>JARFIW010001484.1:0-600000 GCA_036346225.1 Platerodrilus igneus | reverse complement strand
AGGTGGTGCTATGCGGTTCTATGTTAGTACTAGCAGATGCAGAAAAAAAAATTAAAAAAGTGGAGTGGGGGTTAAATTCACCAAAAGGCATAAACTATAAGCTAGTTATGGGACTGGTGGTGCCATGTAGCGCTATATTAGTTCTAGCAGTTGCAAAAGGAAAAATTTCAAAGAAGGGGGTGGGAAGTGGCTGACGTACTAGCAGGTGCAAAAGAAAAGACTAAACTTTAAACTGTTATATCTAAGCAATTTTTTGGATGCCAGGTATACAATTAGTAGTGCTGTGCGGTGCTATGTTAGTACAAGCAGGTACAAGAAAAGAACATTAGAAAAACTAGAGTGGGAGGGGCTAACATCGCCAAAAGCATAAATTTAAAGCTGCTATATCTACGTCATTTTTGGAGTGCTAGTTATGGGACTGGCGGTGCTATGTAGTGCTATATTATTTGTAACAGATGTAAGAGGAAAAATTTCAGAAAGGTGTGTGGGGGGGGCTGACGTACTAGCAGGTGCAAGGAGAAAGATTATACTTTAAACTGTTATATCTACGCCATTTTTTGGGTGCCAGCTATACGATTGGTAGGGCTATGCGGTGCTATGTTAGTGCAAGCAGCTACGAGAAAAAAATCAAAGAAAGTGGAGTTCTAACATCGCCAAAGGGCATAAACTTTAAGCTGCTATATCTACGTCAGTTTTGAGTGCTAGTTATGGGACTGGTGGTGCTATGTAGTGCTATATTGATTCTAACAGTTGCAAAAGGAAAAATTTTAAAAAAGTGTATGGGGGGGGGGGGGCTGACGTACTAGCAGGTGCAAAAGAAAGGATTAAACTTTAAACAGTTATGTGTACGTCTTTTTTGGGTGCCAGCTATACGATAGGTGGTGCTATGCGGTGCTATGTTAGTACAAGCAGCTACGAGAAAAAAAAAATCAAAAAAAGTAGAGTTGGGGGCCAACATCGCCAATGGGCATAAACTTTAAGCTGCTATATCTACGTCAGTTTTTGATATCCAACTATGGGACTGGCAGGCTATGTAGTGCTAAATTAGTTCTAACAGTTGCAAGGGGTACAATTTTAAAAAGTGTGTGGGGGTGGCTGACGTACTAGCAGGTGCAAGGGGAAAGATTAAACTTTAAACGGTTATATCTACGCCATTTTTTGGGTGCTAGCTATTCGATAGGTGGTGCTATGCGGTGCTATGTTAGCACTAGCAGATGCAAAAATAAAATTTAAAAAAGTGGTGTGGGGGTTAACATCCCAAAAGGCATAAACTATAAGCTGCTATATTTACGTCATTTGTTGAGTTCTAACTATAGGACTGGCGGTGCTATGTAGTGCTATATTAGTTCTAGCAGTTGCAAGAGGAAAAATTTCAAAAAGTGTGTGGGGGTGGTTGACGTACTAGCAAGTGCAAGGGGAAAGATTAAACTTTAAACTGTTATATTTACGCCATTTTTTGGGTGCTAGTTATTTTTTTTATTTTAAATCTAACATTCTAGTCGTCTGTCATCTGACATTTTAAACCTGTTTCCCCATTGTAACCTGTGCATTACTCATTTTGAGGATTGTGTTTGGGTGCTTTGTTTTGTGTAATTGAGTAAGTGTCGATGTTGTGTGTGTATGTGTGACGCTAGTGTGCATTGTGTTGGTTAAAGATGTATTGTTGATGTTGTTTCTACATTATACCTTCGCTCTTGACCAGGACCATAGGCAGCTGAAATCCCAGTCTTGAGAAAGCGGTGCAAATTTGTACTCTTTATCCGGACCATCGGAGCGGAAATCCGGATAGGGGCATAAATTTGTGTTTGTATGTGTTGTGTTGGTGTGTATGGGTTTGCTTTTGTTTTGCAGGTGTGGTGGTGTTGGTGTTGTTTCTGCTATGTGTTGCTCTCTACAGGACCATCGGCAAGAAATAGACTTCGAGGAAGCATTCCGCAAATTTGTACTCTTCGATCTGAACCATCAAGCAGCCAGAAATCAGATTAATAAACACATTGTTTTGCATAAGTGTGTGTGTGTGTGTGTGTGTGTGTGTGTGTATGTGTGTGTATGTGTGTGTGTGTGTGTGTGTGTGTGTGTGTGTGTGTTTGTGTTTACGCTCGTGTTTGTGTGGTTGTGTGTGTTCGTTTTCAAAAAGGTTAATTTTTATGCATGTTTGAATGGTACAGGTTACAGTTGGGTGAAATAAATACTTCAGTTTGACATTTTGTTGCCTCAATTACTGTTAGTTTTTGATTTCATACAGTGGTGTTAGCGTAAAAGTTATTCTACTACATTAGAACTTATCTAACTTAATACTAAGTTAGTCCATATTGCTAGAACATAATTGGTGGTAGGTTTTATGGGTTTAGTACCTTCTTGGTCTTCAACTATTGTTCTCAGGAATTTCAAGAGGACTCTGGCGTCTAGAGGATCAAACAGTTGTTCCTTGGTGTCTCATGGTATGTACGATTGCGTGCCGTTTTAAAGAGTGTTCAAGCGGTTGTAGCTGCGTAGTCTTTTGAGTCAGTGCGAGGTATGGGAAGATTTGTTCGTTCCATATCATTTCGTTGATAGGGATGTCGAGTAGTTCTGTATCCGTGTAGCGGGTAAGGTCTAGCACTCAAACACAAACGTACTATAAACCTTCCGCATGTACATGTCGTTTTGTGCTAAGTGCTAGGTGATAGGTCGGATACGTGGTGCTAAAGTGGATCAGTTCGCAGGTATGAGATGTTTGTTTGTTAGTCTTTGTGTTATGTTAGGAAGCCAGCTACACCCTTCTACCTATTGCTGTATCTAAACTGCATTCCGGCTTATGCTTTCATCCTTTTTGGTGGTTGGGGACGGTAAAAGTGCTAAAGGTCGTTGTAAATGAATTTGCTGTGTGTTAGGTCAGTGGCATTGTTGATGCACTAGAGATGTGCCGTTGTTCTATAGCTGTCATTATTATGCTTCTTGGGTGACAATAGTTTTTGCGATTAGTTTGGCGGTGCAAGCGTAGGCAAGCATATGAAAATTACGTGGGGCTATCTAACAGGCAAAACTATAAACTGCTTGCGCCATTTTGAGTGGCATGACCTTTGTTGCATTAGATAGGTTGTTGGTCAGTGAAAATTTGTTAGGGTTATAGGCGCAGTACAAGAGAAAGACTTAAGATTAATTATATCTCCGCTTTTGGTGCTAGCTATACGATTGGTGGTGCTATGCGGGTGATGTTAGTTAGCAAGTGTAAAAAAATTAAAAAGTGGAGTGCTAACCTCGCCTAAGGGCATAAACTATAAACTGCTATATCTACGTCTTTTTGAGTGCTAGCTATGGGACTGGTGGGTGCTATGTAGTGCTATATTAGTTATAACAGGTGCAAGAAAAATTTCAAAAAAGTGTGATCGCTGACGTACTAGCAGGTGCAAGAAAAAAAGATTAAACTTTAAACTGTATATCTCCGCCATCTTTGGTGCTAGCTATACGATTGGTGGTGCTATGCGGTGCTATGTTAGTACCAGGTACAAGAAAAAAAATTAAAAAAGTGGAGTGGGGCTAACATCGCCAAGGGCATAAACTATAAACTGCTATATCTACGTCATTTTGAGTGCTAGCTATGGAACTGGTGGTGCTATGTAGTGCTATATTAGTTCTAACAGTTGCAAAAAAATTTCAAGAAAGTGTGGGGGGTCGCTGACGCACTAGCAGCAAGAGAAAAGATTAAACTTTAAACTGTTATATCTCCGCCATATTTTGGGTGCTAGCTATACGATTGGTGGTGCTATGCGGTGATATGTTAGTACTAGCAAGTGCAAAGAAAAAATTAAAAAAGTGGAGTGGGGCTAACATCGCCTAAGGCATAAACTATAAACTGCTATATCTACGTCATTTTTGAGTGCTAGCTAGAACTGGTGGTGCTATGTAGTGCTATTAGTTCTCAGTTGCAGAGAAAAATTTCAAAAAAGTGTGTATTGGCTGACGCACTAGCAGGTGCAAGAGAAAAGATTAAACTTTAAACTCTTATATCTCCGCCATTTTTTGGTGCCAGCTATACGATTGGTGGTGCTATGCGGTGCTATGTTAGTACTAGCAAGTGCAAGAAAAAAAATTAAAAATGGAGTGGGGGGCTAACATCGCCAAAGGGCATAAACTATAAACTGCTATATCTACGTCATTTTTGTGCTAGCTATGGGACTGGCGGTGCTATGTAGTGCCATATTAGTTCTAACAGTTGGAAAAATTTCAAAAAAGTGTGTGGGTCGCTGACGCTAGCAGGTGCAAGAGAAAGATTAAACTTTAAACTGTTATATCTCGCCATCTATACGATTGGTGGTGCTATGCGAGTTATGTTACTAGCAAGTCAAAAAAAAAATTAAAAAGTGGAGTGAGGCTAACATCGCAAAAGGGCATAAACTATAAAGCTGCTATATCTACGTCATTTTTGAGTGCTAGCTATGGACTGGCGTGCTATGTAATGTTATTAGTTCTAACAGGTGCAAAAAAATTTCAAAAAGTGTGTGTGGGTGGCTGACGTACTAGCAGGTGCAAGAGAAAGATTAAACTTTAAACTGTTATATCTACGCCATTTTTGGGTGCTAGCTATACGATTGGTGGTGCTATGCGGTGCGATGTTAGTGCAAGTGCAGAAAAAAATTAAAAAAAAGTGGAGTGGGGGCTAACATCGCCTAAGCATAAACTGCTATATCTACATCAGTTTTGAGTGCTAGCTAGGAACTGGCGGTGCTATGTAGTGCTATATTAGTTATAGCAGTTGCAAGAAAAAAATTTCAAAAAGTGTGTGGTGGTGGCTGACGTACTAGCAGGTGCAAGAGAAAAGATTAAACTTTAAACTCTTATATCTAAGCAATTTTTTGGGTGCCAGGTATGCAATTGGTGGTGCTATGCGGTACTACGATAGTACTAGCAAGTGCAAGAAAAAAAATTAAAAAATTTGGAATGGGGGATAACATCGCCAAAGGGCATAAACTTAAAGCTGCTATATCTACGTCATTTTTCGAGTGCTAGCTATGAAACTGGCGGTGCTATGTAGTGGTATATTAGTTCCAACAGCATTAAGAGAAAAAAATTCAACAAAGTGTGTGTGGGGGTGGCTGACGTACTAGCAGGTGCAATAGATAAGATTAAACTTTAAACTGTTATATCTACCCCATTTTTGGGCGCCAGTCATACGATTGTTGGTGCTATGCGGTGCTATGTTAGTGCAAGAAAAAAAAATTAAAAAATTTGGAATGGGGGATAACATCGCCAAAGGGCATAAACTTAAAGCTGCTATATCTACGTCATTTTTTGAGTGCTAGCTATGGAACTAGCGGTGCTATGTAGTGCTATAGTAGTTCAAACAGTTGCAAGAACAAAATTTCAAAAAAGTGTGTGGGGGTGGCTGACGTACTAGAAGGTGCAAGTGAAAAGATTAAACTTTACTATTATATCTACGCAATTTTTTGGGTGCTAGGTATACAATTGGTGGTGCTATGCGGTGCTATGTTAGTACAAGCAGGTACAAGAAAAAAAAATTAAAAAATGCAGAGTGAGGGGGGGGCTAACATCGCCAAAGAGCATAAACTTATAGCTGCTATATCTACGTCATTTTTGTGTGCTAGCTATGGACTGGCTGCTATGTAGTGCTATATTAATTCTAACAGCTGTAAGAGGAAAAATTTCAAAAAAGTGTGTGTGGGGGTGGCTGACGTACTAGCAGGTGCAAGTGAAAAATTAAACTTTAAACTGTTATATCTACGCCAGCCATACGATTGTTGGTGCTATGCGGTGCTATGTTAGTACTAGCAGATGCAAAGAAAAATAATTAAAAAGTGGAGTGGGGTTAACATCGCCAAAAAGCATAAACTTTAAGCTGCTATATCTACGTCATATTTTGAGTTCTAACTATGGTACTGGCGTTGGTATGCAGTGCTGTATTAGTTCTAACAATTGCAAAAAAAAAAATTTCAAAAAAGTGTGTGGGGGGTGGCTGACGTACTAGCAGGTGCAAGAGAAAAGATTAAACTTTAAACTGTTATATCTACGCCATTTTTTGGGTGCTAGCTATACGATAGGTGGTGCTATGCGGTGCTACGTTAGTGCAAGCAGCTACGAGAAAAAAAATTAAGAAAAGGGGAGTGGGTGCTAACATCGCCAGAGGGCATAAACTTTAAGCTGCTATATCTACATCAGTTTTGAGTGCTAGCTAGGAACTGGCGGTGCTATGTAGTGCTATATTAGTTCTAGCAGTTGCAAGAAAAAAATTTCAAAAAGTGTGTGGTGGTGGCTGACGTACTAGCAGGTGCAAGAGAAAAGATTAAACTTTAAACTGTTATATCTACGCCAATTTTTGGGTGCCAGCTATACGATTGGTGGTGCTATGCGGTGCTATGTTAGTACTAGCAAGTTCAAGAAAAAAATTAAAAAAATTGTAGTGGGTGCTAACATCGCCAGAAGGCATAAACATTAAGCTGCTATATCTACGTCAGTTTTGAGTCCTAACTAGGAACTGGCGGAGCTATGTGGTGCTATATTAGTTCTATAACAGGTTGCAAGAGGAAAAATCAAAAAGAAAGTGTGTGGGGGTGGCTGACGTACTAGCAGGTGCAAGAGAAAGGTTAAACTTTAAACTCTAATATCTCAATTTTTGGGTGCCAGGTATGCAATTGGTGGTGCTATGCGGTGCTATGTTAGTACAAGCAGGTTCAAAAAAAATTAAAAAACTAGAGTGGGGCTAACATCGCCATAAGGGCATAAACTTAAAGCTGCTATATCTACGTCATTTTGAGTGCTAGTTGTGGCATGGGACTGGCGGTGCTATGTAGTGCTATATAAAATCTAACAGTTGCAAGAGGAAAATTTCAAAAAGTGTGTGTGAGGTGGTGGCTGACGCACTAGCAGTGCAAGAGAAAGATTAAACTTTAAACTGTTATATCTACCGCCATTTTTTGGGTGCCAGGTATGCAATTGGTGGTGCTATGCGGTACTACGATAGTACTAGCAAGTGCAAGAAAAAAAATAAAAATTTGGAGTGGGGCTATCATCGCCAAAGGGCATAAACTTAAAGCTGCTATATCATAATTTTGAGTGCTAGCTATGGACTGGTGGTGCTATGTAGTGCTATTAGTTCTAACAGGTGAAAAAAAAAATTCAAAAAGTGTGTGTGGGGGTGGCTGACGTACTAGCAGGTGCAATAGATAAAAGATTAAACTTTAAACTGTTATATCTACCGCCATTTTTGGGCGTCAGTCATACGATTGTTGGTGCTATGCGGTGCTATGTTAGTACTAGCAAGTGCAAGAAAAAAAATTAAAAATTTGGAATGAGGGGCTAACATCGCCAAAGGGCATAAACTTATAAGCTGCTATATCTACTTAATTTTTGAGTGCTAGCTATAGGGACTGGCGGTGCTATGTGCTGTATTAGTTCTAACAGTTGCAAAAAATTTCAAAAAGTGTATGGGGTTGGCTGACGCACTAGCAGGCATAAACTTTAAACTGCTATATCTACGTCATTTTTGAGTGCTAGCTATGGGACTGGTGTGCTATATTAGTTCTAACAGGTGCAAGAGGAAAATTTTCAAGAAAGTGTGTGGGGGTCGCTGACGCACTAGCAGGTGCAAGAGAAAAGATTAAACTTTAAACTGTGATATCTCCGCCATTTTTGGGTGCAGCTATACGATTGGTGGTGCTATGCGGTGCGATGTTAGTACTAGCAGTGCAAGAAAAAATTAAAAAAGTGGAGTGGGGCTAACCGCAAGGGCATAAACTATAAACTGCTATATCTACGTCATTTTTTGAGTGCTAGCTATGGACTGGTGCTATGTAGTGCTATGTTAGTTCTAACAGTGCAAGAAAAATTTCAAAAGTGTGTGGGGTCGCTGACGCACTAGCAGGTGCAAGAGAAAGATTAAACTTTAAACTGTTATATCTCGCCATCTTTTGGGTGCTAGCTATACGATTGGTGGTGCTATGCGGTGCTATGTTAGTACCAGCAAGTGCAGAAAAAAATTAAAAAGTGGAGTGGGCTTAACTCGCCTAAGGGCATAAACTATAAACTGCTATTACGTCATTTTTGAGTGCTAGCTATGGGACTGGTGGTGCTATGTAGTGCTATGTTAGTTCTAACAGGTGCAAGAGAAAAATTTCAAAAAAGTGTGTGTGGGGTCGCTGGCGCACTAGCAGTTACAAGAAAAAAGATTAAACTTTAAACTGTTATATCTACGCCATCTTTTGGTGCCAGCTATACGATTGGTGGTGCTATGCGGTGCGATGTTAGTACTAGCAAGATGCAAGAAAAAAAAATTAAAAAAGTGGAGTGGGGCTAACATCGCCAAAAGGGCATAAACTTCAAGCTGCTATATCTACGTCATTTTTGAGTGCTGGGACTGGCGGTATAGTGCTATATTAGTTCTAACAGTTGCAAGAAAAATTTCAAAAAAGTGTGTGTGGGGGTGGCTGACGCACTAGCAGGTGCAAGAGAAAAGATTAAACTTAAACTGTTATATCTCGCCATTTTTGGGTTAGCTATACGATTGGTGGTGCTATGCGGTGCGATGTTAGTACTAGCAAGTGCAAGAAAAAAAATTAAAAGTGGAGTGGGCTAACTCGCCAAAGGGCATAAACTATAAAGCTGCTATATCTACGTCATTTTTGAGTGCTAGCTATGGGACTGGTGGTGCTATGTAGTGCTATGTTAGTTCTAACAGTGCAAGAGGAAAAATTTCAAGAAAGTGTGTGGGGGTGGCTGACGCACTAGCAGGTGCAAGAGAAAGATTAAACTTTAAACTGTTATATCTCCGCCATTTTTGGTGCCAGCTATACGATTGGTGGTGCTATGCGGTGCTATGTTAGTACTAGCAAGTGCAAAAAAAAAATTAAAAAGTGGAGTGGGGCTAACATCGCCTAAGGGCATAAACTATAAACTGCTATATCTACGTCATTTTTTGAGTGCTAGCTATGGGACTGGTGGTGCTATGTAGTGCTATATTAGTTCTAACAGGTTGCAAGAGAAAAATTTCAAAAAGTGTGTGGGTGGCTGATAGCACCAGGTACAAGAGAAAAAGATTAAACTTTAAACTGTGATATTACGCCATCTTTTGGGTGCTAGCTATACGATTGGTGGTGCTATGCGGTGCTATGTTAGTACTAGCAAGTGCAAGAAAAAAATTAAAAAGTGGAGTGGGGGCTAACCTCGCTAAGGGCATAAACTATAAACCTGCTATATCTACGTCATTTTTGAGTGCTAGCTTATGGGACTGGTGGTGCTATGTAGTGCTATATTAGTTCTAACAGGTGCAAGAGGAAAATTTCAAGAAAGTGTGTGTGAGGGTGGCTGACGCACTAGCAGGTGCAAGAGAAAAGATTAAACTTAAACTGATATTCCGCCATTTTTTGGGTGCCAGCTATACGATTGGTGGTGCTATGCGGTGCGATGTTAGTACTAGCAAGTGCAAAAAAAAATTAAAAAAGTGGGGGCTAACATCGCCAAGGGCATAAACTTTAAACTGCTATATCTACGTCATTTTTTGAGTGCTGGCTATGGACTGGTGAGATGTAGTGCTATATTAGTTCTAACAGTTGCAAGAGAAAATTTCAAAAAGTGTGTGGGGTGGCTGACGCACTAGCAGGTGCAAGAGAAAAGATTAAACTTTAAACTGTTATATCTCCGCCATCTTTTGGGTGCCAGCTATGATTGGTGGTGCTATGCGGTGCTATGTTAGTACTAGCAAGTGCAGGTAAAAAAAATTAAAAAGTGAAGTGGAGGGGCTAACATCGCCAAGGGCATAAACTAAGCTGCTATATCTACGTCATTTTTGAGTGCTAGCTATGGGACTGGTGGTGCTATGTAGTGCTATGTTAGTTCTAACAGTTGCAAGAGGAAAAATTTCAAAAAGTGTGTGGGGTGGACGCACTAGCAGGTACAAGAGAAAAGATTAAACTTTAAACTGTTATATCTCCGCCATTTTTTGGGTGCCAGCTATACGATTGGTGGTGCTATGCGGTGCTATGTTAGTACAGCAAGTGCAAGAAAAAAATTAAAAAGTGGAGGGGCTAACATCGCCAAAGGGCATAAACTTTAAACTGCTATATCTACGTCATTTTTGAGTGCTGGTATGGGACTGGTGGTGCTATGTAGTGCTATGTTAGTTCTAACAGGCAAGAGGAAAAATTTCAAAAAGTGTGTGGGTGGCTGACGCACTAGCAGGTGCAAGAGAAAGATTAAACTTTAAACTGTTATATCTCCGCCATCTTTGCTAGCTATACGATTGGTGGTGCTATGCGGTGCGCTATGTTAGTACTAGCAAGTGCAAGAAAAAAAATTAAAAAAGTGAAGGGGGCTAACTCGCCAAAAGGGCATAAACTATAAACTGCTGCTATATCTACGTCATTTTTGAGTGCTAGCTATGGGACTGGTGGTGCTATGTGCTATGTTAGTTCTAACAGTTGCAAGAGGAAAAAATTTCAAGAAAGTGTGGGGTGCTGACGCACTAGCAGGTGCAAGAGAAAAGATTAAACTTTAAACTGTTATATCTCCGCCATTTTTGGGTGCCAGCTATACGATTGGTGGTGCTATGCGGTGCGATGTTAGTACTAGCAAGTGCAAGAAAAAATTAAAAAGTGGAGGGGGCTAACTCGCCAAAAGGGCATAAACTATAAACTGCTATATCTACGTCATTTTTGAGTGCTAGCTATGGGACTGGTGGTGCTATGTAGTGCTATATTAGTTCTAACAGGTGCAAGAGGAAAATTTCAAAAAGTGTGTGGTGGGTCGCTGACGCACTAGCAGGTGCAAGAGAAAAGATTAAACTTTAAACTGTATATCTCGCCATCTTTTGGGTAGCTATACGATTGGTGGTGCTGCGTGCGATGTTAGTACCAGCAAGCAAAAAAAAAAAAAAAGTGGAGGGGGCTAACATCGGGCATAAACTATATCTAGCTATTTACACATTTTTTAGTGCTGAGCTGCTATGTGTTTGTGTTAGTTCTAACAGTTGCAAGAGGAAAATTTCAAGAAAGTGTGTGAGGGTGGCTGACGCTAGCAGGTGCAAGAGAAAAGATTAAACTTTAAACTGTTATATCTCCGCCATCTTTTGGGTGCCAGCTATACGATTGGTGGTGCTATGGCGATGTTAGTACTAGCAAAAAAAAAATTAAAAAGTGGTGGGGGCTAACATCGCCAAAGGGCATAAACTATAAACTGCTATATCTACGTCATTTTTGAGTTCTAACTATGGGACTGGCGGTGCTATGTAGTGCTATATTAGTTCTAACAGGTGCAAGAGGAAAATTTCAAAAGTGGGGGGTCGCTGACGTACTAGCAGGTGCAAAGAGAAAGATTAAACTTTAAACTGATATCTACGCCATTTTTTGGTGCTAGCTATACGATTGGTGCTATGCGGTGCGATGTTAGTACTAGCAGCAATGCAAAAAAAATTAAAAAGTGGAGTGGGGGCTAACCTCGCAAGGGCATAAACTATAAACTGCTATCTACGTCATTTTTGAGTGCTAGCTATGGGACTGGTGGTGCTAGTAGTGTTAGTTCTAACAGTTGCAAGAGGAAAATTTCAAGAAAGTGTGTGGTCGCTGACGCACTAGCAGGTGCAAGAGAAAAGATTAAACTTTAAACTGATATCTCCGCCATTTTTGGGTGCCAGCTATACGATTGGTGGTGCTATGCGGTGCGATGTTAGTACAAAGCAGCTACAAGAAAAAAATTAAAAAGTGAGTGGGGGGGCTAACATCGCCAAGGGCATAAACTATAAAGCTGCTATATCTACGTCATTTTGAGTGCTAGCTATGGGACTGGTGGTGCTATGTAGTGCTATATTAGTTCTAACAGGTTGCAAGAGGAAAAATTTCAAAAAAGTGTGTGGGGTCGGCTGACGCACTAGCAGGTGCAAGAGAAAAGATTAAACTTTAAACTGTATATCTCCGCCATCTTTTGGGTGCCAGCTATATGATTGGTGGTGCTATGCGGTGCGATGTTAGTACTAGCAAGTGCAAGAAAAAAATTAAAAAGTGGAGTGGGGCTAACTCGTCTAAGGGCATAAACTATAAACTGCTATATCTACGTCATTTTTGAGTGCTAGCTATGGGACTGGTGGTGCTATGTAGTGCTATGTTAGTTCTAACAGGCAAGAGGAAAATTTCAAAAAGTGTGTGGGGTCGCTGACACTAGCAGGTGCAAGAGAAAGATTAAACTTTAAACTGTTATATCTCCGCCATCTTTGCCAGCTATACGATTGGTGGTGGTGCTATGCGGTGCTATGTTAGTACAAGTGCAAGTGCAAAAAAATTAAAAAAGTGGAGTGGGCTAACTCGCCAAAGGGCATAAACTATAAACTGCTATATCTACGTCATTTTTGAGTGCTAGCTATGGGACTGGTGGTGCTACGTAGTGCTATATTAGTTCTAACAGTTGCAAGAGGAAAATTTCAAAAAGTGTGGAGGGTGGCTGACGTACTAGCAGGTGCAAGAGAAAAGATTAAACTTTAAACTGTTATATCTCCGCCATTTTTGGGTGCCAGCTATACGATTGGTGGTGCTATGCGGTTCTATGTTAGTACTAGCAAGTGCAAAAAAAATTAAAAAGTGGAGTGGGGGCTAACTCGCAAAGGGCATAAACTATAAGCTGCTATATCTACGTCATTTTTGAGTGCTAGCTATGGGACTGGTGGTGGTGCTATGTAGTGCTATGTTAGTTCTAACAGTTGCAAGAGGAAAAACTTTCAAAAAGTGTGTGGGGTGCTGACGCACTAGCAGGTGCAAGAAAAGATTAAACTTTAAACTGTTATATCTCCGCCATCTTTGGTGCCTATACGATTGGTGGTGCTATGCGGTGCGATGTTAGTACTACAGGTGCAAGTGCAAAAAAATTAAAAAGTGGTGGGGCTAACATCGCCCTAAGGGCATAAACTATAAGCTGCTATATCTACGTCATTTTTGAGTGCTAACTATGGGACTGGCGGTGTTGCTAGTGCTATAGTTCTAACAGTGCAAGAGAAAATTTCAAAAAGTGTGGGTGGGGGTCGCTGACGACTAGCAGGTGCAAGAGAAAAGATTAAACTTTAAACTGTATATCTCCGCCATTTTTTGGGTGCCAGCTATACGATTGGTGGTGCTATGCGGTGCGATGTTAGTACTAGCAAGTGCAAGAAAAAAAATTAAAAAGTGGAGTGGGCTAACTCGCATCGGGCATAAACTATAAACTGCTATATCTACGTCATTTTGAGTGCTAGCTATGGGACTGGTGGTGCTATGTAGTGCTATGTTAGTTCTAACAGGTGCAAGAGGAAAAATTTCAAAAAGTGTGTGGGGGTCGCTGACGCACTAGCAGGTGCAAGAGAAAAGATTAAACTTTAAACTGTTATATCTCCGCCATTTTTGGGTGCCAGCTATACGATTGGTGGTGCTATGCGGTGCTATGTTAGTACTAGCAGATGCAAGAAAAAAATTAAAAGTGGAGGGGGGCTAACGGCAAAAGGGCATAAACTGCTGCTATCTACGTCATTTTGAGTGCTAGTTATGGACTGGTGGTGCTATGTGGTGCTATGTTAGTTCTAACAATTGCAAGAAAAATTTCAAGAAAGTGTGTGGGGTGGCTGACGTAGCAGGTGCAAGAGAAAGATTAAACTTTAAACAGTGATATCTCGCCATTTTTGGGTGCCAGCTATACGATTGGTGGTGCTATGCGGTGCGATGTTAGTACTAGCAGATGCAAGAAAAAATTAAAAAGTGGAGTGGGGCTAACATCGCCAAGGCATAAACTATAAACTGCTATATCTACGTCATTTTTGAGTGCTAGCTATGGGACTGGTGGTGCTATGTAGTGCTATATAGTTCTAACAGGTGCAAGAGGAAAATTTCAAAAAAAGTGTGAGGGTGGCTGACGTACAGCAGGTGCAAGAGAAAGATTAAACTTTAAACTGTTATATCTCGCGCCATTTTTTGGGTGCCAGCTATACGATTGGTGGTGCTATGCGGCGGTGCTATGTTAGTACTAGCAAGTGCAAGAAAAAAATTAAAAAAAGTGGAGTGGGGGGCTAACATCGCCAAAGGGCATGAACTTTAAGCTGCTATATCTACGTCATTTTGAGTGCTAGTATGGGACTGGTGGTGCTATGTAGTGCTATATAGTTCTAACAGGTGCAAGAGAAAAAAATTTCAAGAAAGTGTGTGTGGGTCGCTACTAGCAGGTGCAAGAGAAAAGATTAAACTTTAACCTTATATTCCGCCATCTTTTTTGCTATACGATTGGTGGTGCTATGCGATGTTAGTACTAAGTGCAAAAAAAAATTAAAAAAGTGGAGTGGGGCTAACATCAAGGGCATACATAAACCGCTATATCTACGTCATTTTTGAGTTCTAAGCTATGGACTGGCGGTGCTATGTAGTGCTATGTTAGTTCTAACAGGTGCAAGAGGAAAATTTCAAAAAGTGTGTGGGTCGCGTAGCAGCAGGTGCAAGAGAAAAGATTAAACTTTAAACTGTTATATCTCCGCCATCTTGCTCGCAGCTATACGATTGGTGGTGCTATGCGGTGCGATGTTAGTACTAGCAAGTGCAAAAAAAAATTAAAAAGTGGAGTGGGGCTAACTCGCCTAAGGGCATAAACTATAAACTGCTATATCTACGTCATTTTTGAGTGCTAGCTATGGGACTGGTGGCTATGTAGTGCTATATTAATTCTAACAGTTGCAAGAAGAAAAATTTCAAAAAACTTCGTGGGGGTGGCTGACGTACTAGCAGGTGCAAGAAAAAAAATTAAACTTTAAGCTGTTATATCTACTCCATTTTTTGGGTACCAACTATACGATAGATAGGTGGTGCTATGCGGTTCTATGTTAGTACAAGTTAAAAAATTAAAAAAAGTGGAGTGGAGGGCTAACATCGCCAAAGGGCATGAACTTTAAGCTGCTATATCTACGTCATTCTTGAGTGCTAGCTATGGGACTGGTGGTGCTATGTAGAGCTACATTAGTTCTAACAGTTGCAAGAGGAAAAACTTCAAAAAAGTGTGTGTGGGGGTGGCTGATGTGCTAGCAGGTGCAAGAGAAAAGCTTAAACTATAAACTGTTATATGTCCGCAGTTTTTGTGTGTCAGCTATACGATTGGTGGTGCTATGCGGCGCTATATTAGTACTATCAGATGCAAGAAAAAAAAATAGAAAAGTGAAGTCGGGGGCTATCATCGCCAAAAGGCATAAAATTTAAGCTGCTATATCTACGTCATTTTTTGAGTTCTAACTATGAGACTGGCGGTGCTGTGTTGTGCTATTTTAGTTCTAACAGTTGCAAGAGAACAAATTTAAAAAAAAAATGGGGGGGAGGGCTGACGTACTAGCAGGTGCAAGAGAAAAGATCAAACTTTAAACTATTATAACTACGCCATTTTTGGGTGCCAGCTATACGACTGATGGTGCTATGCGGTGATATTTTAGTACTAGCAGATGCAAGAAAAAAAAATTAAAAAGTCGAGTGTGGGCCTAACATCGTCAAAGGGCATAAACTTTATGCTGCTATATCTACGTGATTTTTTGAGTGCTAGCTATGGGACTGCTGGTGCTACGTAGTGCTATATTAGTTCTAACAGTGGCAAGAGGAACAATTTCAATAAAGTGCGTGGTGGGTGACTGACGTACTAGCTGGTGCAAGAGAAAAAATTAAACTTTACACTGTTATATCTACGCCATTTTTTGGGTGCCAGCTATACGATTGGTGGTGCTATGCGGTGCGATGTTAGTACTAAGTGCAAAAAAAAAAATTAAAAAAGTGGAGTGGGGCTAACTTGGCCAAGGGCATAAACTATAAACTGCTATATCTACGTCATTTTTGAGTGCTAGTTATGGGACTGGTGGTGCTATGTAGTGCTATGTTAGTTCTAACAGTTGCAAGAGGAAAATTTCAAAAAAGTGTTGTGGGGTCGCTGACGCACTAGCAGGTGCAAGAGAAAAGATTAAACTTTAAACTGTTATATCTCCGCCATCTTTTGGGTGCCAGCTATACGATTGGTGGTGCTATGAAAAATCAAAATAACATTGCCAAAGGGCATAAACTTTAAGCTGCTATTTGAGTGCTAGTTATGGGACTGGTGGTTCTATGTAGTACTATATTAGTTCTAACAGTTGGGAAAATTGTAAAATGTGTATGGGGGTTGGCTGACGTACTAGCAAGTGCAAGAGAAAAGATTAAACTTTAAACAATTATGTGTACGTCATTTTTGGGTGCCAGCTATACAATTGGTGGTGCTATGCGGTGCTATGATAGTACTAGCAGAGGCAAAAAAAAATTAAAAAAAGTAGATTGGGGGTTAACATCACCAAAAGGCATAAACTTTAAGCTGCTATATCTACGTCATTTTTTGAGTTTTAACTATGGGCCTGGCGGTGCTATGTAGTACTATATTAGTTCTAACAGTTGCAAGAAGAAAAATTTCAAAAAGTGTGTGGGGGTTGACTGACGTACAAGCAGGGGCAAGGGGAAAGATTAAACTTTAAACTGTTATACGTACGCCATTTTTTGGGTGCTAGCTATACGATAGGTGGTGCTATGCGGTTCTATGTTAGTACTAGCAGATGCAGAAAAATAAATTAAAAAAGTGGAGTGGGGGTTAAATTCACCAAAAGGCATAAACTATAAGCTAGTTATGGGACTGGTGGTGCCATGTAGCGCTATATTAGTTCTAGCAGTTGCAAAAGGAAAAATTTCAAAGAAGGGGGTGGGAAGTGGCTGACGTACTAGCAGGTGCAAAAGAAAAGACTAAACTTTAAACTGTTATATCTAAGCAATTTTTTGGATGCCAGGTATACAATTAGTAGTGCTGTGCGGTGCTATGTTAGTACAAGCAGGTACAAGAAAAGAACATTAGAAAAACTAGAGTGGGAGGGGCTAACATCGCCAAAAGCATAAATTTAAAGCTGCTATATCTACGTCATTTTTGGAGTGCTAGTTATGGGACTGGCGGTGCTATGTAGTGCTATATTAGTTGTAACAGCTGTAAGAGGAAAAATTTCAGAAAGGTGTGTGGGGGGGGCTGACGTACTAGCAGGTGCAAGGAGAAAGATTATACTTTAAACTGTTATATCTACGCCATTTTTTGGGTGCCAGCTATACGATTGGTAGGGCTATGCGGTGCTATGTTAGTGCAAGCAGCTACGAGAAAAAAATCAAAGAAAGTGGAGTTGGGGGCTAACATCGCCAAAGGGCATAAACTTTAAGCTGCTATATCTACGTCAGTTTTGAGTGTTAGTTATGGGACTCGTGGTGCTATGTAGTGCTATATTAGTTCTAACAGTTGCAAGAGGACAAATTTTAAAAAGTGTATGGGAGGTGTCTGACGTACTAGCAGGTGCAAGAGAAAAGATTAAACTTTAAACAGTTATGTGTACGTCATTTTTGGGTGCCAGCTATACGATTGGTGGTGCTATGCGGTGCTATGTCAGTACTAGCAGCTACGAGAAAAAAAAAATCAAAAAAAGTAGAGTTGGGGGCCAACATCGCCAATGGGCATAAACTTTAAGCTGCTATATCTACGTCAGTTTTTGATATCCAACTATGGGACTGGCAGGCTATGTAGTGCTAAATTAGTTCTAACTGTTGCAAGGGGTAGAATTTCAAAAAGTGTGTGGGGGTGGCTGACGTACTAGCAGGTGCAAGAGGAAAGATTAAACTTTAAACAGTTATATCTACGCCATTTTTGCGTGCTATATTGATGGTGGTGCTATGCGGTGCTATGTTAGCACTAGCAGATGCAAAAATAAAATTTAAAAAAGTGGTGTGGGGGTTAACATCCCAAAAGGCATAAACTATAAGCTGCTATATTTACGTCATTTGTTGAGTTCTAACTATGGGACTGGCGGTGCTATGTAGTGCTATATTAGTTCTAGCAGTGCAAGAGGAAAATTTCAAGAAAAAGTGTGTGGGGTGGTTGACGTACTAGCAGTGCAAGGGAAAAGATTAAACTTTAAACTGTTATATCTCGCCATTTTTTGGGTGCTAGTTATATTTTTTATTTTAAATCTAACATTCTAGTCGTCTGTCATCTGACATTTTAAACCTGTTTCCCCATTGTAACCTGTGCATTACTCATTTTGAGGATTGTGTTTGGGTGCTTTGTTTTGTGTAATTGAGTAAGTGTCGATGTTGTGTGTGTATGTGTGACGCTAGTGTGCATTGTGTTGGTTAAAGATGTATTGTTGATGTTGTTTCTACATTATACCTTCGCTCTTGACCAGGACCATAGGCAGCTGAAATCCCAGTCTTGAGAAAGCGGTGCAAATTTGTACTCTTTATCCGGACCATCGGAGCGGAAATCCGGATAGGGGCATAAATTTGTGTTTGTATGTGTTGTGTTGGTGTGTATGGGTTTGCTTTTGTTTTGCAGGTGTGGTGGTGTTGGTGTTGTTTCTGCTATGTGTTGCTCTCTACAGGACCATCGGCAAGAAATAGACTTCGAGGAAGCATTCCGCAAATTTGTACTCTTCGATCTGAACCATCAAGCAGCCAGAAATCAGATTAATAAACACATTGTTTTGCATAAGTGTGTGTGTGTGTGTGTGTGTGTGTGTGTGTATGTGTGTGTATGTGTGTGTGTGTGTGTGTGTGTGTGTGTGTGTGTGTTTGTGTTTACGCTCGTGTTTGTGTGGTTGTGTGTGTTCGTTTTCAAAAAGGTTAATTTTTATGCATGTTTGAATGGTACAGGTTACAGTTGGGTGAAATAAATACTTCAGTTTGACATTTTGTTGCCTCAATTACTGTTAGTTTTTGATTTCATACAGTGGTGTTAGCGTAAAAGTTATTCTACTACATTAGAACTTATCTAACTTAATACTAAGTTAGTCCATATTGCTAGAACATAATTGGTGGTAGGTTTTATGGGTTTAGTACCTTCTTGGTCTTCAACTATTGTTCTCAGGAATTTCAAGAGGACTCTGGCGTCTAGAGGATCAAACAGTTGTTCCTTGGTGTCTCATGGTATGTACGATTGCGTGCCGTTTTAAAGAGTGTTCAAGCGGTTGTAGCTGCGTAGTCTTTTGAGTCAGTGCGAGGTATGGGAAGATTTGTTCGTTCCATATCATTTCGTTGATAGGGATGTCGAGTAGTTCTGTATCCGTGTAGCGGGTAAGGTCTAGCACTCAAACACAAACGTACTATAAACCTTCCGCATGTACATGTCGTTTTGTGCTAAGTGCTAGGTGATAGGTCGGATACGTGGTGCTAAAGTGGATCAGTTCGCAGGTATGAGATGTTTGTTTGTTAGTCTTTGTGTTATGTTAGGAAGCCAGCTACACCCTTCTACCTATTGCTGTATCTAAACTGCATTCCGGCTTATGCTTTCATCCTTTTTGGTGGTTGGGGACGGTAAAAGTGCTAAAGGTCGTTGTAAATGAATTTGCTGTGTGTTAGGTCAGTGGCATTGTTGATGCACTAGAGATGTGCCGTTGTTCTATAGCTGTCATTATTATGCTTCTTGGGTGACAATAGTTTTTGCGATTAGTTTGGCGGTGCAAGCGTAGGCAAGCATATGAAAATTACGTGGGGCTATCTAACAGGCAAAACTATAAACTGCTTGCGCCATTTTGAGTGGCATGACCTTTGTTGCATTAGATAGGTTGTTGGTCAGTGAAAATTTGTTAGGGTTATAGGCGCAGTACAAGAGAAAGACTTAAGATTAATTATATCTCCGCTTTTGGTGCTAGCTATACGATTGGTGGTGCTATGCGGGTGATGTTAGTTAGCAAGTGTAAAAAAATTAAAAAGTGGAGTGCTAACCTCGCCTAAGGGCATAAACTATAAACTGCTATATCTACGTCTTTTTGAGTGCTAGCTATGGGACTGGTGGGTGCTATGTAGTGCTATATTAGTTATAACAGGTGCAAGAAAAATTTCAAAAAAGTGTGATCGCTGACGTACTAGCAGGTGCAAGAAAAAAAGATTAAACTTTAAACTGTATATCTCCGCCATCTTTGGTGCTAGCTATACGATTGGTGGTGCTATGCGGTGCTATGTTAGTACCAGGTACAAGAAAAAAAATTAAAAAAGTGGAGTGGGGCTAACATCGCCAAGGGCATAAACTATAAACTGCTATATCTACGTCATTTTGAGTGCTAGCTATGGAACTGGTGGTGCTATGTAGTGCTATATTAGTTCTAACAGTTGCAAAAAAATTTCAAGAAAGTGTGGGGGGTCGCTGACGCACTAGCAGCAAGAGAAAAGATTAAACTTTAAACTGTTATATCTCCGCCATATTTTGGGTGCTAGCTATACGATTGGTGGTGCTATGCGGTGATATGTTAGTACTAGCAAGTGCAAAGAAAAAATTAAAAAAGTGGAGTGGGGCTAACATCGCCTAAGGCATAAACTATAAACTGCTATATCTACGTCATTTTTGAGTGCTAGCTAGAACTGGTGGTGCTATGTAGTGCTATTAGTTCTCAGTTGCAGAGAAAAATTTCAAAAAAGTGTGTATTGGCTGACGCACTAGCAGGTGCAAGAGAAAAGATTAAACTTTAAACTCTTATATCTCCGCCATTTTTTGGTGCCAGCTATACGATTGGTGGTGCTATGCGGTGCTATGTTAGTACTAGCAAGTGCAAGAAAAAAAATTAAAAATGGAGTGGGGGGCTAACATCGCCAAAGGGCATAAACTATAAACTGCTATATCTACGTCATTTTTGTGCTAGCTATGGGACTGGCGGTGCTATGTAGTGCCATATTAGTTCTAACAGTTGGAAAAATTTCAAAAAAGTGTGTGGGTCGCTGACGCTAGCAGGTGCAAGAGAAAGATTAAACTTTAAACTGTTATATCTCGCCATCTATACGATTGGTGGTGCTATGCGAGTTATGTTACTAGCAAGTCAAAAAAAAAATTAAAAAGTGGAGTGAGGCTAACATCGCAAAAGGGCATAAACTATAAAGCTGCTATATCTACGTCATTTTTGAGTGCTAGCTATGGACTGGCGTGCTATGTAATGTTATTAGTTCTAACAGGTGCAAAAAAATTTCAAAAAGTGTGTGTGGGTGGCTGACGTACTAGCAGGTGCAAGAGAAAGATTAAACTTTAAACTGTTATATCTACGCCATTTTTGGGTGCTAGCTATACGATTGGTGGTGCTATGCGGTGCGATGTTAGTGCAAGTGCAGAAAAAAATTAAAAAAAAGTGGAGTGGGGGCTAACATCGCCTAAGCATAAACTGCTATATCTACATCAGTTTTGAGTGCTAGCTAGGAACTGGCGGTGCTATGTAGTGCTATATTAGTTATAGCAGTTGCAAGAAAAAAATTTCAAAAAGTGTGTGGTGGTGGCTGACGTACTAGCAGGTGCAAGAGAAAAGATTAAACTTTAAACTCTTATATCTAAGCAATTTTTTGGGTGCCAGGTATGCAATTGGTGGTGCTATGCGGTACTACGATAGTACTAGCAAGTGCAAGAAAAAAAATTAAAAAATTTGGAATGGGGGATAACATCGCCAAAGGGCATAAACTTAAAGCTGCTATATCTACGTCATTTTTCGAGTGCTAGCTATGAAACTGGCGGTGCTATGTAGTGGTATATTAGTTCCAACAGCATTAAGAGAAAAAAATTCAACAAAGTGTGTGTGGGGGTGGCTGACGTACTAGCAGGTGCAATAGATAAGATTAAACTTTAAACTGTTATATCTACCCCATTTTTGGGCGCCAGTCATACGATTGTTTGGTAGGTGCTATGCGGTGCTATGTTAGTACTAGCAAGTGCAAGAAAAAAAATTAAAAAATTTGGAATGGGGGATAACATCGCCAAAGGGCATAAACTTAAAGCTGCTATATCTACGTCATTTTTTGAGTGCTAGCTATGGAACTAGCGGTGCTATGTAGTGCTATAGTAGTTCAAACAGTTGCAAGAACAAAATTTCAAAAAAGTGTGTGGGGGTGGCTGACGTACTAGAAGGTGCAAGTGAAAAGATTAAACTTTACTATTATATCTACGCAATTTTTTGGGTGCTAGGTATACAATTGGTGGTGCTTTGCGGTGCTATGTTAGTAAGTGCAAAGAAAAAAAATTAAAAAATGCAGAGTGAGGGGGGGGCTAACATCGCCAAAGAGCATAAACTTATAGCTGCTATATCTACGTCATTTTTTGTGTGCTAGATATGGCACTGGCGGTGCTATGTAGTGCTATATTAATTCTAACAGCTGTAAGAGGAAAAATTTCAAAAAAGTGTGTGTGGGGGTGGCTGACGTACTAGCAGGTGCAAGTGAAAAATTAAACTTTAAATCTACGCCAGCCATACGATTGTTGGTGCTATGCGGTGCTATGTTAGTACTAGCAGATGCAAAGAAAAATAATTAAAAAGTGGAGTGGGGTTAACATCGCCAAAAAGCATAAACTTTAAGCTGCTATATCTACGTCATATTTTGAGTTCTAACTATGGTACTGGCGTTGGTATGCAGTGCTGTATTAGTTCTAACAATTGCAAAAAAAAAAATTTCAAAAAAGTGTGTGGGGGGTGGCTGACGTACTAGCAGGTGCAAGAGAAAAGATTAAACTTTAAACTGTTATATCTACGCCATTTTTTGGGTGCTAGCTATACGATAGGTGGTGCTATGCGGTGCTACGTTAGTGCAAGCAGCTACGAGAAAAAAAATTAAGAAAAGGGGAGTGGGTGCTAACATCGCCAGAGGGCATAAACTTTAAGCTGCTATATCTACATCAGTTTTGAGTGCTAGCTAGGAACTGGCGGTGCTATGTAGTGCTATATTAGTTATAGCAGTTGCAAGAAAAAAATTTCAAAAAGTGTGTGGTGGTGGCTGACGTACTAGCAGGTGCAAGAGAAAAGATTAAACTTTAAACTGTTATATTTACGTCATTTTTTGGGTGCCAGCTATACGATTGGTGGTGCTATGCGGTGCTATGTTAGTACTAGCAAGTTCAAGAAAAAAATTAAAAAAATTGTAGTGGGTGCTAACATCGCCAAAGGGCATAAACTTAAAGCTGCTATATCCACTTAATTTTTCGAGTGCTAGCTATGGAACTGGCGGTGCTATGTAGTGCTATATTAGTTCTAACAACTGTAAGAAAAAAAAATTCAAAAAAGTGTGTGTGGGGTGGCTGACGTACTAGCAGGTGCAATAGATAAAATTAAACTTTAAACTGTTATATCTCCCCAGGGGTCATATACGATTGTTGGTGCTATGCGGTGCTATGTTAGTACTAGCAAGTGCAAGAAAAAAAAAATTAAAAAATTTGGAATGAGGGGCTAACATCGCCAAAGGGCATAAACTTAAAGCTGCTATATCCACTTAATTTTTTGAGTGCTAGCTATAGAACTGGCGGTGCTATGTAGTGCTGTATTAGTTCTAACAGTTGCAAAAAAAATTTTCAAAAAAGTGTATGGGGTTGGCTGACGTACTAGCAAGTGCAATAGAAAAGATTAAACTTTAAACTGCTATATTTACGCCATATTTTGGATGCCAGCTATACGATAGGTGGTGCTATGCGGTGCTATGTTAGTACTAGCAGATGCAAAAAAAAATATTAAAAAAGTGGAGTGGGGGGTTAACATCACCAAAAGGCATAAACTATAAGCTACTACATCTACGTCATTTTTTGAGTTCTAACTATGGGACTGGCGGTGCTATGTAGTGCTATATTAGTTCTAACAGTTGCAAGAAAATTTTTTTTAAAAAAGTGGGGAAGGGGGTGGCTGACGTACTAACAGGAGCAAGAAAAAAAATTAAACCTTTAAACTGTTATATCTACCTCATTTTTTGGGTGCCAGCTATACGACTGGTGGTGCTATGCGGTACTATGTTACTACAAGCAGGTACAAGATAAAAAATTACAAAAGTGGAGTAGGGGGCTAACATCGCCAAAGGGCATAAACTTCAAGCTGCTACATCTATTCAATTTTTTGAGTGCTAGCTATAGAACTGGCGGTGCTATGTAGAGCTGTATTAATTCTAACAGTTGCAAAAAAAATTTTCAAAAAAGTGTATGGGGTTGGCTGACGTACTAGCAGGTGAAATAGAAAGGATTAAACTTTAAACTGCTATATTTACGCCATATTTTAGATGCCAGCTATACGATTGGTGGTGCTATGCGGTGCTATGTTAGTACTAGCAAGTGCAAGAAAAAAATTAAAAAAATTGTAGTGGGTGCTAACATCGCCAGAGGGCATAAACATTAAGCTGCTATATCTACGTCAGTTTTGAGTCCTAACTAGGAACTGGCGGAGCTATGTGGTGCTATATTAGCTCTATCAGTTGCAAGAGAAAAAAATCAAAAAAGTGTGTGGGGAGTGGCTGACGTACTAGCAGGTGCAAGAGAAAAGGTTAAACTTTAAACTCTAATATCTAAGCAATTTTTTGGGTGCCAGGTATGCAATTAGTGGTGCTATGCGGTGCTATGTTAGAACAAGCAGGTTCAAAATATAAACTTAAAAAAAACTAGAGTGGGGGGCTAACATCGCCAAAGGGCATAAACTTAAAGCTGCTATATCTACGTCATTATTGGAGTGCTAGTTGTGGGACTGGCGGGCTATGTAGTGCTATATAAAATCTAGCAGTTGCAAGAGGAAGAATTTCAAAAAGGTGTGTGAGGTGGTGGCTGACGTACTAGCATGTGCAAGAGAAAAGATTAAACCTTAAACTGTTACATCTACACCATTTTTTGGGTGCCAGCTATATGATTGGTGGTGCTATGCGGTTCTATGTTAGTACTAGCAAGTGCAAGAAAAAAAAATTAAAAAATTTGGAATGGGGGCTATCATCGCCAAAGGGCATAAACTTAAAGCTGCTATATATAAGTCATTTTTCGAGTGCTAGCTATGGAACTGGCGGTGCTATGTAGTGCTATATTAGTTCTAACAACTGTAAGAAAAAAAAATTCAAAAAAGTGTGTGTGGGGGTGGCTGACGTACTAGCAGGTGCAATAGATAAAATTAAACTTTAAACTGTTATATCTACCCCATTTTTGGGCGTCAGTCATACGATTGTTGGTGCTATGCGGTGCTATGTTAGTACTAGCAAGTGCAAGAAAAAAATTAAAAAATTTGGAATGAGGGGCTAACATCGCCAAAGGGCATAAACTTAAAGCTGCTATATCCACTTAATTTTTTGAGTGCTAGCTATAGAACTGGCGGTGCTATGTAGTGCTGTATTAGTTCTAACAGTTGCAAAAAAAATTTTCAAAAAAGTGTATGGGGTTGGCTGACGTACTAGCAAGTGCAATAGAAAAGATTAAACTTTAAACTGCTATATTTACGCCATATTTTGGATGCCAGCTATACGATAGGTGGTGCTATGCGGTGCTATGTTAGTACTAGCAGATGCAAAAAAAAATATTAAAAAAGTGGAGTGGGGGGTTAACATCACCAAAAGGCATAAACTATAAGCTACTACATCTACGTCATTTTTTGAGTTCTAACTATGGGACTGACGGTGCTATGTAGTGCTATATTAGTTCTAACAGTTGCAAGAAAATTTTTTTTAAAAAAGTGGGGAAGGGGGTGGCTGACGTACTAACAGGAGCAAGAAAAAAAATTAAACCTTTAAACTGTTATATCTACCTCATTTTTTGGGTGCCAGCTATACGACTGGTGGTGCTATGCGGTACTATGTTACTACAAGCAGGTACAAGATAAAAAATTACAAAAGTGGAGTAGGGGGCTAACATCGCCAAAGGGCATAAACTTCAAGCTGCTACATCTATTCAATTTTTTGAGTGCTAGCTATAGAACTGGCGGTGCTATGTAGAGCTGTATTAATTCTAACAGTTGCAAAAAAAAATTTCAAAAAAGTGTATGGGGTTGGCTGCCGTACTAGCAGGTGAAATAGAAAAGATTAAACTTTAAACTGCTATATTTACGCCATATTTTAGATGCCAGCTATACGATTGGTGGTGCTATGCGGTGCTATGTTAGTACTAGCAAGTGCAAGAAAAAAATTAAAAAATGTAGTGGGTGCTAACATCGCCAGAGGGCATAAACTTTAAGCTGCTATATCTACGTCAGTTTTGAGTGCTAGCTAAGAACTGGCGGTGTTATGTAGTGCTATATTAGTTCTATCAGTTGCAAGAAAAAAATTTCAAAAAAGTGTGTGTGGGGGTGGCTGACGTACTAGCAGGTGCAATAGATAAAATTAAACTTTAAACTGTTATATCTACCCCATTTTTGGGCGTCAGTCATACGATTGTTGGTGCTATGCGGTGCTATGTTAATACTAGCAAGTGCAAGAAAAAAAAATTAAAAAATTTGGAATGAGGGGCTAACATCGCCAAAGGGCATAAACTTAAAGCTGCTATATCCACTTAATTTTTTGAGTGCTAGCTATAGAACTGGCGGTGCTATGTAGTGCTGTATTAGTTCTAACAGTTGCAAAAAAAATTTTCAAAAAAGTGTATGGGGTTGGCTGACGTACTAGCAAGTGCAATAGAAAAGATTAAACTTTAAACTGCTATATTTACACCATATTTTGGATGCCAGCTATACGATAGGTGGTGCTATGCGGTGCTATGTTAGTACTAGCAGATGCAAAAAAAATATTAAAAAAGTGGAGTGGGGGGTTAACATCACCAAAAGGCATAAACTATAAGCTACTACATCTACGTCATTTTTTGAGTTCTAACTATGGGACTGGCGGTGCTATGTAGTGCTATATTAGTTCTAACAGTTGCAAGAAAATTTTTTTTAAAAAAGTTGGGAAGGGGGGTGGCTGACGTACTAACAGGAGCAAGAAAAAAAATTAAACCTTTAAACTGTTATATCTACCTCATTTTTTGGGTGCCAGCTATACGACTGGTGGTGCTATGCGGTACTATGTTACTACAAACAGGTACAAGATAAAAAATTACAAAAGTGGAGTAGGGGGCTAACATCGCTAAAGGGCATAAACTTCAAGCTGCTACATCTATTCAATTTTTTGAGTGCTAGCTATAGAACTGGCGGTGCTATGTAGAGCTGTATTAGTTCTAACAGTTGCAAAAAAAATTTTCAAAAAAGTGTATGGGGTTGGCTGACGTACTAGCAGGTGAAATAGAAAAGATTAAACTTTAAACTGCTATATTTACGCAATATTTTAGATGCCAGCTATACGATTGGTGGTGCTATGCGGTGCTATGTTAGTACTAGCAAGTGCAAGAAAAAAATTAAAAAAATTGTAGTGGGTGCTAACATCGCCAGAGGGCATAAACTTTAAGCTGCTATATCTACGTCAGTTTTGAGTGCTAGCTAAGAACTGGCGGTGCTATGTAGTGCTGTATTAGTTCTAACAGTTGCAAAAAAAATTTTCAAAAAAGTGTATGGGGTTGGCTGACGTACTAGCAAGTGCAATAGAAAAGATTAAACTTTAAACTGCTATATTTACACCATATTTTGGATGCCAGCTATACGATAGGTGGTGCTATGCGGTGCTATGTTAGTACTAGCAGATGCAAAAAAAATATTAAAAAAGTGGAGTGGGGGGTTAACATCACCAAAAGGCATAAACTATAAGCTACTACATCTACGTCATTTTTTGAGTTCTAACTATGGGACTGGCGGTGCTATGTAGTGCTATATTAAATTCTAACAGTTGCAAGAAAATTTTTTTTAAAAAAGTTGGGAAGGGGGGTGGCTGACGTACTAACAGGAGCAAGAAAAAAAATTAAACCTTTAAACTGTTATATCTATCTCATTTTTTGGGTGCCAGCTATACGACTGGTGGTGCTATGCGGTACTATGTTACTACAAGCAGGTACAAGATAAAAAATTACAAAAGTGGAGTAGGGGGCTAACATCGCCAAAGAGCATAAACTTCAAGCTGCTACATCTATTCAATTTTTTGAGTGCTAGCTATAGAACTGGCGGTGCTATGTAGTGCTGTATTAGTTCTAACAGTTGCAAAAAAAATTTTCAAAAAAGTGTATGGGGTTGGCTGACGTACTAGCAAGTGCAATAGAAAATATTAAACTTTAAACTGCTATATTTACGCCATATTTTGGATGCCAGCTATACGATAGGTGGTGCTATGCGGTGCTATGTTAGTACTAGCAGATGCAAAAAAAATATTAAAAAAGTGGAGTGGGGGGTTAACATCACCAAAGGGCATAAACTATGAGCTACTATATCTACGTCATTTTTTGAGTTCTAACTATGGGACTGGCGGTGCTATGTAGTGCTATATTAGTTCTAACAGTTGCAAGAAAATTTTTTTTAAAAAAGTTGGGAAGGGGGGTGGCTGACGTACTAACAGGAGCAAGAAAAAAAATTAAACCTTTAAACTGTTATATCTACCTCATTTTTTGGGTACCAGCTATACGACTGGTGGTGCTATGCGGTACTATGTTACTACAAGCAGGTACAAGATAAAAAATTACAAAAGTGGAGTAGGGGGCTAACATCGCCAAAGAGCATAAACTTCAAGCTGCTACATCTATTCAATTTTTTGAGTGCTAGCTATAGAACTGGCGGTGCTATGTAGTGCTGTATTAGTTCTAACAGTTGCAAAAAAAATTTTCAAAAAAGTGTATGGGGTTGGCTGACGTACTAGCAGGTGAAATAAAAAAGATTAAACTTTAAACTGCTATATTTTCGCCATATTTTAGATGCCAGCTATACGATTGGTGGTGCTATGCGGTGCTATGTTAGTACTAGCAAGTGCAAGAAAAAAATTTAAAAAATTGTAGTGGGTGCTAACATCGCCAGAGGGCATAAACTTTAAGCTGCTATATCTACGTCAGTTTTGAGTGCTAGCTAAGAACTGGCGGTGTTATGTAGTGCTATATTAGTTCTATCAGTTGCAAGAAAAAAATTTCAAAAAAGTGTGTGGGGGTGGCTGACATACTAGCAGGTGCAAGAGAAAAGATTAAACTTTAAACTCTTATATCTAAGCAATTTTTTTGGTGCCAGGTATGCAATTGGTGGTGCTATGCGGTGCTATGTTAGTACAAGCAGGTACAAAAAAATAAACTTAAAAAAACTAGAGTGGGGGGAGGGGCTAACATTGCCAAAGGGCATAAACTTAAAGCTGCTATATCTACGTCATTTTTTGAGTGCTAGCAATGGAACTAGCGGTGCTATGTAGTGCTATATTAGTTCTAACAGTTGCATGAACAAAATTTCAAAAAAGTTTGTGGGGGGGTGGCTGACGTACTAGCATGTGCAAGAGAAAAGATTAAACCTTAAACTGTTATATCTACACCATTTTTTGGGTGCCAGCTATATGATTGTTGGTGCTATGCGATACTATGTTAGTACTAGTAAGTGCAAGAAAAAAAAATTAAAAAATTTGGAGTGGGGGCTACCATCGCCAAAAGGCATAAACTTAAAGCTGCTATATATACGTCATTTTTCGAGTGCTAGCTATGGAACTGGCGGTGCTATGTAGTGCTATATTAGTTCTAACAGCTGTAAGAGAAAAAATTTCAAAAAAGTGTGTGTGGGGGTGGCTGACGTACTAGCAGGTGCAATAGATAAGATTAAACTTTAAACTGTTATATCTACCCCATTTTTGGGCGGCAGTCATACGATTGTTGGTGCTATGCGGTGCTATGTTAGTACTAGCAAGTGCAAGAAAAAAATTAAAAATTGTAGTGGGTGCTAACATCGCCAGAGGGCATAAACTTTAAGCTGCTATATCTACGTCAGTTTTGAGTGCTAGCTAAGAACTGGCGGTGTTATGTAGTGCTATATTAGTTCTATCAGTTGCAAGAAAAAAATTTCAAAAAAGTGTGTGGGGGTGGCTGACATACTAGCAGGTGCAAGAGAAAAGATTAAACTTTAAACTCTTATATCTAAGCAATTTTTTTGGTGCCAGGTATGCAATTGGTGGTGCTATGCGGTGCTATGTTAGTACAAGCAGGTACAAAAAAATAAACTTAAAAAAACTAGAGTGGGGGGAGGGGCTAACATTGCCAAAGGGCATAAACTTAAAGCTGCTATATCTACGTCATTTTTTGAGTGCTAGCAATGGAACTAGCGGTGCTATGTAGTGCTATATTAGTTCTAACAGTTGCAAGAACAAAATTTCAAAAAAGTGTGTGGGGGTGGCTGACGTACTAGCAGGTGCAAGAGAAAAGATTAAACTTTACTGTTATATCTACGCAATTTTTTGGGTGCCAGGTATACAATTGGTGATGCTATGCAGTGCTATGTTAGCACAAGCAGGTATAAGAAAAGAAAATCGCCAAAAAGCATAAACTTATAGCTTCTATATCTACGTCATTTTTTGTGTGCTAGTTATGGGACTGGCGGCGATATGTAGTGCTATATTAATTCTAACAGCTGTAAGAGGAAAAATTTCAAGAGAGTGTGTGTGGGGGTGGCTGACGTACTAGCAGGTGCAAGAGAAAAGAATAAACTTTAAACTGTTATATCTACGCCATTTTTTAGGCGCCTGCCATACGATTGTTGGTGCTATGCGGTGCTATGAAAGTACTAGCAGATGCAAAAAAAAATTGAAGAAAGTGGAGATGGGGGCTGACTTTGCCAAAGGGCTTAGCCTATAAGCTGCTATATCTACGTCATTTTTTGAGTGCTAGTTATGGGACTGGTGGTGCCATGTAGTGCTATATTAGTTCTAGCAGTTGCAAGAGGAAAAATTTTCAAAATAGTGTGTGGGAAGTGGCTGACGTACTAGCAGGTGCAAGAGAAAAGATTAAACTTTAAACTGTTATATCTACGGCATTTTTTGGGGGCCAGCTATATGGTTGGTGGTGCTATACGGTGCTATGTTAGTACTAGCAAGTGCAAGAAAAAAAAAAAAAAGGTGGGGTGGTGGGGCTTAACATCGCCAAAGGACATAAAGTTTGAGCCGCTATATCTACGTCATTTTTTGAGCTCTAACTATAGGACTGGCGGTGCTATGTAGTGCTATATTAGTTCTAACAGTTGCAAGAAAAAAATTTCAAAAAAGGGGGGGTGGTGGCTGACGTATCAGCAGGTGCAAGGGAAAAGATTAAACTTTAAACTGTGTCACGGTACAAAGTTGTATTTATGAACTTTGGAAACAATTTAAGTGTTGCTTCGTAGCTCGATGACTTCTTAAAGCTCCGGGGTAGCTCAGGGCCAAGACTCTTAAAGGGGTTTCGATGATTGGGGTGGGATTCTGTATGCCGATGACTCAGTATGAGGCCTTTATAAAGCTACCTTTATTAGGGCGCCAGGACATGGAGCAATAGCGACAGAGAGTCCTGTTCCACGAACTCTGAACAACCACAAAGTAACACTATAATTCTTTAAATGACCAAACAAGCAAAACAATAATACTCAATAACCAGTTAAGTATAAATTCTATTAATGCTTCCTTTTTACTAACCTTCACACACACACATTAAAATACAGGAAATTACTGTAACACTTCAAATAAATAAATAAAATGGATCTAAAACAATTAAGTAACACACTATTTCTATAACTCTGCACGAGTGCTATGATTCGGCAATGTACACCTCATATATGATTACCAATCGTGCAGTGCAAGATTTATATGGCCACACAAAGTTGCAATACCTTATTATACACCACTGGACATAAATGTGTTCAAATAATAAATAATAAAAGACACTCTCGTACAGAGATTTACACTGTTAAATTCATTCAATATTAAAATATGATTAGAATTCCAATTATCAAATAATTACCTTCAGTACATAATATTAAACACAATTCTTATAGGCAATATCTAACCAGTAATACTGTAAAGTGAGTTGCTTTGTAATTTCCTTTCGTTAAACAGGTAATCAATTTAGAACTAACACACTTGCACTAACCGAAGTAACGCTTATCAACATGCAATAATTGTAAATGACAATAATGAAACAATATATACCACTAATGTTTATGGAAAAACAACATACGACCTTATTCTGTGTTGATTCTATAGATGCCGGAAATCCAAACCATTTACGCTCGAATCCTTGCAGTATTTTGGATGATTAGGAATGAGCAGCTTATTCTAGACGAGATCAACAACAGGAAAGATTCTTCATAAACCATTAACAAACATTTTACAGCAGGCAATATTCGTACCAGCAGTAAATACAAATTTTAACGTAAATTCCTAATTGAAGTTATATACTTAATTCCATACTAAGTTCCCTAAAATAAACACACCATTGTAAAACTATTTACACATGCGTTACGTTAGGTAGAAAACTTACCAGTGATTCTGGGATTAATAATTAATTGAAGCCACGAAGTTTTTAACCATCTACAAAACATGTGCTCTCAACTTTTGAGCAAAACAGGCAAGTAGTTGATTTTATCCGCATAAAGCGAAACTGATTACTGACCCACCAAAAATAAAAGGGTAATAAATCAGAATGAGCAGTGAAAACTGTAAAATCTCCACAAAGGGTACAATATAATTACAGTGATCACCTCAACCACATTTAAGCTCGTCGATGGACACCAGAAGAGAGAGCTTGCTATTAGCAATTTTCCCATTATCACTGTAATTAGTGATAACAACATCTAAAACGAGTTTTTATATTAACTATTTAAACAGCATAACAAAATTACCTTCAAATACATAAACATTGAGCTTACAATTGACAGAGTAATATGACAGTCAACATATACTGACAACCTTATGATACAGAGCAGACAACTGTAGGCTACGATTGCAGTAAACAATTTCTAACATCCAAGATCATGCAATACTATAGATCAGAATGCGAAAATGAGGGTTACATCCCCCTCTTCCTTCGGAAGGAGGTAAATTCCGTAACAGAATTTACTGACGACCAACCAAGATACCAAAAAAAAAATTTCAATCATCATCCACATTAGCAGATTTTAAATCTTGTACGTGCCATATGCCAGAAGTTCGTCCTTGAAGATCCTCTAACTCGTAAGTATATTGACCAAGTTTTTTCCTGACCTTATATGGACCAACAAATTTCGGAGCAAGTTTCGCTGAGAAGAACTTTGAGGCATCACTAATCACATGATTCTTTCGCCATACTAACTGATCGGGTAGATAGCTAACATCGCGTCTACGCAGATTATAAGTATGTCTATACCTTTCTTTAGCAAGACGAAGCTTTTCTTTTACCTTCGCTAATAATAGCTGAAAACCAACTTTACGTTTGTCAATCTGCTCCTCTAGAGTAGATGACTCATGTAGAATATTACTAACATGATCAGTACCACTTGACATATATTCACGACCAAAATTCACAAGGAATGGAGTAAATCCAGTAACCTCACTTGTAGAAGTTCGAATAGCACAAGCGATTGCTGCAAGATACATATCCCAAGATCGATGAGATTCTCTTACATAGGAAGCCAACATTGTTTTAACCACTCTATTAGTTCTTTCGGTTGGGTTAGCCCTAGGATAATAAAGAGGAGTAAAGAAGATTTGAGATCTATATCGAGCACAAAGATTCTTAAATAATTTACTATTCATTTGCACACCATTATCACAAATGATATACTGTGGGACACCATAAACCAAAAATATATTTTCTTCAATATTTGTACATAAAGATTTAGCATTACTAGATCGAAGAGGAAACAAAACTACATATTTACTGAAATAATCAGTTACCACCAGTACTTGGGTATATCCACATTTTGATTTAACTAAAGGACCAATACAATCCAAACTAATCATCTGCCAGGGTTTATCAATAGTAGGACGATCACCCATCAAACCAGCAGGAGCTTTTCTGTTCAGGTTTATATTGTTGACAGATTCTACAATGGTTCACATATTTAGCAACATCAGCCTTCATTCGAGGCCAATAATAACGATTTCAAATTTTCGCATGAGTTTTGAAAATACCAGCATGACCTGATGAGGGTTCATCATGACTTTCGGATAAAACTGATATACGATGATCTTTTGGAATGACTAACTTCCACATCTCTACTTCGTTATTAAAACCGCAAAAACTAGGTTTTACATACTTATAAAGCTGATTAGCTTCAATTCTCCATTGAGAAAATTTCAAAGGATTTCCTGTAACTCTAGACAACATCTTCTTATACCATTTATCAGTGGTATCAGAGAAATCAATTGGGTGAAGTTCATCAACAGATACAGGAACAGAACGAGATAAAAGTCGGGAACAACATTGTCCTTTCCTTTCGATGAACAATAGTAAAATCATATGGTTGTAATCGCAATGACCATCTGGCTAGACGACCTTGCGGATCCTTCAGATTATGGAGCCAAATCAATGAATAGTGATCAGTAATCACTGTAAACTTCACACCTTCAAGGTAATGTCGAAGTTTTTCCACCGCCCAAATAACTGCTAAGCATTCACATTCAGTTGTAGAATACTTGCGTTCTTGTGATGACAATGAACAGGATAAATAACAAATAACTTGCTCACCAGCATCAGAAGTTTGCGATAATACAGCACCAATGCCATATGCTGATGCATCTGTTTGTAGAAAGAATTCCTTAGAAAAATCAGGGCAAGATAAAATTGAAGAGGATACCAGCAGTTCTTTTATACGAGTAAAAGCAGACTCACAATCTGTAGACCAATTCCAAGACACATTTTTCTTGATTAGGTTAGTTAGAGGTTGTAAAATTGTAGAAAAATTTTGCACAAACCTACGATACCAAGAAGCTGTACCTAAAAATCTTCGAAGTTCAGGAACTGACTTTGGGGAGGGGATATCAAGAATAGCACGAATTTTCTCAGGATCAGGCCGTAAACCTTGCTTATCCACTACAAAACCAAGATAACATAATTCAGGCAAACAAAATTTACATTTGTCCTTATTAATAACCAAACCGACTGATGTTAATCTATCAAAAACTTTTCCTAATACTTCTAAATGTGCACTGAAATCTTTTGACACAATAATTATATCATCGAGATATTGAAACACAAAAGGCTGTAAATCAGCACCAATAGTATTATCTATTAAACGTTGAAATGTAGCACAGCTGTTCACTAAACCAAATGGCATACGATTAAATCTATACAATCCTCTTCCAGGTACGGTAAAGGCAGTATAGTCTTTCAATGATTCACTAAGCGGAATTTGCCAATATGCAGATTTAATATCAATCGAGCTAAGATAACTTGCATCTCTAAGTTGATCTAAGATAGAAGAGATATATGGTAAAGGGTATGCATCTTTAATAGTTACCGCATTAAGTTGTCGATAATCAATACAAAATCTATAACTATAATCTTTCTTTCTAACTAAGCAAACAGGTGAAGACCAAGAGCTTTTGGATGGTTCGATTATTCCATCAGATAACATCTTATTTAACTCGTCATCAATAATTTTTTGTTTCGCTGGTGAGACCGGGTAATAACGCTGTTTAATTGGTTTTGTATTTGCAAATAATTCTATACTGTGTTCAGTTGAAGTGTAATAACCTAAATTATTTCCCATCAACTTCAATTTCTCATCAATAAAGGAAGTTAAAGCTAATCGTTGTTCAGAACTTAAACTATCTTTTGGGAGTATTTCAGATATGAAAGGAGTTTTCGGTTCTTTAGCAAAACACCAAACATCTTCTTTCAAATTAGGAACTATAGCCATTACTTTCCAAAAATCTACACCTAGAATTAACTTATGGTTAAGTTCAAGAACTACCAATATTTTAAGAATATGTAACTTCTTCGTTAATTGTATGGGAGTTGAAATATATCCAATACATTCGCATGATTGACCATTAGCAACTGTACAGCTTGTGGGATTTTTAGTTAAAGACAATCCTAATTTTAAGAGTAATTCATATCCAGGAAGACCAACTACTGACTGAGTAGCACCACTGTCAAGCAAAGCTAAAACAGGATGTCCTAAAATTTTTATTTGTAAATAGGGACGTTCATCACCTTCTAAATGCGATAGAACATATTCAAGTAAAATCATTTGAGGGTTGTTTTGGGAATTTATAATATCTTTATCCTTATTATTTTTCTTATTAGTCGAGCTGACACCAGAAGAAGACGGAGAGGACACTGCTCGACTTGTCAGTGCCTCCGCAATAAGTTTAAAGACTTATTGCAATCGGGGCAAGTACGTATGGTATAGTCATGCTTACCACAACGATAACATATCAATTTTCGCCGCTCCGTACATTCTTCTTTCGAATGTCCGAGGCATTGACAATTCCAACAAACTACTTGTTTTGAGGTACGTTGGACCTCATTAATAGGATTAGTGGAAAACTCAGATACTTTTTTTGATACACTCACAAAAGCAAAATCATGTTCAACAAAATTATGTTTCTTTTGATTGGGAGGAACATATGAATTTACTCTAAACTTTTTTGTTTCTAACTTAAGACATTCAGACACTAGTTGTTGTAATGTTTGGACATCTGGAAGTTGAGTTGAGTAAAAAGGTGAAAGATTACGTGAAATAATATTTAACTGTATTTCTTCCGAAACAGTTCCATAACGTCTAAACATTGAAGACATACACGCCAAATATTCAATTATACCTTCAGATGGGTCTTGTGTACGAGCTATTATATCACTAAATAATCTCACTTTGTAATCGGGAGGTTCAAAATGTAATACCAACAAATTCGATAAACTAGACCAGTCAGAAAATATGTGTCGATTGCTCCTATACTATCGAAGTCCCTTTGAGTCAAACAGGTCCACTGCTGAATCAAATAATTGTGCATCGTTTACATTGCGGGCAGTTTTAAGTTCGTTAATTCGCTCTAAGAAATCATGAACACTGGGTCCACGTGAATCTCCAGTAAATTTCAGGTTCCATTTTAGAACAGGATGGGATTTAAAATTTAAATTATTCAAAGAAGTATTTAATGTAACATTAGGATTCGCAGAAGCTTCACCTAATCCAACATCTTCCTCAGCATTAAACGATGATTGTTTTGATAAAAGATTACTATATTCTTCTACTAATTTACTAGGACAAAAATCTAAAGTATCTAACATAGTAAGAGTTTTTGTCAAAAGACTATCACGTAATTTAACTTGTTCAGAGGATAAAGTTTTTGGTAAGAAAAGATTAATTCGTTTCAATACATAAATTAGTCTAGCACGAATAGTTGCAACCGGTGAACTCGCTTTTTCTAAGTTGGATTGTAATTCTATTATTTTCTCTGATACAATTGCAAATTCATGGTCTGCTTTCAGATCAGAAATAGAAAAAGAAACTTTACTAGTTTGTTCCAATTTCAATAAAGGACGTAGACACGATCTCATCTTCTCCACAGTTTCATCTTCAATAGACATATTAACCCCACGAATAAATAATTCAAAAGATAACTCGTCAATACGAAGACGATAAATATCTATTTTATAATTAACCATAATGATAATGATTAAAATTACTATAACCAATAATGTCAACAAAACTCTGTACCTAATATTATATAATTATACCACTTTTAAATTTATTCAATTATTATATACCTACTGTACACCAAAAATTATTTGCAATTATTCAAAATTATTTGACAAATATATTTATTTTAAATTCAATTACTTATTCAAAATACACCTAACAAATATCTACAGCAGCTGTAAAACTTAAAACATCAATTACTCACTCTAAATAATCAATAGAATTTATACTATATCAAATTACCATTCGACACCACATATGCAAAAGTATTCCAAATTATACAAATTAAGATTTGCAAATTATTAAAATTCGAAGCACCAAACAATATATATTTACTGATTTAAGAGTCTAAATTACACAATAAATATGCATAACTATGACTTGAGAATGCTAAATTTGATTCAGACAAAATGCAGAAGTGCCAAATTACAATTCGAGTCGCACGTTGGGAACGCCAGATTAAGATGTCACGGTACAAAGTTGTATTTATGAACTTTGGAAACAATTTAAGTGTTGCTTCGTAGCTCGATGTCTTCTTAAAGCTCCGGGGTAGCTCAGGGCCAAGACTCTTAAAGGGGTTTCGATGATTGGGGTGGGATTCTGTATACCGATGACTCAGTATGAGGCCTTTATAAAGCTACCTTTATTAGGGCGCCAGGACATGGAGCAATAGCGACAGAGAGTCCTGTTCCACGAACTCTGAACAACCACAAAGTAACACTATAATTCTTTAAATGACCAAACAAGCAAAACAATAATACTCAATAACCAGTTAAGTATAAATTCTATTAATGCTTCCTTTTTACTAACCTTCACACACACACATTAAAATACAGGAAATTACTGTAACACTTCAAATAAATAAATAAAATGGAACTAAAAACAATTAAGTAACACACTATTTCTATAACTCTGCACGAGTGCTATGATTCGGCAATGTACACCTCATATATGATTACCAATCGTGCAGTGCAAGATTTATATGGCCACACAAAGTTGCAATACCTTATTATACACCACTGGACATAAATGTGTTCAAATAATTAATAATAAAAGACACTCTCGTACAGAGATTTACACTGTTAAATTCATTCAATATTAAAATATGATTAGAATTCCAATTATCAAATAATTACCTTCAGTACATAATATTAAACACAATTCTTATAGGCAATATCTAACCAGTAATACTGTAAAGTGAGTTGCTTTGTAATTTCCTTTCGTTAAACAGGTAATCAATTTAGAACTAACACACTTGCACTAACCGAAGTAACGCTTATCAACATGCAATAATTGTAAATGACAATAATGAAACAATATATACCACTAATGTTTATGGAAAACAACATACGACCTTATTCTGTGTTGATTCTATAGATGCCGGAAATCCAAACCATTTACGCTCGAATCCTTGCAGTATTTTGGACGATTAGGAATGAGCAGCTTATTCTAGACGAGATCAACAACAGGAAAGATTCTTCATAAACCATTAACAAACATTTTACAGCAGGCAATATTCGTACCAGCAGTAAATACAAATTTTAACGTAAATTCCTAATTGAAGTTATATACTTAATTCCATACTAAGTTCCCTAAAATAAACACACCATTGTAAAACTATTTACACATGCGTTACGTTAGGTAGAAAACTTACCAGTGATTCTGGGATTAATAATTAATTGAAGCCACGAAGTTTTTAACCATCTACAAAACATGTGCTCTCAACTTTTGAGCAAAACAGGCAAGTAGTTGATTTTATCCGCATAAAGCGAAACTGATTACTGACCCACCAAAAATAAAAGGGTAATAAATCAGAATGAGCAGTGAAAAACTGTAAAATCTCCACAAAGGGGTACAATATAATTACAGTGATCACCTCAACCACATTTAAGCTCGTCGATGGGCACCAGAAGAGAGAGCTTGCTATTAGCAATTTTCCCATTATCACTGTAATTAGTGATAACAACATCTAAAACGAGTTTTTATATTAACTATTTAAACAGCATAACAAAATTACCTTCAAATACATGAACATTGAGCTTACAATTGACAGAGTAATATGACAGTCAACATATACTGACAACCTTATGATACAGAGCAGACAACTGTAGGCTACGATTGCAGTAAACAATTTCTAACATCCAAGATCATGCAATACTATAGATCAGAATGCGAAAATGAGGGTTACAACTGTTATATCTACGCCATTTCTTGGGTGCCAGCTATACGATCGGTGGTGCTATGCGGTGCTATGTTAGTACTAGCAAGTGCAAAAAATAAAATAACAAAAGTGGGGTGGTGAGGCTAAACTTTGCCAAAGGGCATAAACTTAAAGCTGCTATATCTACGTCATTTTTTGAGTGCTAGCTATGGGACTGCTGGCGCTGCGTAGTGCTATATTAATTCTAACAGTTGCAAGAAGAAAAATTTCAAAAAACTTCATGGGGGTGGCTGACAAAATTCAATATTTAACTTCTGTATAAAACTAAAAATAAATGTGTTAAAGTTCAAAGAAGTCTTTTTAAAAAGGACCGCTCGAAGTCACGAACCTTAACTCACGTACATCGAAATTTTCTAAAGGGACAACAAATGGTATTGTTGCGATCCAGTATTAGGCAACCCGTCAAACATACAAACGCCCGGGGCACAGCGTATTCTTCAGCATTCGAGAATCCTTCTACAAAGTTCTAGATAATGAGTCATATCTTAATGCAGGGTATATATAAGGCCGCTTATGAATGTAAGAGTTAGTCTATTCTTGAATGTCTAATATAAATTATGTCGTTGTAAAGTAAACGTAGTTGAGTTTTTAGAATATATACATAAATGATATGCTGTGTCTAATGTGCATGCAGCTTGCAGTATACATAAATAAATAGAAGTGTATAAACAAATAGTTGTGTTAGTGTTGTTAATGAACCTATGGTAAAGAAGATAGTTTAAGAAGATATTAGTGCATGTAAATTCATTAGTGTAATAGTGCTTCATTGTTAAGTGTCCTGAAAACATCTATAAATAAGGCATATACTGTTAATTAGACTTGTGAACAGTAAGTAATAAAGACGTTTGTTATTACTTGTTTTAAATTAAAGAAACGCGGTAGTAGTAGCGCGTTACACTGGTGTCAGGCATTTGTGGGGTATATAGTGATTAATTTAAAAGGAAAGCACACCAGTCTAAAGACATTTAAGTAGTTTATATATATGCCAGTTACAAGGAGTCAAAATAAGATGGAGGCAGAAAATTTAATGAATTTCCTTAAGGATTTTAAATCGGGTATAGAAGAAAAGTTAAACGAAAATGCTGAGAAAATGGAGGAGAGGTCGGCTAAACTGGAAGTGACACTCGGTGAAAATTTAGTGAGGTCAGTTGAACTGGAATCAAATCTTACCGAAAGGTTAACTGAAAATGCTAAGAAAATAGAAGAACGGTTTAGTGAAAACGCGATGAAAATGGAAGAGTTGAATGAAAAGACGGCCACGTTAGAACAAAGATTAATAGCAAGCTCCATTGCATTGAAAGAAAATGTCACTGTACATGTAAAAACAGTTGAGCAAAAGTTGGACAGTAAATTGGTAAAAATGGAAGAAGATATGATGAGGCTGCAAGAACAGGTGATTTCACTAACAACGCGGCCACTTGAATTAACAAACCAAGTTTTCATCAGAACATTCCAGAAATAAGAACCCTGGAAAGAAGCGAGTCAATTCCGTCTAAATTTAAAGTGAAACCACCCACATTTGATGGCAAAACACCTTGGCCCACATATTTGAAACAATTTGAAGCTGCGGCAATAGCCAACGGTTGGTGCAACAAAGAGAAAGCTATCTCCTTAATAGTGGCCCTACGGGGGGAAGCTCTTAACATCTTACAAACGATTCCCGATCACCAGCAGAATGATTACGGTCTCTTAATATCGAAGCTTGAGATGAGATATGGAGACGCTCACCTTCAACAGGTTTACCACGCACAAGTTAAGAACCGCTCGCAAAAGACAAGTGAAAGCCTGCAAGAATTCGAAGCTGACATTGCCAGGTTAGTTAGATTGGCATATCCGACGGCACCAGATAGCTTCCTCGAACAACTTGCTGTCCAAACATTTGTGGATGGCGTTAAGGATGGCGAAATACAGCAAGCGCTAAGACTAGCACGTCCAAAAATGTTGGATGACGCACTGGCCCATGCGCTTGAATTTGAAGCAGCTAAGCAGACATCACACAGGATGGGTCACAAAGTTCGGTCTGCCTTAGAGGAACCTGGTCAAGCTCAGAACAGCATAGATGAAATAGTCAATCGTGTGTTTGAAAAGCGAAAGGCGGAAAGGCTGAAAAGACAACGACCGCGGAGATGGCGTCTACGATGCTGGAGCTGCGGTGAAGTTGGCCATATGCAGAGACGCTGTACTCAACCAAAGAAACAACCGGTTGTGCCAAAGCTGGTCCATGTAAGGGGCGAACTTCGACAGCACAGCGTAGTGCCCCGGAGATTATCATCCGTGCTGCATCGTCGGTGGAAAGTCTGGACAGCATTTATATCGATGGTAGAATTAATGGTAGGGTTGTCCGATTACTTGTGGATACAGGAGCGACAAGAACTATTGTGAGACCAGATTTGGTTGGTCGTGGAAAAGTGCTACCTGTATCGGTGTGTCTCCGAACGGCAAGTGGTGAGAAGATTGGTACTCACGGAGAGACTGCCGTTATGTTGACAATTGGGGACAAATTAATTAATCATCGAGTGTTGGTAGCTGAAATTACAGAAGAAGTGATCTTGGGAATGGATCTCATGAGAGAATATGGGTTTCATGTAAACATGAAAGAAAATGTGCTTCGGATAGATGATGATGAGATTCCATTTCAAGGTAGGAGTAACCAGACGATGCAAGTACGAATGATTTGCGATGTAAAAATACCCGAGAAGGCGGAAATGATAGTAATGGGACACCCGGATGGTACGCTCCGGGAAGGACAAGTATGCATGATGGAAGCAACTGAATCGGAATGGGTCAGGAGGGACTTCTGATTGGAAGAACGCTGGTAAAGTCTCGAAACATGGTACCAGTAAGGGTGCTGAACATTAATCCCCATACAGTGACCCTGAAGAAAGGCATGATTGTGGGAAGTTGCATTCCAGTATGTCATATTAAACGTTGTGTGGACGACACGAAAAATAAACCAACCAACGGTTGCTCACAGAAATTGCTGGATATGTTGATACCCTCGTGTCAAGGATTAAATGGCGACCAACTGGGCAAGGTAAAAGAACTGGTCGGACGATATCGAGGTGTGTTTGCACTGGATGATAGTGAGAAAGGAAGGACGAATGTTGTGCAACACAAGATCAATACTGGAGATGCGCAACCGATAAGACAACACCCCAGGCGGCTTCCTTTGGCAAAACGTAAGGAAGCTGAGCAAATTATCACCGATATGGAAGAACAGGGAGTGATTGAACCCTCGAATAGTCCATGGGCATCCCCGGTAGTGCTTGTCAAGAAAAAGGACGGGTCGACAAGGTTTTGTGTAGACTACCGGCGGCTTAATAATGTGACAAAGAAAGACAGCTATCCTTTGCCCAGAATTGATGACACCTTAGATACTCTATCCGGATCTAAATGGTTTTCGACCTTGGACTTGAAAAGCGGATACTGGCAGGTAGGCTTGGAGCCAAACGATAAAGAAAAACTGCCTTTACAATTGGAACTGGGTTATGGCAGTTCAAGGTCATGCCATTTGGATTATGCAATGCTCCTGCTACTTTTGAACGATTGATGGAGTCGGTACTGCGTGGACTGTCCTGGAAGACATGTCTGGTGTACCTGGACGACGTGATAGTGTTAGGTCGGTCTTTCGAAGAACATCTTAAGAACCTAGAGGAGATATTCCAGAGATTAAGGGGGGCAAACCTTACATTGAGCCCCAAGAAGTGTCACCTGTTTGGAAAAGAGGTGAAATACCTAGGACATGTCGTTTCGGAGACCGGAATAAGAGCTGACCCTGACAAAATAAAAACGGTACAGCAGTGGCCTACACCAGCAGATATACACCAACTACGCAGTTTTCTAGGATTGTGCACATATTACCGACGTTTTATACTTGGGTTTGCGAACATTGCCAAACCGTTAACAAAATTAACCGAAGATGGACAAGAATATGATTGGAATGACGACTGCCACAGAGCATTTGAACAACTGAAACGGCTACTAGTTACAGCACCAATTTTGAGTTATCCACGGATGGAGGGAAAATTTGTGTTGGATACCGATGCCAGTAACACAGCTATAGGAGGCGTTCTTTCTCAAGTGCAGGACGGACAAGAAAAAGTTATTGGGTATTTCAGCAAGGTCTTGTCGCGGCCAGAAAGGAACTATTGTGTGACAAGAAGGGAGCTGTTGGCCGTCGTCAAATCCGTAGAGCACTTTATAAGTACTTATACGGCCGTAAATTCCTGTTGAGAACAGACCATGCTGCACTGAAATGGTTATTGCAGTTTCGAAATCCTGAAGGGCAAGTGGCAAGGTGGATAGAGCGGCTGCAGGAATATGACTTTGATACAGAACATCGTGTAGGAACTAGCCATCGGAATGCAGACGCTCTATCAAGGAGACCTTGTCCGATGGACTGCAATCATTGCTCCAAGATGGAAGAGAAAATAAGTGTCATCCATAGAATGACGGTAACCGATGATACTTGGCAACTCGAAAGAATACGAGAAGACCAGGAGAATGACGCCGAATTGGGACGTATTATTGAGTGGAAAATAGAGGACAACGGCCAGCTTGGGAAGAAATTAGTATTTCAAGTAGGAGCCTGAAGGCATACTGGGCACAGTGGGACTCCTTGATGATGGAAAATAGAATCTTGAAACGACGCCTGGAATTTGAAGATGGCACTGAGAGACTTCAAGTGATAGTGCCAAGAAGCAGAGTGCCGGAGGTGTTGCAGCACTTGCACGATGGTATTTCCGGAGGGCACTTTGGCGTGAAAAGAACTCTCGAAAGAGTGAGAGAAAGATTTTATTGGGTGAACTGCAAAGAAGATGTGAAGGAGTGGTGCCGGAAATGTGAATTGTGTGCCTCTGCAAATGGCCCGGTCACAAAACGGAAAGCCCCAATGAGACAGTATAACGTCGGGAATCCTTTTGAGAGGGTAGCCATTGATATAGCTGGTCCGTTTCCTGAATCAGAGAAAGGAAATAAATACATCTTGGTTGCGATGGATTATTTTACCAAATGGCCGGAGGCATATGCTATACCTAACCAAGAAGCCGAGACGGTGGCAGATGTACTAGTCAGGAGTTGTTTTGTCGTTTTGGAGTTCCGTTGGAATTACACTCCGATCAAGGTCGAAACTTCGAATCGGCGTTGTTTCAAAACGTCTGCAAGCACCTTGGAATCAGGAAGACTAGAACCACGCCACTTCATCCCCAATCGGATGGAATGGTTGAAAGAATGAACAGGACGTTAGGAAAGTACCTGACCAAAGTTGTCTCTGAACATCAACGAGACTGGGACCAATATTTACATTTGTTCCTACTGGCGTACCGATCTTCGGTACATGACAGCACAGGATACTCGCCCGCTTGCGTAATGCTAGGACGTGAATTGCGGCTACCATGTGATCTTCAGTTTGGATTTAAACCTGGAGAAGAGATCGCAGGTGAAGATTACGTTAGTAAGCTTCGTGAAAGATCAAATAGTATTCACGAAAACGTCCGAAAGAATATACAGGCAGCAAGCGATCGAATGAAATCACAATATGACACGAGAGCGCAAGAAGGTGGTTATCAACCTGGAGATTTAGTGTGGTTGTACAATCCACAAAGAAAACGTGGATTGTCGCCAAAACTACAAAGACAATGGGAAGGGCCGTACGAAGTGTTAAAAGGATTAATGATGTAGTGTACCGGATCAGAAGATCCCCGTGGTAAACCGAAAGTGGTACACTTTGACCGTTTAACATCCTACGCTGGCAACAACCAGGAAGACTCGAATAATGATGATGGTGTTCGACAAGTTATTAATCATGAGCCAAATGTAGATTTTGAGAGCTTTATGGCAGCATATGGTGGTTCCGCTAAGGCGAGATTTGGCGTTGTTGTTGAAAAACAGCAAGATCTGTTTAGAGCACCAGAAGAGTATTCCCTTGCACATTGCGTAGCTCAAGATTTGGCAATGTCAAGGGAATAGCTGTTGTTTTCAAGAAAAGTTTGGACGTGTAGATGAATTAGTACAACAGCAGCCAACTGTAGGAAAAGCTTTAGTTCTTCAAGATAACAATCGTTATGTTTACTATCTGGTCACCAAAATTCTTCATGGCAAAGACCTAGTTATGGACATCTATGGGAGGCTTTGCTAAATCTTAAGGCGCAGATGATGGAAAATGGAGTAACGAGACTAGCGGTGCCCAAGCTGGGCTGTGGACTGGATCGCTTGGATTGGAGGATAGTCCGAAATATGCTAGAAGTAGTTTTCCAGGAACCAACGTCCAGGTTCTTGTTTGTTGTTATCAACCGGTTGCCTACCAAGACCATGAAAAGAGTGTTGACTGTTACTTCCAACGACGCGGTGGATGCACCAGAGGAGATAGCTGCCGATACCGTCACCAGTCATCGAATTGGCGTCAAGATGGATTTACAGTTACGAGACGTAACGGTTTTAAAGAGGGGGCAGTGTTGCGATCCAGTATTAGGCAACCCGTCAAACATACAAACGCCCGGGGCACAGCGTATTCTTCAGCATTCGAGAATCCTTCTACAAAGTTCTAGATAATGAGTCATATCTTAATGCAGGGTATATATAAGGCCGCTTATGAATGTAAGAGTTAGTCTATTCTTGAATGTCTAATATAAATTATGTCGTTGTAAAGTAAACGTAGTTGAGTTTTTAGAATATATACATAAATGATATGCTGTGTCTAATGTGCATGCAGCTTGCAGTATACATAAATAAATAGAAGTGTATAAACAAATAGTTGTGTTAGTGTTGTTAATGAACCTATGGTAAAGAAGATAGTTTAAGAAGATATTAGTGCATGTAAATTCATTAGTGTAATAGTGCTTCATTGTTAAGTGTCCTGAAAACATCTATAAATAAGGCATATACTGTTAATTAGACTTGTGAACAGTAAGTAATAAAGACGTTTGTTATTACTTGTTTTAAATTAAAGAAACGCGGTAGTAGTAGCGCGTTACAGTATTTTATATTAAATATGGCATTTTATATACGTTCCGAATCGCACTCATTTATTAACTTCTTTACGCAAATATGTTTAAATTAAAATAAACTTTATTTCACGATTACTTTTCTTTAAATATGTTAAATTTTCATTTATTTTTGAGCTTAGGAATATTTTAAATGCTCTAAAATTGATTGCATTGCTTCCGAAATTATTTATTTTAATAAATGTAGTGAAGTTATTACGGAATGAGCTTCCTTTAATTAATTGTATCTTGTTATTGATTATATACAGGGTGATTTGTATTTTCTTTTGCATAAGGAATGAGTTATGTATATTATTGGATGTAAATGCTTTGTTTTCGTGGTTTTTATGATATTTACATAAAGTATTCCTTCCTTGTGACCTAATATGACCTTAAATTAATTCTATTATCATAACAATTTTCACCCAAATTAAAATATAAAATTTTGAATCAATGTCACTTTTGCGCCCAACGTGCCACATATCCCACATTGATCCTTAAAGTTTTGTATTTTTATTTCACCGGCTATTTATACGTATCTTACCTAAATTATTTGTACAATACCTAACTAATTTTATACAACTATTCCCCTATTTTAATCCCCTAGCCATCTATGCTTGTCCTACCTAACTAATTTATACAATCCTAACTAATTTTCTTACAACTACTTCACTATTTTAATCCCATAGCTATTTATATTTATCCTATAATACAATAACTTTGTACAGCTGCTACACCATTTTAATCCCCTAGCTATGAACATGTCCTCAGCACTAATCTGATATTCTAAAAATTTTACCATTTTCTTGGAAAAACTTGCATTTCTTAAGACTTAATTTTAAATCTGCCAAATTTAATTCAAGTATAATCCTTTCAAGATGTACAATATGTTACTCAATATTATCACTAAATATCAAAACGTCATCCACGTACTGGATGCAAAATTCTTCGTACGGTTCCAGAATACTCTGCATAGTCTTAGCTAACGCAGCTGTACTAGAAGACAAACCAAAAGGGACCGCTTTAAATTAGTATATTTGGTTGATTTATTCTAATGGGTTCACGAGAGTTTTGTACCGCGTTTTTACTAAAATTTTCAAAATCTGTTTTCAAACTTTCCAATTCCCTATTGAGTCCTAAATCCTATTTGCCAATTTCCCTCGACTTCTTGTACTTTCATGCCTAAATCCCTAATTTTTCCATTTGTTTCCCTTTCGCGTGTTTCTTGACTTGACTTAACTTTTAAAACTTCATCCCTCACGACATCAATGTCTTCCATAATTTGTACAACCTTATTCTGCACCTCTAGCTTCATTTCCGTGATTGTTTGATTTGTTTCTTTTAAACCCTCGCTTAATTTTTTTATTTCTAAACCTAATTTTTTCCCCAACTTAACCAAATTCTGCCCATTTTCATTAATTTTTATAGTAATATTTTTCATGCCCTTACTCATTTCTTTCATACCGGCTTCATTTTTGTATATTTCTTCACTTATTTGTTTCATAATTTTGTCATTTTTGTCCATTTTTATCGTTTAACGCTAACAAAATTGACATCATTCTAGACACATGCGTATTTGGCTTTTACTCCCTCTAACATTCTCTTTTCAGTTTCAGTCTGTGAATCTTCTAAGAACACACTTTTCTGAAATCCCATCTCAACTCCTTCAGGCCTCAACGCACTTCTAGCTTCCTACATTCTTTTGTCCATTCTAATTTAAATATATAAAATAAACCGTATAATTTCTAACTTTGGCCACCTTTTATATTGAAATCTAAGCTTACAACTTTTATTTTCAGGCTGCCAATAATTTTTAGTTTTATCTATAACCCCTAATCTTAATCAATATACTTCGATTTCCTAAGTTGTATCGTCGATATTCTTTTTATAAGATCTGTGAGTTCGCAACCCTTTAATTTCGCTTAAAGCCCAGCACCGTGTTGAGTCTTAACGATTTTCTACCACCTAACTACCATCTAAATTCGAGCACGTCGTTGAGTTATCAATTTTCGAACTTCTCGTTGGGTCGCCGATTTTCTTTGCTACGATATCGAACTTTGCCAGTTGTACAACGCATAATTGCCTGCTGATCGCCACCTCTCTGTGCTTTTAAAATAATTTAAAATTAACACAATTAAATTTATGCCTCAACTAACTCAGTGATATAACGCACAGAGCGAATGACGATATGATAACAGAGAATTTTTACTCACTCCTCTCCAACACTCAATATTTCCGCATAAGAAAAACTAAATTCACCAAAAATTATATAATAAACTAAATAAAATTACAATTTACAAATCTACACCCTTTTTAATATCATTTACTTTTTATAGAACCTTTAAATCAAAATTAAAATAAATATTCCTATAGAAGCTTATAACCTTTTTACACATTTTTATAGCAATTAAAGCCAACAAAAAAATTGTATGCTACCACGAATAGTTTCGTTGGACGTTCAAAGAAATATCCCTTTCTTAAACATGCTTTTATGTACCAACCAAATTTTTGTTGACTCTTACACAAAATATTTTAAGCTTACTTATGAATACACCAATTATGTAAAATTACAAATGTAACATGCTATAAATTAAAAAGATAGTCCTGACCTTATATTCCTCCTGTTTGTTTAGTAGACCAGCAGCTTAGCGTGTTGACCCAGTACTTTGAAATATTTACCAGCATTTGTAGTTGTTTGCCCAATGACTTGAAGTATTAACCTTAGAGTTTTAACCTAGTAGCTTAGTCTTTTATACCAATAAGTTAGTATTAACGTCGTAACTTAGTGTATTGCGTTCGTACTTAGAGTTTTACCGTTTATTTGGAGTCTTACGTCGTAATTTGGATTAACCAGTGATTTAGTGCCCTAAATTAATAAATTGCAAAGATTTTATTTATATTCGTTAATTCTAGACTTACGTTTATATCAACGACAAAATTTTAAACACACTTATTTCAACGCGCACTTTACAGTTTATCACTTAAAATTATTAATTTATGTTACATTTCAATTTCTTCAACTTATAATTTTCACTAAATTTTATTCATATAATAATCTTCTTTCATCTAATACAATCGGCGTGTCGATTATGGAATTAATGTCCTTTATCTGCTTCGGTTAGTTTTATAAAATTAAATTCCTTCTCGAAAATTCCACGTGTTCTCATTGGTTGTATCTGCAATGTGTGGGATTTTAAAAGGACTTGACTAGCAAATGGTATCAAACACACGTTCCAAATCGCACGTATTACCAAGAATGGTATTTTATATACATTTCAAACTGCACGTATATCAAAACTTTCTAGCGAGACTTGATCAACAAATGGTATTTTGTGTTCGTTTTAAACTGCACGTACATCGGAATTTTCTAAAGGGACTTTGATTAACAAATGGTATTTTATATTAAATATGGCATTTTATGTAGGTTCCAAACCGCACGTATTTATTAACTTCTTTACGCAAATGTGTTTAGATTGAAAGAAAATTTCACGGTCATTTTTCTTTAAATATGTTAAATTTTTATTTGTTTTTGAGCTTAAGACTGGGGAATATCATTATGCAGCCACACATTTTACGATAGACGGCAGCTCTTCCATAAAAACTATTAAATACGAATTTACAGTCAGTCAGTGGAGTTTAGTTGCACTATTATAAACCAGTATTTAATTACCTTGTCATTAACGAGCTTACGTTATCTTTTAAGACATGATAGAATTCGCAGATACGCCCACTTAGAACTTCCTTTGAGAGCTGTGCGTTTACCTATATAAACAGCGTCACTAGCATTCCGCTTTATTATTTGGTTTGATTGTACATTTTTATTTACAAGAAGATGCTTTTTTATTTTAGTGATCGTTGTTTCATTATAAATTGGTATTTATATTATTTTAAAATACACTGAGTATCAATTGAAATATCAATCGTTTGGAATTATTTCTTTATGAAAAAGTAAAAAGTAGGTTTAGTTTTTATTACTACTAATTGAACAAAGATATATATTGTCGCTAATACAGTCGTTTCTCTGATTTATAAAAATGAGGATCAACCAAATTGCATGAAATATCGCTAACTGCATATTTAAGCCTAAACTAAATCAGCGTGACTCAGTTTTTCTTGACAAAAAAATTGATTCTGTTAACAGTTGTGTGGATGTTAATGCAACATATTTCTTGTTGACCGAACAAGTAAAATTTATTGTTTTGCTGCTTGATGACTAATTCACTCATTTTAATGCAATAAACATTGAACATACTTTGTTTACGTGTTTGGTGTGTAACTTTAGCAACGCAAGCAAAAAGACCTTACAATATTGACTAATTTTTCCAAACAAATTTGATTATTATTTGAAATAAGCTACTGTAAAAAAATTTTTTAAATGGCAAACAAATAATAAGATAAAAACTTACATTGGAAATAAAGTTTAGGGGTTGCGTTTTCCACCCCTTGCAACCATGGGATAAACCAAATAAATTACTGAGTAAGTGTATTTTTGATAGTAAAAAATTTCACCTTAATTTTAATTGTGTAACTTTTTTAGTGTTTGTAAAAAAAAGAAAAACAAATTTTATGTACCTCCTTTAAGGGGCTGTATCGTAACAAGGGATGCTCCAATGAAGTTTCTTTATATAAAAGACCCTATCTCTTTTACGATGAGGAATCACCCCCTGAAATGTTTTACACTTATTTTGTTACACCCGGTATAAATGTGTTCAAAATATCAAAAACGAATAAATTCATTACCACGAATATATATTATTCAACAAAAATTGAAAGCGTAACTATCAATTTATATTGGTGTAAGATATTGATCAAATAAGCTCTTCTGGAACGTTCCTGAATGCGGTGAGTTGCTACGAAAGGCTTTAATAAACCATAAAACAAGCATCGACAAGCAAGCCTATAATTTTAATTTATACCTAAGTACCTTCAAGGTTTTTATTTTAAAATAACAATTAAGCCTAAATAACGCTTTGTGAAGTTATTTACTAATTATTAAAACTATAAAATCCAATTCATATTGAGATTGCTGTTGTGCATATCTAACAAAAGCAAGCACTAGCAGTACACTAAATATCAGTTGTCGTATTATACTCGGTCCACGTTGAATAGTATATCAACAATCTGTTAGATTGCCTATCCAATGAGCTTTAAACACTATTGCTCTGGTTTAATGCACTTACCGACGATCATCGTTCTCCCTTTCACATTAACGGTTGCAGAAAATGTTTGTTGCAGTCACGTCTAATTGCGATACACCCACTTTCATAAAAATAGCCTAGCGACACCCTCGTAAAACTTGGTGAACTGTTGAGAATGTTCCCGCATACCGATTAGTTTAAATCTACACTGCGCTTATGGAAAATACTTCTGGCACAATCATAGATAGGAAAATTCAACAAAATGATTAATTTTTTGGTGCATTTCATAACAAGAAAACATTCAGAAGATGATGGTATAAAAATTACAACAATATTTTATCTTTTTCAGCTATAAACAAATTCCAAAATGTTAAAAATTAAATTCACAATTTTGATTTTTATGTCATTATCATCTTTGATTTTTTTTAAAACCAACACACTTCCAGAATTTAAAAAAAGAAGTTGGCCTATCTAAGAATGTGCCAGAAGAATGAGGAGAGAATTTCCCTAGTCTTAAGAATATTTTAAATGTTCTAAAATTGATTGGATTGCTTCCGCAATTATTTATTTTAATAATTGTAGTGAAGTTATTACGGACTGAGCTTCCTTCAATTATTACCATAACAATATATACTATATATATATATATATATATATATATATATATATATATATATATTAAGATATAAATTTTCTTGACCATATATAAATAGTAATGAATGTTCCTGGAAAATGGTCAGGTATAAGTAAAACAGTTCAATTTGTTTTCATATATTTTCATGCTTTACGCGTTTCGGTTCCAAATAACCATTTTCAAAATAGCAGCTAAAAATTACATTGTTATAAATACTATAAAATTATACACTATAAACATATACTTGCACTAAAACATTTTTAAATAAATAACAGATACATTATAACTATTGTACGTCGTAAAGGTTTAGAAATGTTATACTGAATGACTAGATTAGGTTAACTGGTTAGAACAAATAATCTGTTAGTGTTGATAATTTAAAATATGTATACTATTGGAGTAAATTGTAGTATGAGAAATGTGAATTACTTAAAAGCGTATTCTTATTGAGGTGCCACAGGTTACTATTTATTTTGTATTAGTCTGTAGTAAATGTTAGTGAATTGTTCATGGTCGACTTGGAATTTACGGAGTGTCTGTCGCGTTGTATGTGAATGGTTTCTAAAATATTTCTTTTATTGTCGTTTGTTTCAGTACCTAAAACCTTAACATTCTTAAAATCGAAATTGTGTGATGTTTCTATTGCATGGTTAGCAAGTGCTGTGCATTTTTTATTATTTGTTTGGATTGAGTATTTGTGTTCGTATATTCTTTTATGAAGATATTGTTTTGAATTTCCTATATAACATCCCCTACAGCCAAGACAGTTGATTTTATAGATCGTATGTGTTTTGTTCTTATTTTCTATTTGTGGTTTAAGGTTGGTAAAAAATGTTTTAGTAAAATTATTTGGTTTGTGGGCAATATGGATATTATGACTTCTTAAACATTTTTTAATTCTTTCGGACAAACCAGGTATGTATTCTATTCCAACTATTGATTCATATTGACTGAGTTTGTTCGTATTATCTGTATTATTGTATATGTTGTGGATTTTATTTTTAATTAATGGCTCAAAGAATTGTTTTGGGTAGGCGTTATTTTTTAATACGGTTTTTACTTTTTCAAATTTTTGGTCTATATTTACCGTGTGATAATTGGATGGCGTGATCGACAAGGTTGTTTACAACGTTTTTTTTGTATTGTTTAGGGACACTAGAATTATAATTTAAATATCTTCCACTCCATATTTTTTTATTGTACCAATTAGTTGAAATAGTACCTGCAGCATTATATTTAATTTGAAGGTCCAAGAATGATATTGTTCTATTGCTTTCTTTTTCTACGGTGAATTGTAGTTTAGGGTGGAAGGAGTTGAATTTATTTAGGGTTTCATTAATTTTGTCAATTGGTAAACACATGATACAATCGTCGACATACCTTTTAAAAAACGTCGGTTGATAACTTAGTTGTTTAATGACGGTATTTTCCAACTCCTCTAAAACCAAGTTCGCTATGGTTGAAGAAATTGGTGACCCCATCGCTGTTCCATATATTTGGGAGAAAATTTTGTTATCAAATTTAAAGTACGTAGCTTCTAAGCATAACTTAGTTGCACGAATGAATTCCTCGACCGGTAAAGTTGTAAAAGGTTCGATTGTCTGCCACTTTTTTCGCACTATGTTTAACGCTAACTCTGTGGGAACGTTAGTGAATAAGGATTCGACGTCGAGTGAAATTATCATGTGTTTACTAGGTACGACTTGTTTTATAATGAACTTTTGAAAGTCCCAACTGTCCTTGACGTAATACTCAGTTTGACCTACGACGTTTCTAAGTGTTTGTACAAGAAATTTGGCTAGTTGGTATGTGGGTGTTTTCATGCTATTTAGATTGGTCTCAAGGGGATATTTATCTTGTGGATTTTGGGTAAGCCATATATGTATGGCGCTTGCCCATTGTGGCAAATAAGTTTGTTTTTTACATGCAATGTTATATAATTCTTTTTAAACCAGTTGTTTACAATCGAATTAAGGTTAGTTTGTATTTTTAGGGTAGGATCCAGTTTTTGTAGTGCATACGTAGCGGTATCATTTACTAAAGCGTTCATTTTGTTCATATAGCTTTCTTTATACATTATCACCGTGGATTTGCATTTATCTGCTTGCAGTATAAATATTTCCGAATTAGTTTTCAAAAAGTTTTTAGTTAGTTTTATATAATAATTGAAACGATTTTTAGTCATTTTGTTATTTGTATTGTTTCGATGGTTGGTTAAAATGTTACAGACTTTATTTCTAATTATTACGTTCCCACAGAGTTAGCGTTAAACATAGTGCGAAAAAAGTGGCAGACAATCGAACCTTTTACAACTTTACCGGTCGAGGAATTCATTCGTGCAACTAAGTTATGCTTAGAAGCTACGTACTTTAAATTTGATAACAAAATTTTCTCCCAAATATATGGAACAGCGATGGGGTCACCAATTTCTTCAACCATAGCGAACTTGGTTTTAGAGGAGTTGGAAAATACCGTCATTAAACAACTAAGTTATCAACCGACGTTTTTTAAAAGGTATGTCGACGATTGTATCATGTGCTTACCAATTGATAAAATTAATGAAACCCTAAATAAATTCAACTCCTTCCACCCTAAACTACAATTCACAGTAGAAAAAGAAAGCAATCGAACAATATCATTCTTGGACTTTCAAATTAAATATAATGCTGCAGGTACTATTTCAACTAATTGGTACAATAAAAAAATATGGAGTGGAAGATATTTAAATTATAATTCTAGTGTCCCTAAACAATACAAAAAAAACGTTGTAAACAGCCTTGTCGATCACGCCATCCAATTATCACACGGTAAATATAGACCAAAAAATTTGAAAAAAGTAAAAACCGTATTAAAAAATAACGCCTACCCAAAACAATTCTTTGAGCCATTAATTAAAAATAAAATCCACAACATATACAATAATACAGATAATACGAACAAACTCAGTCAATATGAATCAATAGTTGGAATAGAATACATACCTGGTTTGTCCGAAAGAATTAAAAAATGTTTAAGAAGTCATAATATCCATATTGCCCACAAACCAAATAATTTTACTAAAACATTTTTTACCAACCTTAAACCACAAATAGAAAATAAGAACAAAACACATACGATCTATAAAATCAACTGTCTTGGCTGTAGGGGATGTTATATAGGAAATTCAAAACAATATCTTCATAAAAGAATATACGAACACAAATACTCAATCCAAACAAATAATAAAAAATGCACAGCACTTGCTAACCATGCAATAGAAACATCACACAATTTCGATTTTAAGAATGTTAAGGTTTTAGGTACGGAAACAAACGACAATAAAAGAAATATTTAAGAAACCATTCACATACAACGCGACAGACACTCCGTAAATTCCAAGTCGGACCATGAACAATTCACTAACATTTACTACAGACTAATACAAAATAAATAGTAACCTGTGGCACCTCAATAAGAATACGCTTTTAAGTAATTCACATTTCTCATACTACAATTTACTCCAATAGTATACATATTTCAAATTATCAACACTAACAGATTATTTGTTCTAACCAGTTAACCTAATCTAGTCATTCAGTATAACATTTCTAAACCTTTACGACGTACAATAGTTATAATGTATCTGTTATTTATTTAAAAATGTTTTAGTGCAAGTATATGTTTATAGTGTATAATTTTATAGTATTTATAACAATGTAATTTTTAGCTGCTATTTTGAAAATGGTTATTTGGAACCGAAACGCGTAAAGCATGAAAATATATGAAAACAAATTGAACTGTTTTACTTATACCTGACCATTTTCCAGGAACATTCATTACTATATATATATATATATATATATATATATATATATATATATTGCCGTGTAACCCCTATAAGACCTCGCCAAAGAAAAAAACATTCAAAAATTTATTAATTTACCAAAATCGAAAATTTCACAAAATAGAAAAATTTCCAAAAAAAAATTCATACCCAGATTCCTGCTTCATCACTTTAATTGATTTCTTCAACAGCTCCCTGGCTAGCTCAGTTGGGCCTTCTCTTGGATACCTAGATTTACTATTATATTCTTCACCGTTCACGCACACTCTCAATAAAACCACAAAATAATACAACAATCATACAATATTTATTTACCACTATTTACAAATAATAATTCAAGATTATTTACATTTCGATGCTCAAGTTACACTTCAATAAATTCTATCTTTGTAAAGTCCAGGATTTTAACTTGAAATATCAAACACATTGAATGTAACAGAAGTAAATGGGCCCTGAACAATACCTTATTTTTCTTTTTATTTATAATTATTTCTAATTAGTACACTCTGGAGTATAGTGAGCTCATGATAACCCAGTTTATTTTATTAATGTATGCTTTTTACTTTGCATACTCTTACTACAAACACAAAAACCCATGTACTCTTAACAATAAAATTTTAAATTTATGAGGAATGTTAATAAGCTTTATATACACCTTTAGATTTATATTCAAATACCATAATCAAAGTTAATTATACGTATTATTTTCAATACGCAAAATAATGCAAAATACCATCAAAGTTCACTCTCACCCATCACAATAATTTTCATAGTTTATAAAAAACAGCAAATTCTAATGCGTTACCTGGAAACTTAAAGATCCCTACTCCGTTGGCGATGAAGTTAAGTTCCTGCACCCTCGGTCTCGTGGTTCTGCTCTGCTTGCTGCCTCCAGCTATTTATAGATGAACACCATCTAAGTTGTGCTGCATGCTATTCATTCAAGATCCATCCAAATCCAAATCCAAGTATATTACACTTTTTTATTATTGCATAATTTAATTTACGTTACTTTACTTTACTTTACTTCACGAGCTTGTTAAAATATCTGTTGCACCTCAGTTAAAATTAAACACGACACTATCCACGTTTCAAACTATGAGACCAACACTGTACTATTCAATTTACAAATTTTAAATACCTACAAGCTCGTGGTAGACTTCTGTACGTAGTAAGCAATGCAACTTAACGAAGTTAAAGAGCGAAGTCAAAGAGAGAAGTCAAAGAGAGCGACTTAATAACTCTTCACTCGTATTTATACGATTCTAAGTGTAACCTCTCCAAACCCTCCTAACGCGAAACACTTAATTCAACTAATTCGTTTTTCAAATTTTGGTATAACCGTTTTCAAAATCTTTAAAATTTAGCTCGTTGACACGATATTTTCCGAAAAACCTGCATTCAATTTTCTCGTGTTCGTCTGTTGTACAACTAACTATTTAGACCAATGATACTTTCAGTGACGCTTTAAAAACCCCGCCTATATTAACTCTATTCTTCTCTTATGCATATTAGACGTTTCCTTTTACCCTCGCTTGAGTGGTAGAAAATCGATATTACTGTCTGCGTGCTATCTAGCCCACGTGGACTGAATACGTGCGTTTCGAAGTGAAATGCTATTATGCCTGTCTCAATCCGAAGCATATCATTGATTGCCCATCCCTTCTGCGCTTTAAAGAAACTTTTGGTTAGCATTTATGCGAAACATCCGACCTTTTGAACGATATACCTCGAATCTTGTCTTTTATCTACACAAATAAGAGAAACATAACCTTTCCAAAACATGCAGGTGTTCAATTAACGATCGTTTTAAAATAACATTTCTAGGAGTTTGCGTTTCAAGGTATTTTATATTCAACGTCTGTTCGTTTGTTAGTAAAGCTTTTCGCCTTGGTATTATCGATTTTTCATGCTCTTATGCGTATTAGACGTTATAACCCTTTCAATTAAACTCAATTAAATTAATTAATAATTTCCATTGGCTTATACTATTTATTTTCTTTACGAACCTACTAAATTTTAATCCCAAACTATAAAATTTTGGTAATACTTGTTACTTTAAATTAACTAATTGAAATAAATTTCGCACGTAAATTTTGATTGTTTCCTCTATACAGGGTGTTTAAAATTGCCCTGTTTATACCTAAATTTAACCTTTTAAAACCACTACAATATATATATATATATATATATATATATATATATATATATACACATTGTAGTGAATTTGTGTGGGGATGAAAAGTTGGACAAATAAACGGGGAGAGAATCATAAAAAAGTCCTTTCTGATAGACATTAAAAAGAAATACATTTTATATATAGAGTGTAAGGTAGTTTAGAACAAAGAGACAATAATAAAATGTAAAAAGATAGATTTAAGAAAAGAGCAAAGACGATTTATAAAAGAATTAGTGTAAGGTAATCTTGAACAAAGACAATTATTTATACAAAGGATAAAAGAACATATATAATAAAAAAAATTGTATTTAGAATAAGAGGAAGCAGGCGGAAAATAGAAAAAGGATTAATAGTTAGCTAAGATAGGGTTACCATGGGATTATTATTGTTTTGACTAAAGAATTTGGTAAGAGATTTTCTGATGAATGGTAAATTTAAAAAGTATAATTTGTTGAGTTATTATTTTAAAAAAATTAATATAGAAGATTCATTGTATGTAAAGGTATTGTAAAGTTATTAGATATTGAAGTTAAAAAAAATAGATCAAAAATGACAACTGTCTCATTTATGAAAATGATCAAAATGTCAAATGTCTAATGAGTATTAGGAGAAGAAATAATGTATATAATACACTAATTAAGACATGACCAAACAAAACTATATAAAAAGAAAAATCAAGAGTCTATTAGAAGCTGAACGTGTAAGAATATAATTGAAGCAGAGTAACAAGAACAATATTTAAAAATAATCAAGGAAAGTAATTTTATATTATAATTTTTAGATAATATTTAACCTTTTTCTCTCCTATGGGGCGGTTTCTCTGGGTTGAATAACACTGGCCTCTTCCTGTGACTGAAGGTCACTAAAAAGAGGTTTCTTCCGGACTAGCTCGAGATCTATTCCTGCAGAGGTATGAAACATGCAGGGCGGGGTCTAAAACATACTGAGCAAATTTTATCGCTGACTTGAATGACTCAAAACTAATATGGCGCCACTGCGTCTGATTCACATTTTTTGATAATTTAAAGAAGTACGCAGAAAACCCTCAAACATTTCCTTTAACACAAAACCCTTAGACCTCAATATATAATACACTACTGGTATTACCACTGGACCTGTAATAAATGTATGAACATAATTATCAATTAAAAATAATGAGAACACTCTTTGTGCCCTCAAACAAAATACACAAAACTCTAATAGAGGATATCATTTATAGGCAAATCCTTTGAACTTTGATTCAATAATTTCAAAGTGTGTGTTTTAAGAAATAAACATGCATGCTTAAAGTTCCTCTACTAATTTCTAAGATTATTTACAGTTACTATTCATAATGTTTCATATTGATTTATATACAGATGGAATTAATCCTTTCCTTACTGAAATGATTCCTTTTCTTTTTTTTTAAATAAGAGTTTACAATTTTTATTAAACAGACTAGTGGGTTGTTCATTAATACTTTCTTTATCTTAAATATTTACAAAAAATTACGGACTTGAGTAACACAATTACTAACCATTTTATGCAAATTAAATAATGCTTTTTAATAAATTATAATAGAAATACTAATCGTTATTGGCCCTATCTGATCAAAGACCTTTGATGAGAGTTCACACAACTAAAAAAAGTGTAAGTAGCGCAAAAATATAAAAAATTTTGTCAAAGCTGTTTTTTAAATAGATTCCTTATATACTTATGTGTGATTTAAGTTATCAATTGACAGATTTTAATTGATAAAAATGGAACTCGTTTTTGAATTTCTTTACTTTTGTATATTAAAATTTCTAGTGAAATGTACGAACTATACGCATATTTTAATATATGCTCTACATAATTAAAATTCAAAATTTAATTTTGAAACAATATGTAATTCCGAAACACGAGTATACGCCTGCCCTCTATTATATAGACCACGAAATGTTCATTCCAAAAATAGCTTTCACCATGGTTATAACATATGTAAGTGTTACAGATGTCGAGGTATTACCTACGTCGTAAAAGGAACCGATTTTAACCTGTTGTTTTCTGCTTGTGCATCAAAACATGTGTTTTTTTTGTAGTGCAATTTTACCAAATAGTTGTATCAATTAGCAAAAACGAAAGATTTTTTAGCATCTCACATGCAATCTCGTAGTATTAATTTCAGAAATATTAAAACTTGTAACTCCATTCGCATCAGCTGATAAACCATAAAACAAACAAATCAAACTGCATCAAGTGAGGAACCAAAGACCAACAAAATCAACTCGCAATATTAAACTACAATACGTGTTAATTTATACAAAATATTATCGTATCACATCACTATAGTAACGGCAATTCTAATTGCCCACTTTAAATACAAAATGATCATCGTGCTTTTATTGCACGAAATTTTATCTGACTACATCTGAAAAGCAATTCTTTCGTCGTGTTATTTCCTGTCTCAGTAGGGAATAAGCTATTTGTAATATTGGCAGCGCTAATACATTAATTGTGGCGTCTTTCACAGAACATTTATTCTTACCGTGGTCGTGGACGCATAACAAATTTATTAAAATAAACCGTGGAAATTTGACACGGTACACTGCCTCTCTCCAAAAAGCAAAAATTTGTCCAAACAAAAGTTACAGTGGGAATAAAAAATTTGTTTTATATACCCATTACTTCCAACCACAAAAAGAGAAAGGAAAATAATTCCAACACTAGTCTACCTACACCAACACTAAAATAAACTAAACACAAAACCATGTCAGTGGAACATCACGCTGCTGATGGCGTCAACTGAGAGTATAAATTAAAATAACTCAAGTTTTTTTTGGGATTGAATATTGAAGCGTTGGGGTAACTGCCCGTACCATACATCCTAAAGGAGACACAATCGGTAAAGATACTTCCGGTAATGACATAATCGGGGAGACCCAAAATCACTTCAACATATCCTAAAATATGGCACTTGTCAACAATATGGGTGGGTAAACAAAGAAAACAAAAACAAAAACCAAACCTACGTCTGTACATACTCTAACCTAACCATCAACATATATAGTAGCTATATCTAAATTTTACTAACTTTACTAACCTTATCTACGCTGTACAAAATTTTGCATCACTAATAATCATAATACATCGGTTTTAGCATCAATGTATTACTGCAGCATCTACCGCGAACTCCGAAAACCTCAAAATGTACGTGTACATGTCTGTATACACATCTCCACTCAATCACAAATACTTTTTAAACTTCCAAGATGTATTAGGTTATGCTAACCTACTAAACTCAAACTACAAAATTATTTAAGTCCTGTGACTTAACAAACTACAAACCTAGAAACTGCAAACCATAAAAATACCTAGGTTCTCTGACCTATTAACACTCAACATTATGTTCTAATAACCCTAACAAATCTTAAAATCTCAAACTAACTGCACTAGCAATGCACTTAATATGTAGTGGATATTAGGTGCAAACAAACTTCGCATATTATCGATATGCCTAAAACCTAAATTATAAACTACAAAAACTTCATTGTTTTTCATTTTAGTTTAGTATTGCGTGTTAACTAAAATATACCTAATATCTCTCTTAATTAATTAATCTTCGTTCCCTTCCATAATAGCGGAAAATGCCTTTGAGATCAAACAATCTCTAGACGACATTAATAATACAGTTTATAAAACAAATCAAGGACCTACAGATTTAGAATTAAAACGTATTAGATCTCGTATAATACATTTAAAACAACGTGTAGACTTGTTATCATTACTTAAGGATGAACAGGTTAATTAAACCAGGTAAACTTTCTTATCTGACGTTCTCTTAATTAAAGAAGTCTTTCTCGAAAAACTTAACTTAGATTCCGATGTAAATTTGCCTCCTGTCTTCTCTAATCTTAATTCCCAAATTTCGTTAATGTCATTTCTGAACCGCGTAAATGATTTTAAGAGCTCACGTAATTGTACAGACCAAGATTTATTTGTTTCAGCAAGAGAATTATTTTCTGGCTCAGGTTGGATGTGGTATAGCAATATACGAAACCACATTTCTATCTGGGAAGAGTTAGTTACTAGCTTAAAACGCGACTTCTTATCGCATGGATATATAACTGATCACTGAAACGAAATGAAAAATCGTACCCAGGGACCTAACGAAAACTTAATCTTTTTTATTACCTCAATTAAAGCCTTATATGGCAGATTAGATAAAAAAAACCACCCGAAACCGAAATTATTGACCAACTTTTACGAAACCTAAATCCATATTTCTCTGAACACTTAGCTTTACAACGTATTTCTTTCTTACTTCGATTTAAAGATTTATGCCGCTCTCTTCAAGAAGTAAAGTTACGTATAGATAAATATCGTCGTCCACCAACGAAACAATCTGGCCTATTAGAACCTGACTTAGCATGTCAATCAGAATCTTTTCGTAAAGTATCTACAATTAATCTTCCTGTTTTCTCCATTAACTAACTCAAGTACCTGCTGGAATTGTAAGAAAAGCGGACATACTTATAATGTTTGCACATATCTAAAAAATCTTTTCTGCTTTGGCTGTGGTCGAAACAGTACCTAAAAATTAAAATGTTTAAAATGTAACCCTACCTTATCGGAAAACTTTGTCAGAGATATTCCTACTTGGGACGTGAATATCTCAAGAAACCAAAATCGTCCTCAACAAGAACAACTCAATACACCCCGACGTCAATAGAATTAAAGCATAAAATTACCCCTAATGTTAAACCTTTATTTAACGTATCTAGTAATAATAGCAATACCGCTACCTTAAATTCAAACAATTACCTCTTCTATCTGAACTATATCGTTCGACTCTAGCCGAATGGTCAAACTGGTTGAAAACAGTTCATTCCTTTTACCATAAAAATTCTACTGCCTTACAACTTGTTAAAAAATCTCTCGATATTCGCCCGCATTTACCTATCTCTATTAGCTCTCTAAATGTAATCGCTTTATTGAATACGGGTTCGTCATGTTCTCTTTTAAATAATGAAGGCTTAAAGCAATTATCTGAACAAATATTAAATATCATGTTATTCCAAAAAATCCTCTATCAATTTAGCTGACGATAATAAAATATATGTAACTGGTTCTCTCAAATTAAAAATTCGTATAGAGTCACTTGAACGAGATGTTCCATTTTTAATTGTGCCTACACTAGCTTATACATTTTTACTTGGCGTTGACTTCTGCCAACTTTTTAACTTATCTTTATATTTTCAAGATTTCTCTTGACAATCTTTTTTCAAAACAAACTCTGGTGCGTCAGCTGGGATATTTAATAAAATTTTTCTTACCGATTCTCAAAACGAAATTCTTAACTTTACAATTGACAAATTTCGTAAACTAAATACTTCTGAACTTGGTTGTGTCACTACTGCAACTCATGCTATCTTTACGGGTGATGCTGCTCCTTTTAAGCAACGTCAATATCCGTTATCGCCTGCATTACAAAAACATTTACATTCCGAAATAGATAAAATGCTTGAATTCGGTGTTATCTCTCCTTCAAATTCGTCATGCATGTCTCCTGTGTTATTGGTTCGTAAAGAGAATGATGAATGGCGTGTTTTTTTTGACGGAAGAAAACTTAACTCTGTAACTTTGGCCGATGCCTATCCCTTACCTCATACTGATTCTATCTTGAGTCAGCACCGTAATGCAAAATTTATCTCATTTATCGATCTTAGACAAGCTTTTTATCAGATCCTCTTGATTTATCTTCACGTTCGAAGACTACTTTTTGTGTCCCAGGTCGGGGCTTGTTCGAATATAATTTCTTGTTGTTTGTTCTCTGTAACGCACTATAGACTTTACAACGTACTATGGATCAAACGCTAGGTCTTATCTTACACCAAGAACGTGCCTATGTATTTCTAGACAACATTTTGGTCATCTCAAGTTCCTTTGAAGAACATATCGCTACACTCAATGAAGTCGCTGAACGCCTAAATGCAGCAGGTTTTAAAATAAATTGAGAGAAATATCAATTTTCCTGTTCCTCTCTTACATTTCTTGGTTTTATTATTGATAGAACTGGTCTTCGGGTAGATCCTGCTAAAGTTGACGCCATTACTAAATTTAAAACACCAAAGACTGTTACCGAAATTAAACGTTTAATAGGAATGATTAGCTACTATTGTATTTTTCTACCTAATCTCTCAACTATATCTATACCCATTACTGCCTTAATTAAAAATAAAAAGAAAAGTCAATCTGTTGAATGGAATTTAGAAGCTCAGCAGGCTTTTGAACAAATTAAAACGTTAATCACTTCCGCACCTATCTTAATTTCGCCCAATTTTGACAAAAAGTTTTATATTCAAACCGATGCCTCACTTACTGGTCTAGGCGCGATGTTGTTTCAAGTAAATAATTTACTAAAACACCTTATCGCTTATGCTAGTTGTGCTTTAACTTCTGCTGAACAAAAATATTCAGCTACCGAACGTGAATTATTAGGGTTATCTTTGGCATTGAAAAATTCAGAGGATATGTTGAAGGTACACATTTTACAGTAATTACTGATTGTGCTGCTCTCACATTGTTGAATAACTTAAAACAACTCGCAGGTCGATTGGCAAGATGGAATTTACGTATCTCTCAATTTATCTTTGATGTTCGGCATAGACCTGGCAAATTAAATATCGTGCCTGATGCCTTATCTCGTGATGTCGCTTCTCTTAACCTCCCAAATCTAATTCCTGACGCCTGGTATCTTAATATGATCAAGAAAATTTCTGAAAATCTCGATAAGTTTTCCATCTTTCGTGTGATGAATAATAGATTATATAAATTTGTATCTCTCTTATCTCACAAAGTCTCTAACATCCCTAAATGGAAACTTGTAGTTCTTACCGCTAACCGTAGTGAAGTTCTCAAATTGTGTTACGACGACCCTACAGTTGCTCACCTTGGTATTACAAAAACCTTAGCTAAAATATCCGAATTATATTATTGGCCCACATTAAAACAATCTGTCTGCCGCTATATTAGAAACTGTAAAATTTGCGGGGCTCAGAAGAGTTCTCGAGAAACTCGTTCTGGTTCGATGGGTAACTTCAAACGTGTATCTTATCCTTTTCAATTAATATCACTTGACTTATTAGGACCTCTCCTTCGATCAAAAAAAGGTAACCAAAATCTTTTAGTCGTCACCGACTGGTTTTATAAATTCCTTATTGTACAACCTTTAACTAAAGCCACATCTCTCGTTATTATTAAATCTCTAGAATAAAATGTATTTCTTATCTTTGGTGTCCCTCAAATTATTCTCTGTGATAATGGAGCGCAATTTATCTCAAAAGATTTCCAAAATTTCGTTAAACGTTATAAAATACAAAAAATTTGGTTCAACGCCAAATACTATCCACAGGTAAACCCTACCGAAAGAGTAAATCGAGTCTTAATCACTGCTATCTCTTCATATATCGATTCAGACCACACTAAGTGGGATGAAAATATCCTTAAAATCGCTCAAGCTTTGCGTACATCTAAACACGAAGCAATCCAATTTACTCCCTCATTCCTTGTTTTTGGAAGATACTCGCGAATTGATGGTAGTTATTACGGTTCAGTTCCGGATGATACTAACGTAATTGAATTTGACGAAAAAGTACGCTGGGACGAAGACCAACAATCATTACCTTCTATTTTCAACGACGTTAGAAAAAATTTGTTAAAAGCCTACGAATAGACTAAACATCATTATAATCTGCGAAAACGAAATATTTCTTTTGCTCTAGGCGAACAGATTTGGAAAAGAAATTATGTCTTATCTGATGCTACTAAAAAATTCTATTCGAAATTAGCTCCAAAATTTATTTTACGTAAGGTTACTCGCGTCATTAGTCCACTTATCTATAAACTCCAAGACACCGAAGGAAAACGTCAAGGAAGATGGCATATTAAAGACCTTAAACCGTTCTCTGCTGACCCAAATGCTAATTAATTTTTTTACTCTTCATTTTTTTAATGGTCTACCAAATGTTTTTGTTCCCGTCCTGAATTTGTTACCTATATCTGTTCGTTTCCTTTCTCATACAGCATTTACCTTCTACACTTTTGCCTTATTTACCTCATTTTAGTTACCTTCTTGCTGGCTATTAATTCTTTGCTTGAATTTATTGTCAACCACATTTCTGTTTATTATCTAGGTTCTCTGATGTAACTCTGTTGCTTCACCTAATCAATCCTGGCACCTTTTCTGCATCACACTATTTTGTGTTTTAGCATTTATCTTACGTTGTTTAATTTCATGGTGATTGTCGTAAATCTGGTTGGAGTAACTCATTGAATTGTTATGATTGGTTTTAGCTGATGTTGAGTGGATGCTTTTTTCTTTGGATACACATAGGAGCTTCGGCCTATGCCTTTGTTAGAAACAGTCCATATTCGCAGTTGCAAAGAAACAGGAGTTCCTATTCCATTCGTTCTTTTTCTGAATTACTACAGTCGCTCACTATTTTCTTTATCATTACTTGCTTTTTTCTTCTGTTGAGTCATCAGAACCTATAAACATTTTTTTTGTTTTTTATTTAACTTCGTGGTGAGGTGCTATCGCTTTTAATTGGTATCTTATTGAATTCTTGTTTTATTTAGCATATTGGGGACAGTGTGTTTGTATCTTTATCTAACTACTTATAGTAAGTATTCATGTATGTTTATGGCGTTACCGTTTCTGAAAATTACCTTGGAACAGTCGGTTGTTTCAACTTTTTGTCTGATTTTCTTATCGCAGGGGATGCGCTCGTTAGGAAGATGATCGTACTAGTTCTCATCGAAAGTCTAGTAATTTTTTAACTTATTATGTGTCTTCAATTGTCTGATTAACATAGCAGGTGGTCCCTCAGACCGATCTGCATTTAACAGGGACAACTCTCTACCTTTTCTCGGACGCTTGTGCAAAACTTTACTTTCTTCTTATCCCGCTGTCTCCGTTTCCGCCTTATTCTTCTTTCAGAAGACCTGTTCTTGTCCCGGAAGGCCCGTCTACCACATAAGAGTGATTTTCCTTCATTCTGGGCTACTGACCACATTGGCTGGTTGAGTAGTGCTTTTCTATCCACCCTTTTCTATTGCTGTTACTCAATGCGAGCCCTTCTTCTATTCTGTTCTACCTGGAAGTCACTAGTACATTCCAAAAATGTCTACCTCCCTCTTTTTACCTTTCCTATATGTCTATCGGCTTTTCATTCCCGTTAGTCACCGTATGGTCGCGCGGGGGGTGTTCATAGACATCTGGACTACGTCTCTGGGAATCTTTCGTGAGGTTATGCGGTGCCGCTGTCAGCCGCACGTGGCAACTAAGAGGGTATGTATGTATGAGTATATGTATGTATGAGTGTATGTATGTATGAATATCTTACCGAACTCGATCAACGCCGGGTGTAGGAATGCACCCACATGCCTTTTCCGGTCCCTCGTACCGTTTTACCAACAGGTCGGCTTCACAGGTCTTTCTCTTTTAGGGGGTACGAGTATTTTCCTGCTTAAGGGCTTTAAGTAACCACTCACTTTTGTATCTTTACGATGGAGGACAAAACGGCTTGATAGGATGGGGAATTCTACGCTATATTTTTAAAGCTTATAGTTGTAGCATGCCTTGGCGTACTGAGACGTTTCGGATCCATCTATTGTTATCTAGTTTTATCTTACCTATTATCTTTGGTATTAACTTGAGACTTTGTCTTACTTTCTTTTGTTGTCCTAACGTTTGGTATTGATGATCAAATGTAGGAAAGTTTTGAGTATTGAGTAAAGAAGCTAACCTGATGGTAGCATTGTAATTTGTTAGTTTAGAAATGTAAAAAACTAGTAAGATGATTCTGTTGGTAAATTTGTTAATTCACAAGCATGTCATTAAAAAGTTTTGATGTGTACTGTTTATTAAACCAGAGTACCAATACAAAAATTTGTAAAACGTATAGTAACTTGCTCTCTCGGGCATTTTGAAATTTGGGCATTTTCTTGCCAACGTAGAAACAGTTAAAATACAATGTTTATGCGCGTGTGCACTCAAAAAAACTGTAAAGTTAGCTTTAGGTTATTGTAGAAATGTTAGGCGACTTGTCGCATTTGTATTTAGTTGCAGTAGTGTTTTGTGCTGTCCTACAAATTTGTGCTATCGATTATAACTGCGCCATATCTAAGACTCGTGTGTGAATTTATAGATGTAGTTCAAAAACCTTGAGACTATACATTCCGTTTCCTGGTTACTCGCAAGACGCGTTATCGGTTGAAAAAACCAAATGGCGCCTAAAATAAACATTTAGTAGAATGTATGTTAGTTCATATGTAAGTAAGGCTCTAGACTTTAAGTTTCTACTGTGCTAAAATTTTTTTCTTTTTTTAAAATTTTGTTCTTTTATGGCTTGGTTGCGATTGTTACATGCCAAAATTGGCAATGTGCCATTTTTAGATTTAGTTATAATTTATAAATTAATTCCCTCGTATTTTTTAATTAAAAAATTTTAACTTCCGTCGTCGCCGACAGTCGCGTCTGTGCAGAGTGAATGTGGAGGTGCGTGAATGTCGAAAGCAAGCATTAAAAATAGGTATGTTGGTTCCTTGTACCGTATCTTTGTGTCACTGTTACCTAATCCTTTCTTTCCCTTACGAGTGCAACAGAAGTTACGTGAAGAACGGATGGGAATTTGAATTCAACATGCCGTAACCGAACCCAACCTGCAAATCAATGCTGGACCCTGAGATTTAAGTTCCGAGATGCCACCACGTGAGTAATTTGATTTTATTTAAATTATGCTTGCGAATTTGACTTAAATAGCGTTTGCATCACTCGTAAAGCGTGTTGGTGTATGTTACAAAATGGCGGACATTATACCGCGTATAACTTTTTATGCCATTTCGAATGGACCTGCACCTTGCCGAAGTTCTAAATTACTAGAACAGGTGAAATGGCTTGCGTGTTCTAATGAGCTAAAGAGCCAAACTACAGGTCCAACCAAAGTAGGAGGTTCGTTAGTGAGGAACCAGACTAAGACAGGTCCCCGAAAGAGGGCAGCGGCTCTTTCGGTACTTAGATTGGCAGAAACCATAGGGGTCGGTATGGCAGTCTAAGACACACTACCGCGATGTGGAAGGCAACGGGAAATCACCACATTATCTCCCAAGTACACAGCGTACTTAAATTGTAAAAAACATGATGGCATTCTCTGGGGTAAAAGATTCCGGAGTTAAAATAATCCCCCATTCGGATCTCCGGGAGGGGACTACTTTGGAGGATGCGATCGGAAGGTTAAAAATAAGAGTCGGGAACATTCTGCGAGTCGGAGCGTGGAATGTTAGAAGTATGAAGCAAGTAGGTAAGCTAGAGAACCTAAAAATCGAAATGAATAGGATATCACTAGACATAGTAGGGATCAGCGAAGTTCGGTGGCCAGAGGCGGGGAATTTTTGGAGTGGAGACTTCAGGGTAATTCATACAGGAGCAGAGGACGGAAATTTGGGTGTGGGGATAGTTATGCGGAAAAAGATAGGATACTGTGTAGAAAATTACTTACAAAAGAACGAAAGAGTACTCATGGTTAGATTAGAATCTAAACCGGTAAACACAGTAATAATACAAGTATACATGCCCACCTCCAGCTACAGTGACGAAGAGGTAGAAGCCATCTACAAAGATATCGAAGACATATTAAGATACGTAAAAGGACATGAAAATTTAATAATTACGGGGGATTTTAATGCCGTGGTAGGTGAGGGTAGGGAAGGAGCGGTAGTAGGTTTATTTGGTTTAGGCACGAGAAACGACAGGGGAAATAGGCTGGTAGAATTTTGCGACAAGAACAATTTAATCATCACAAACAAATTATTTCAACATCATGCTAGAAGACGATATACGTGGAAGATGCCAGGAGATATAGGAAGATATCAAATAGATTACATTCTTGTTAGACAACGGTTTAGGAATCAAGTAAAAGTCTGTAGAAGCTACCCAGAAGCAGATATAGATACTGACCACAACATCGTAATTATGAAGGCCGCACTAAAATTAAAAAATCTGAAAAAAAGGAACGGAAAAAGGCAATTGGACTTAGAGAAACTAAAAGATAAAGATATTCAAGTAAGATTCGAAAAAAAGTCAAATGAATTGCTGAATGATATCGGGAAAAAATCTGAAACTAAGGAAGTAGAAACAGAATGGAATAACATTAAATCCAGCCTAGACATGGCGGCCAGAGATATTTTGGGGTATACACAAAAAGAAAATAAGAAACCATGGATAACAAAGAATATCGTGAATTTAATAGAAGAAAGACGAAAATACAAAAATAAATCAGACGAAACAGGAAAACAGAGATACAAAGCCATAAAATGGGTAATTATTCGAAAATGCAGGAAAGCTAAAGAACAATGGATTGATGAAAAATGCAAAGAAGTACAAACTAAGATAGAAATAGGAAAGACAGACGAAGCATACAAATTAATTAGAATGAATTTTAGGGATATAAAACCGTATAGCAAAAATATAAGGGACGCACAAGGAAACGTCATTATAGAAAACGTAGAGAAAGTGAGTAGATGGCAAGAATATATAGGGAATTTATATGCAGGAGAGGAACTAACTGCATTAGAACAGGAATCAGACATTGAAAATGATGACTTGGGATATCCTATACTTCGAGACGAGTTTGAATTAGCATTAAAGAGTCTGAAAAACGGTAAGGTGCCGGATACAGATAAGGTGCAAGCAGAAACTCTAAAAGCCGCTGGACAAGCAGTAACAGAACGTCTCTTCCAGATTGTAAGCTATATGTATGAGACAGGCAAGATACCCAAAGATTTCAAACGTAGCATCATAGTAACTATACCAAAAAAGAAAGGCGCGGATAGATGTGAAAATTTTCGAACAATAAGTTTGACAGCACACGTGTCAAAAATATTAACTAGAATTGTGCAAAGACGAATAGAAAAACGAGCTGAAGAAATACTAGGAGAAGACCAATTTGGGTTTAGGCGAAACAGGGGAACACGGGAGGCTATTTTAGCTCTGAGAGTGATAATGGAGAAAACAATAGAAAAGGGAAAGCATGTATATAGGGTTTGTAGATCTGGAAAAAGCATTCGACAATGTAAATTGGAAAAAATGTTTGAAATACTCAAAAAGATTGGAATGAGTTATAGGGATAGACGAATAGTACATAGCTTATACAAAGAGCAAACAGCAGTAATAGAATTAGAGCAGGAACGTAGAGAAGTAAACATTAGGAAAGGGGTGAGACAGGGATGTGCCCTATCCCCATTGATTTTTAACTTGTACATAGAAGAGGCAATGAATACTGTCAAATGCAGGAAGACATTTGGAATTACTATGCAGGGACAAAAAATTGATATGATTAGATTTGCAGATGATGTAGCGGTATTAGCGTCTAGCAAGGAAGAGTTAGAAGCTGCTCTTAATGAAATGGAAACGGTTCTAACAGAGAGATACGGTATGAAAATTAACAAAACTAAAACTAAAGTTCTAGTTTGCAAAGGTGGGGAAAATAAATCAAAAACAAGAATACAAGTATTTAACACGAACTTACAAGAGGTTAAGGATTTCTGCTACCTAGGAAGCCAAATAACGCAAGATGGGAAAAGCACAAAAGATATAAAACAAAGATTAGCACAAGGTCGTGCTACATTTAACAAGAAAAAGCAACTACTGTGCTCAAAGACCACAAACATAGAAACAAGGAAAAGATTGCTTAAAACATATGCGTGGAGCACAGCACTCTACGGCTGTGAAGCCTGGACAGTAGGAGAAGCGGACAAGAAAAAGGTAGAAGCCTTTCAAATGTGGTGTTACAGGCGTATGATGAAGATACCATGGACAGACAAAGTTAAGAACGAAGAGGTACTAAAAATGGTAGGGGAAGAAAGAAATATGTAGAAAACGGTAAAAAATAGGAGAGATAGGATGATAGGCCACATACTACGGCATGAGGGAATAGTGCGGAATATATTAGAAGCAGAGATAGGAAAAAAAGAGAAGAAGAGGCAGACCTAGATTAGACTACTGCACACAGATAGTAAAAGATGTAGGCTGTAGAGGTTTCAGGGAGATGTGTAGGCTAGCCCAGAATAGAAATCAATGGAGGTACGCATCCAAGCAATCCCAAGATGGATAAACTAATGACGAAAAGATAACTGTGCTTAAACATGATGATTATTATAAGTAACTACAAGAATTGGTTGGGCAATATTCCCGAATAATGTTAAGTGTGTGAAAGGATTTACCGGAAAACCATTATTTTGGCAAATGTCTAAGTGTTGGGGGATCTTGGTAGCCACAGGTTGCTTAACCTCCTTCACTGAATCTCGGTAAAATAGGGTATAAAATTAAAAAACAATAGAAAGGAAACGAGCTGAATACACATACTCCCTGAAAAGAAGAAAAGAAGAAAAAGAAGAAAACCACCAAAAACGCAAAATCAAAGAAGCTGCTTATATAACCCTACATAAAAATAACTGAGTTGCAAACGAATCCGTGACTTTCAGTAAACAATGGATTCCATTACTAAAATAAATAACAAATGAACATCAAATGCCCACAATATCTAGGTAGCATTGCAAGTTTTTCCTGGGTTTTCCTTGCAATATTAACATGAAATACAGCCTACATACATGATTTCTATTTATACATAAAATAACTAATTACATAAAAATGAGCATATTAACAATCCTTGTAAAACAGCATTGGTATTTGACAAGTATAAATCCACAATAAGGTTACCTCAAAACCATATACAATCTCCGTTGAACAGTATTGGTATCTGACAAGTGTAAACCCGCCATAGGGTCGCCTCAGATCCATATACAATCTTCATAGAACAACATTGGTATCTGACAAGTGTAAACCCGCCATAGAGTCGCCTCAGAACCATGTTAAAATCTACCAAAGAGGTAACTTAAATCATAATAAATTTTCCCCCTCAAAATAAATATAAAAAAACGACTACTTAAGCCTTTCAATAATGCAATCGCACACTTCTTTAATAACCATCCTCTCAATTGTATAAATAGAAACATGTTAAAAAAATGTTTTCCAATTCCAAGTTATTGAATTTATATAAAATTCATCAATAAAAATTAATCAGCTGATTTCACGTTAAGCGTATTGACTACCTAAAGAAAGCCGATCCCAGGTCGCAACACAAATTGAAGGCAATCATTCTGTTAAACTTTAAAAAAAAATGCTTAGTATACTCAAACCAAATATTTCAAACATCAATAAATCAAAGTCACCTTCAATTTATGTCATAAATGTCAAACTTGAACTTTTTATTATTATTTTGACAACGATCCTAGGTCATGGATCGAAACGTAAATAAAGTTGATTTTAAAAACTATGAGTGGTTTAATTCCCAAAGAAGATTAACATGAATACACATGCTGTGTGAGAATTTCAGGGAACTATGTAGGCTAGCTCAGAATATAAATAAGTGCAGGTACGTGTCCAACCAGTTTTGAGATGGAAAACCTAATGACGAAAAAATAAGCGCAGATAAATCTGATGATTAGTATAAACAACTAGTTGTTGGTTGCGAAATACCTGCAACTAATGTTGACTGTGCGAAAAGATAAATTGGAAAATATATTAAATCGCCAAATGGTTAAGTGTTGGGGGAACTTGGCAGCCACAGGCTGCTTACCTCCCTTCACAACCATTGAAGGTCGGAGAAATAGGGCATATAACTGTAAAACAATAGAAAGTGATCGAACTGCATCTAACAAGAAAGAACATCGCCTATGAGGAAAGACAACAAACATAGAATAAGAAGAAAATTGTTGAAAGCATATGTGTGGAGCACAGCACAGTATGCCTATGAAATACGGGAAGTCTGAAACGCAGACAGAAAAACGGTAGCAGCCTTTTGAAATGCTGTGCTTCAGATGTATGAGGACGACAGCATGGACAGACAAAGATAATAACAAATACGTTACAGAAATAGTAGGGGAACAAGGATATCTGGGGAAAAAGAGAAATAGTAGGGCGGAATACGTTCTAAGGCATTTTTAGGGAATAGTATGTGATATATTGCAAGCAGAGATAGGAAAAAAGAGGTAGATGTAGACCTAGATCAGACAGTTATAGATGCAAACTCTGCATATTTCAGGGAAATCTGTAGGTTAGTTCAGAATAGGGAACAATGATGGTACGCGTCTAACCAGTTCTAGGACTAAAAACCTAATGATGATGATGAACTTTTTATGTTTATAATAAATTTAAAAGTCTGTAGTTAGCTGATAAAAGTTTGTATCAGTCCTTACCCATAGAAATTTTACTAGGTGCCGATATATGTGCCGAAATACTATTTTTCGAGCATTCCGTTATTATTCCTAGCCGCCCTTTGGCGATTCAAACCATGTTTGGTTACGTGTCACTCGGTTAAGTTCCGTGTGTAAATGTGTGTAAACGGTTAATGCTACTTCACTTTTCATTCAATCTAATTCTATAGATAAAAAAATAAGGAATTTCTGGGAATTGGAAAAAACTAAAATCTTTACGGTCACCTCCCCGGAAGATGTGTTGTGTGGGACGCATTTTCTCGCAATCCACACGCGTGACGATACTAGTCGTTACACGGTTGCTCTTCCTTTCAATCATAGTACTGAACCACTTGATAAAAACCGTCGTGCCACTTATAATTGCTATTTAGATTTAGAAAGGCGTCTTTTAATTTCTCCTGAAAATTAAATGCTTACAATTGCTTTTTTGCAGGAATATCTTGATCTTGGTCACATGTCAGTTGCCGACACTCCCTCCCATTATGTGCTACCGCACCATGCGGTTTCTAACATAACAAGTAGCACTACGAAGCTACGCGTTGTATGCAATGGTTTCTCTACTAATTCATTAAGAATTTCTCCCAATGACAAGTTATATTCAGGCCCTAAACTACAAGGAAACTTACCCGAAATAATATCCGCATTTCGTTTTCACAAAATTGCTGTTTGTGCGGACATACAAATGATGTACCATCAGATACTGGTTTGTTCCTCGGATCGACAATTCTAGCACATTTTTTGGCGATCTACTTCTCAAGGAAATATTTGTGGATATGAACTCAAAACCTTCACGCATGGTTTAGCGCCCTCTGTATTTCTAGCTTAAAAAGTACTGTAGCAATTAGTAATTGACGAAGGTACATCTTACCCTATGGCCTCCCAAGCTATTTTGCATCACACCTACAAGGAAGATGTAATTTTTATTGCCTGTAGCGTCGCGGAAGCAAGACAGCTACAGAACGAGCTTATTAGGCTTCTTTCTCGCGGAAAATTTCATTTGCGTAAATCGTCAAATAACGCCGTAGAATTGTTACAATATTTTAAAAAATCGGAGTTAGAAAATCATATTACATTCTCTGATCAAGTGAGTGGTATAAAAATATTAGACTTAGTATGGAATCTTTTATTAGACGTATTCACTTAAACGTACTTCCCTTTGAAGGCCCGTTTAATAAACGAGCCATACTTTCTTATATGCCCCGCATATTCGACCCGTTAGGGTGGTTAACTCCGGTAATTTTTATAGTAAAGCACCTGTTACAACAGCTTTAGGTGCAACAATTAGGTTGGAATGATATCCCCGACTATAATTGGTGTTCTGAATGGCAAGATTTTTGTCTCCAAGTTACAATATTATCGCAGTTAATAATTCCTTGCCTTTTGTTTCAATTCGCGGGAACCTACAGATTGTTAGGATTTTGTGATGCAAGCGAAAGGGGCTCCGGCGCTTGCGTCTATTTACATATAATTTTTGGGGATTTAGTGAATTGCAACCTAGTTCAAGTTAAGAGCAAGGTTGCTCCTCTAAAATATCTTAGTATTCCGCGCTTAGAACTCTCGGGAGCCCTTTTGTTAGCGACACTAATTCATTCAAATACTTCAAATAAATTTTCTTGTCCAATTTTAGAAACTAAACGATTTTCTGATTCTCAAGTAGTACTAACCTGGCTACCGACCCCTTCATATTTGCTCAAGCCATTTGTAGGAAATCGAGTTAGCCAAATTCCGGAATATACTACTACTTCTCAGTGGCGTCACATTTGCGGAGAGTATAATTCTGCAGAAACCGTTTCAAGAGGTCTTTCTCCACTTCAACTATTGCACAACGAATTGTGGTGGCATGGTTTGTGCAATTTCAATTACGATTTTATCAATCTCAATAGCTCTTTCCCTTCTATAAGGGAAATTCCCGAATTGAAACAAATTCGCGTTTCGCCCATCGCCTCAGAACAAGATGAACTTTGTGATTTCATGGAGCGATTCTCTTTTTTATCTCATTTGCAATACACCATGGCAGATGTGAATCGTAATATTCACAATTGTCGCCACCTTCGAGAAAAAATGTTAGGCCCCATTTCCTGCGACGAATTCCGAAATGGTCTGATAACTTGTGTAAAGTTGACTCAACGTCAGTTTTTCACTTCAGAATTTTTACTATTCGAAAAAAATAAGGATCTTACTCTCTTTTTGCGAAAGTTATAGCCCCTTATTAATTCCCAAGGATTGTTTAGGGTGGGCGGTCGTTTGAAATATTCTTAGTTGTCCTATTCCAGCAATCATCCTATATTATTGCCAATACGGGCGACCTTATATCTAAACTAATATGCAAACCTTATCACCGTTTATCGTTACATTTTGGCCCCTCTACGACCCATTCTCTTATTCTCCGAACTTATTGATTTTTTGGGCTACGCTCATTAGTTCAGCAAACTATTTACCATTGCTTGTCTTGTTTCCGATTTAACGCTAAGGCCCCTCATCCAATAATGTCCAATTTGCCCCCTTCTCGTGTGCAACTAACTCGCGCATTTACTCATACCGAAGTGGATTTTGCCGGACCCTTTTTAACGAAAACATCATTTAATCGTAATACTTCTATCGAAAATCTTATCTATGTGTCTTTGTTTGCATGTGCAAAGAGCTATGCATTTAGAACTGATTTCTGAACTTTCTACAAACGCCTTTATGGCATCCTTTAATCGTTTTGTTTCTCGTCGCGGCGCTCTCGATTGCATTTATTCAGACTGTAGCAAAAATTTTATTGGCTCCGCATACTCGCATACTGAAAGAAGCCAGTTAGATCTTGCGTCAAGAGGAAATATTTTCTGCAGTGGCTGTTCTCGAAGATAAAGGGCAATTTAACCCTCCCATATGCACCTAATTTTGGTGACATTTGGGAAGCTTGCGTAAAATCCACAAAAACCTTATTACTACGAACTATTAGTCAAGAGCCACTCACATTTGAAGAGCTCACCACTATATTTTTTCGTATCGAAGCCGTGTTGAATAACCGAGCTCTATCTTTCTACTCCTTGGGCACTACTGATAGTCCTGATAATCTAAACCCTGGTCATTTTTTGATTGGGGGTTCAATTCTGAGTTTGCCAAAAATTATCTTCTCGAGTACACCAAATTACATTCACGTTGGCAACGTCTATGTCAAATCACTCAATCTTTCTGGGGCCGGTGGTCGAACGAATATTTACTTACTCTCATGCAGCGGACAAAACGGGATCGTTCCTTGGATGCCGACCTGAAGATGGGTCATATGGTTTTCTTCCTAGAAATAAATAACTCGCCTTTGTCATGTTCACTAAGTTGCATCGAAAAACTACTTCCAGGTTGCGATGGGGTGACTCGTGTTGTTTCGGTAAAAAATCTCGTGGCGCCTTTGTTCATCCCGTTAATAAAGTTATTCCTCTTCCTTTAAAAAACTAATGCTTTAATTTTCGTTAGGATAGTACTAATTTACAAAAGTAGCCTCGCGTTTAATTTTTTTTTTGTTTTCTTCTCCACACCCAAGTATCTGCGAGTTAACCGTACTCTGTGGCTAGGGGGAAATGCCTGGCTTTAATTATGTTTTTTTTATATAAAATTACTAATGTTAGGTGAGCGGTATGTACGCGCCATATCCGTTCCCGCTCTGGTCATTCCCTCTCTCCGCGCGAGCGAGTCCAAATTGTTCGCGCCAGATATAGAGGAGTCGGTTCCCAGCTTTTGTGATAGCAATAACTATAGAATATAAGCTGTTGCTAGCCTCGTTTAACGCGGTATTGGCCTTTTCCTTTCCTGTCTTGCTATTTTCCTTAAACCTCCGGCCACTAATTAAATACAGTGATTAGTGCCCCCTAGTGCTTACGGTCTTATCGGTAAGTGTTTTATGCCTTTGTATTGTAAACTCCTATAAACTGACTTCACCATCTACTTTTAATTAATACAGTCCATGCTCTACCTCGGAGCCCCTTGTTTACGGCCATTAGCACTCAAGGTGGTTTTATTTGCATCCCGTTACGGAAAATGGGTATTCTCAAACATTACCATTTTTGTGTTTGATTATTAACAAAATAATAAGAAATATGCAAGCTGTAGTTACGTATTCAACGAGTATAGCTTTTGCAACTACACCGAATAAGATAAGCCTATTAGATTCAGCAACAGGTTGTAATTATTTGTATTTTAATAGTAAAACTGTTAATAATAATAATAATAATAATAATAATAATAATAAATTTTTATTTGCATTACACAGAAATAAATAAAAAACTTCAAGACCAAATGAAAAGAATACAAATAAAGTAAATAATTACCTCGCAAAAACTAAATAGAGCTTGTGCGGGAGGATAGAACAAAAATAGTTAAACAAGGTATATATTCATATTCACATTACATAATAACTAATCTACTTAGAATAAGCATTTTAACCAATAGAAAGTAACATATTTGTTTAAACAAAGAAATATCATATTAATCAGGCAAGCATAATTCTGCAATCCAACTTTTTACTTTCTTGATAAAATGAAAGTAAATTGCTATCTTAGTTTCTTTTGGTAGTAAATTATATAGACGTAGAGCTACATACTTGTTTTGTTGACTTATTTGTTTATGGTTCTGGCCGTTTGTATATGTAAATATAGTTTACTTTTTGGGTCATAATTGTGGGGGAGAATTTTTTATGGAAAATTTTGTGTAATGTTTAAGAACTTCAAATACATACAGTTGGCATATATTGAATATCTTCAATTCCCTAAACAGTGCTTTAGAGTCATACAATTTGGGTTTTCTATAAATTATTTTTAATGTGTTTTTTGTAAGACTTAATTTTTGGATTATATTTTGCTGTACTTCCCCAAACTATTATTCCATACCTTAATATGCAGTGAACCAGTCCTAGGTATATTATTTTTAAGTTGTGAATATTTAAAATGTCTCGCAGCAAGATAATATAAGCAATTAGATGTCGCAGTTTCTCACACAAATAATTTGTATGGTCATTCCATTTCAAATGACAGTCAATCATGATACCTAGATATTTAATTTTTAAGGTAGGGTTAATTAAAATACTATAATGACTAGTATTCCTATTTTCACATACTACAATTAGGTTCTCAAGCAACGGTAGGCTGTTTATATAAGGTGCGAATGGTATGTGGTTGGTTTTTTTAAATATTTAATGTTAATAAGTTATTATCCAACCATTGTATTATTTGGCTTAAGCAGTTAGATGTTATACTTTTTACGTTCTCAGTCCGTTTCATTCACAATTAAGACTGTATCAACCTCAAAAGATATGATATCACCGTTAATATTTAAACTTAATAGATCATTAATATAGTTAAGAAAGAATATCGAATCAAGTGCTGTATCTTGTGGCACTCCATATTTTACCAATTCACAATTACTCTTGATGTTATTTAATGTTACATATTGTTTACGATTTGTTAGATAACTTCTAAGAAGGTGCAGACAAGTACCACGAAAACCGACACACTCGAGTTTATATAAGAAGAGTTTATGACATACTGTGTCAAATGCTTTCTGTAGATCCAAGAAAACTGCAATGACACGTTTTGATAATTCCATTGGATCATATATTGTTTCAGTGACAGCGGTAAGAGTATTATTTACCCCCATGGATGCCATAAAACCATACTGATTTTTGGATAGTATATGTTTATTCAAAAAATCTTTCATTATGTATTTTATTGCTTTTTCAAATATTTTTGCTAAATTTGAAACTAAAGAAATAGGTCTATAATTTGTTGTTTCATTTTTGTTACCAGACTTGTGTATTGGTTTAATGATAGCAATTTAAAAATGATCAGAGCAGGTTCCTTCACTGAAAGACTTGATTGATTAATATAACTATAGGTTGTATGATATAGTCTGCTGTTTTTTTTTAGAAAGGCAGTACTAATATAATCAGAACCAGAAGCTTTATGATTTCCAAATTCTAATATATATTTCTTAATTTCTGATTCAGTTACTGGTTTTAAAAACATGAACACTGGTTTAATGGAATGTTGCTGGGCAAGGTAGGAGATTGAATTGGAATGTCTTTTAATTTTGCTGCCATTTTTTCACCAATGGTTGCAAAAGATTTGTTGAACTCATCTACCGTTTCTTTATCATTATTTGTTTGCGTGCCATTTTGTTTGAGTAACTGTGTGTCATTACCTTGTTGTTTATATTTTTTTTAAGTACAGTTTTGTTACATTCTATAGTGCTTTTGAATCTTTATTTTTTAGTTTACTGTTAAAGTAATTTTATTTAGATACTCTAATAAGTGTAACTATTTTATTTCTATAGAATTTATACAATTGATTGAGGTACTGATTGTCTATGTCATTTTAAAATTTTTGTATATATTGTCCCGTACATCAATAGATTTTGCTATTCCGTTTCAAAATTATTCACTCCTATTTTTTATTAACTTATTATTAACTTTTATACTAGATAGGTTAATATACCATTGTAATTTAGAAATAAAAGCGTTACATGCATTATTAACATTCATATCCACAAGTCCACTCCAGGATTCCTTTTTTAAATTTTCAATGAATTTATTATGCAAGATTATATTATGTTTACGATACTGTTTAGTAGTTGAAACAGGTATCCGGGTTTTAAAATTAAAACTACAACCAAGTATAATGGGGTAGTGATCTGTAATTTTACTATTTAATTATAGGCACAAGCTTATGGTTTGGTAACTTAGTTTTAACAGAAATATGATCAATACATGACTTTGTTTGCTTTTCAGTAGTGTATTTATGGTGTAATCAGCACCTCATTTCCACCAGAATCCTCATTTCCACACACATCTGGACCAAAAAGTTTTCTTCGACTAGCCATTTTCATCTTTCGAGATAAATATATCTTAAATTTTTCATCTTTCGAGATAAATGAGCATCCACATTTCCACACATGAGATAAACCTATTTTTAAGATTTTTTTACCGCTAACATTCTGGACCAAATAGTTTTCTTCGACTAGCCATTTTTCATCTTTCGAGATAAACCTATCTTGTTTGGTATCAATTAATATTAGAATTTTCTCAGCTACCCGAATTTCTAGGAATTTTTTAGATTGCGCCATCCCCGAGGGAGCTACCCCAATTTTAAGATGTCTTACCTGTAGCGACTTTTGAGCGTTCTTATAAATTTTTTTATACATGCGATACATCTTGTTAGCTTAGAATTTTATGCACAACCCGAATCTGCAAACAGATTTAATATAGGACCACGCCCTGCAAAGTTATACCCCTTTAAAGTCCTGATCTTCTAATTTTGCTATTTGCTCTATAAGCAAACCTAACAAATAGTTTTCTTCGTCTAGCCATTGCATCTTTCGAGATAAACCTATCTTGTTTGGTATTAATCAATATTAGAATTTTCTCAGCTACCCAAATCTCTAGGAATTTTTCAGATAGCATCATCCCCGAGGGAGCTACCCTCATTTTAAAATTTCTTACCTGTAGCGACTTTTGAGCGTTCTTATAAATTTTTTAGTCATGCGATACATCTTGTTAGTCTAAAATTTTATGCAGAATTCGAATCTGCAAACAGATTTGCAATAGGACCACGCCCTGCAAAGTTACACTTTAAGCTCTCAAACCTCTTTAAAAATTTTTGCTCGTATATATTTAACTCCATTTTTTAAAACCTTTTTCGCTATCCAAGATATATGCTTTAACCAAACACTTAGAGGTAGTAACACAAAAATTAAGCACACAAATTTAATGTTAATAAATGTAAATGTTGATAATTAAGAAAGCGCATTTTGCTTGTATGAAATCTATGGAATTTCTCCTGTAATGAAAGAAGACTGCATTCGTAATTGAAAATACGTGCTACAACTTTCGCTAGATACCAGCCATGTTAATTAGAAATTTTGTGTATGACATCATTAACTACCTAAATTTCAGAATTAACAAAATGTAATAAACCAGATTAAGTACTGTTCAATAATAATCAGAGTGAAAGTAAATGGGTCTTATTACATATTGAAATCCTAAATTACCTTACGTGACGCGGTAGAAGCATTATAACGCAAATTCCGGAAACTTCCAATGTAGTATTAATTCATTTGTAACTCGTAATCCAGCAAATATTCTAGATTCTTAACGGACATGTGAATCACATTTAAAAGCTGTTTATAATTTCTTCTCCAAACAAATGCGGTTATTACAATAGGAAAGTACGCTAAATGCAAGTCAATTAACAGCAATTAAATATTGCTTACTGACCTACCTTAATTAGGTTGCTGTGCTATTAGGACCAGGGTATGCAGACTTTAACACCTCCATCTCGCACGCTTTACACAGATGTTGGTTGTTCCGTACAAGACCCTTTAACAGCTGGCGGAGCTGAACGTTTACTGCTTAATGACATACCGTGCTGTTTTTCCTTGTGTCGCTGTGAGCTATTCTTGTAAAAGCGATACTGCAAGACCCAGAGCTTAAGTACTTTGCTGCCAACGAATGTATAAGCTTAACCGTGGACCACGACATTAAATGGCGGGCTTGAATATTTTTTTTTGGAAACAATCGAAGATTACCGAAGACACTCGAAGAGTGCACAAACGCGGTCACTAAACCACAATTAATAATCGCCTTTATAGGTTTAACATTTCTACCATTACCCAATAACTGGTGCTACGTACATGGAAACTTTAATTTCTTATTGGAGAATCCTTATTCTCCCACGCACTGTTGCGTAGCTGGATGCCCACCCTTTTGGGAATATATGCTCGTTATAGGTTGTAAGACCCTCGGTTTTACTTAACTACACTTTGTGAGATCCCTTTAATCTTTTAATCGCGTCCTTCTCGCGCACAATACAGTAGGACTTAGCATTACTACCAACAAATTATAACACCAAGTCACCGTTAAACTCGTCTTTAAATTTCCTCACAACTTTTTGTTAACATGCGGTAAATTGTGTTTATTATTTGCGGGGTACACCACTTTAAACTTAAAAATAAAAACAGGATAGTTTAATACGTCTATTAATAATTTATGGTAATGTTAGCGATACAAATATGTAAAAAACAAACTTTATCAAGAAAATATAATGTTTTAATAGAATACATACACGTATTGATAACATCTATAAACCGCTGTGGTAACCAGAGTCTGGCGAATCTGGGATAGCCAAATCTCTAAACATTTGCGCAAGCGATTGCCTTGCAGTTGCATCTTTTAAGTACTGAATGGGAAACATTTAATAATTTTAACACTGTCAAGTAATTTAAATTGCTGCAATCATTAGACAGAGAAATAATGGTACTGCTCTCCCTCTAATAACGTTTGAACCCTTTCTTCCTCCGTCGTATTTCCACATACTTTTTTTATATCACCAACAAATTTTTCATAAAATTCTGGAAAGTTTCTACACCTTAACTCTACCATTTTATAACAGATCAATTCTCGCAAATTTAATAGCTTGATGCACTCGTACGCAGGTAGCACAATAACATTCCCATCTTTCGTAATCTCCATATTATATAAATTCTCTTTTCAAAATTGTTCAACAGCCATATACTTCTATTAAAGGCTGTGCTCAGCTGCAATTTGAAATTTTGATCCAATTGTATGTCAACAACATCGTTTCCAGTAGTCAAACCATTTAATCGGACTTGTTTTGAGTCTTGAGCAAATTGGCGAATTTGAAATTCCACTTGAAAAGTACACAATTTCTTCCAATCGAAGTAAGAGAATGTTATCGTAGAATCAGCACACATACCACTACAGCAAATCACTTGGATGACAGGTTGAAGACCACCATATAAATCAAAACCAACTTCTAATATATGGTGGTGATAATTTGAAGGAAATTCGCCTAACCTATAGGTTGACTTACCAACTAGTTGGTTGATATTTAATTGTGGTACTCGCACATCACTTGTAACGTCAACACAAGAAAAATCCATCTTTAATTTATAATTTTAATCAACTCGACGATACTTTGACGACTAATGCACTGGAACATGGCTCTCGCCTTTTATGCCGATGGTCGAGCGTGCGCAGCTCCTTATTATATTAGTTGGTGTTATATGCAAGTCTTGACTGGAAAAGTGACGCGTATAATTGTTTTATAGTGGGTTTTACCTGTATGTATTTAACCACCAACGCCATTTTAGAATTATTAAACAAAATTACTCTTAACAGTATTTTAATATACCATCGTGTAAGATTTCAATTATTATTGTGTTTTTCCTCAGGTTCTCAAATCCCTCGGAAATTTTTTCAAATCGAATGACCCCTTACTGATTTGCAGAATAACCTTTTGCAAGCACCGTATATAATTCATCTTTAATCTATTTCTAAACCGTATCGCTCTGTCTTTTGAGATAAACCCATGATGTAACCTATAAAATTAGTATAGAATTTTCCTGGGGATTGAAATTAATTATCACGTCTTTTAAAATTAGTTCCAACAAAGACCTGTACATATTGTATTAATATTCAAAACCTATCAGCAAAACACCTTTGCATTTTTATTTAGATTTAGCTCGATAATAGAGTTAAACTCAAAAATATTTATTAGTGGCTAGAATTGTTAAAATTTTCAATTAGTGAATCCTCATGCAAATGATTAAACCAAAAGGTATAATACATATATTAATTCTGCACGATGACCTAGAAAGTGGTTCGATAATCTATTTTAAATGTAGTTCAACATAAGACGTATATTCTAAATAAATTTAGTGAAATGTATGATCATTAGCCTTGCATTGTTTGTCGATGACGTCTGACTATTAATTTAATAAAAGCACTTTCCACAATTCTAGTTAATATACGGAATACACATTCTATAATTTGATTTAAATTGGGTTAATGTAAGGACAAATTATTCTTATACTTTCTCTATGTACATAAATACGGGAAATGATACCAAAGTTCATTTTAAGTTTATTTTGTAAAACGTAAAGTCGTTTATAGTGTAATTAATAGTAATACTGAATTTTCAGTCTTTGGTTTAAAATTTCGTGTGAGGACTATCGACAAAGAAGAGTAAGTCTTAGTTTGAATTATGCAAACGTAAAAGAAATTAATATTTACATGTATAATTCAAAACTGTTAATCAATAATTTTTCTAGAATGAACATCTTAAGTATTGCGTGCAGTGTGTGCGAAAATGTTTTTACTGGATGTGATGCCATAAAAAAAACACAACGAAAGGCACATCGAGATGGTTTATTTCCAGGAGGAACTAAAAATTACAGCCAATGAGTGGGAACAAATTAAGGATTTGGAAAACCAATCAACCGCAACACATAAAAAACGTATAAACGCTGCAATTCAGTTAGAACGAACCAAGTTACTATTTGAAAAACCATACACCATAACAAAATCTTCTTCCAAAATCATAATTGTAGGCCTGAACCCGTTCGACGATTACAAAATAATTTTTAGATTTGTTGACACCATTTCGCAGAGCGTATTTGATGTATCCCTCAACGTATTTAGGAAGTTTATATCAAATCTTCCACACATTATACGCACTATGGAAGTTGGCATGCAAAATCAGATATGCAAATTTGACAACTTGCGTTTTATTTAAATAAGAATTGTTTAGTGAAGATGATGACATTTGATGGGAATTATATGATATTTACCAAAGGAACTTTAGAGTACTTTTTAGGGGTATCTCAGATCGTTCTCAACCATGCTAATACTTTAAAAGAACTAACGGAAAAGGGTACTCCTAATATAGATCTGTTTCTGTTAGATGTCGCAATGGAAAGATATAATAGGAATGATATTCTACAGAATCTCGCACATGATGTAATTAAAAGCAAATACAGTAATAGTGATATTGGAGTCATATTATACGAATTTATAAGAACCTACCCAAGATTGTTTGAAAACAGTATTTGTAAACAAGTTGAGTATATGGAAGAATACAACAGGTTTCCATTCCACGCATTTACGAGCGATGGTTAAATTTTAAGCCGAAGACTGAAAATTTTGTAACACTATTAATTACACTTTTGTTTTCTTATAAGTTTCTAAACTGTTGTATTTCAACTACAGATATTAATAGATGTCAATGAAATTATGTTATAGTTTTAAATAAAACGATTCTGATTAATAATTTTGTAAAACGTTTATAACACCCTTTTAATAAATAAATAATACACATCTTTGTTATAATTCTTTTCATAATTACTTAGATACCCATTTCAGTTACGTGAACATTTGAAAAATTAAACAATACCAATGTATGCTTTATATTTTAAAACATAAACAAGCTAATATATACAAAATAATTTCTAAATTCACATCATTCATTTCTTATGATAACAGTTGTGGTGGTTAAATTTTATTTTAAAACTTACAATTTAGTATATATTCCATTTGAATATCTGCCAACAGTTTTATAAACCCCATCTCCTCGATTATTTCCATAAAATCATCCAGATCCTCGGGCAATGATAACACTGCAGTACAGTGCTGTATTGCTTCCTCGTATGACTGACACATAAGACATTTTCTCCTTCTATCGAAAAGCGTTGCCCACATTCTGCTTTTTACTCGTATATCATTGCGAAATCTTCGAATAACCTCTCCAAAGTTTTTATACATGTTTATTATATTGTCTCTTTAAACCGTACAATCAACAAATAATAACTTCTACGCGAACAGTCCTTTTATATGAGCTACTCCTATTCGGATATGTACCGATTGCACCCGATTTGTGTACACGTACGAAGCAACAGGTAGGAATGTATTCTATGAATTAATCTATTACATTCCTTAACAAAATGCTAAGGACTTTAAAATAATTATAACTCTTGTTAGACCTCTAGTCTCTAGATAAACGTTATTATTTTAGGTTGTGTCACTGTTTTCTAAATCAATTTCCTACATACTTTTCCTAAACTATGCGTATCAATTGACGGTTATACTTTACTCCATAACCGACTTGTATATATTTTCGTATTCGTCTCTAGCTAACACGTCCGTATAATAAAGATGTACAGGCTCGTCGTCAACTGGTAACTTAATCTTTTTTAAAAGCCAGCCTTTGATTTCAACTTTAACGCTTGTTGTAGGTGTGGAAATTCTTTCCGCTATTCCTTGTGACTAGGAATCGGTAATTTTGCAAGGGATCAATCAATTGTTTGTGCACCACATTGAATTTTTGTAGAGATGTAGCGTCCCCCTTTTTGTATGCCGCAAAGTTCTTTCGTACAGAATCCTGCATAAAATGAAGCTTACGTTTATTTACAATAAAATTGTTAACGTTCGTCATCATCGGACTCAGGATGGAAACTAACTTTTTTTGAATAATGTTAAATATTTATATTCTCGTCGAAATTCTTCCTATATCGACCATCATCCAAATCAAAATCTTTCACAACAGTTACAAAATTATGTTTTGAGTCACCCCAACACTATAAACACATTTCTTTAAATTTCGGATATGTCATGTCACCACTTATATGATCCGAAAAGATATGTCTGAGATTGGTTTCATCCTGTTTCCATAAGGCGATTACATTGGCGTTATCTCTGAGTCTATGTTTTAAGGCACTAGCGTAAGTTTGACATAGATAGAACGAATCTATTGCTTTATGTCGACCGAACGAGAAAAACTGACTGTTTTTACTTTGCTCGTTTGCAGGTATATCATCGAAAACCATAATTGAATCTTCTTTGGTATCTCCGGGTTCGATCAAATCATCGTAATTTTCAAACTTTTCGCCGCGGCGCTGACCTAACCTACTAATTTTTCCTTTTATCTAACCTAGGTCCACACTTGGTTTTTAATGGAAAAACTCATTAAAAAGCAATTAGTGCTAATGGGTTTTTAATGAGAAAACTCATTAAAAAGCAATTAGGTCATATGGTCATGCGGTCATATGGTCATGTGGTCATGTGGTCGTATGGTCATGTGGTCATATGGTCATGTGGTCATGTGGTCATATGGTCATGTGGTCATATGGTCATGTGGTCATGTGGTCATATGGTCATGTGGTCATGTGGTCATATGGTCATATGGTCATGTGGTTATGTGAGCAGGGAGATTAAATTTGGTATATAAGGAAGTAGTTTTGGGTTGAGCTTAGTTATAGTAAGACATTTTTCGAAAGATGTCGCATTCAAGCAATCAGTGGTGCTCCAAACAATCTATTACAAAAGCAGCAGAGGATATCCTGGATGGCTCGAGTTTCTACGCTGCTAGTAAAAAATATAATATACCTAGAACAACGTTATGAAGATATGTTAAAGGTTGCAGAACGTGAAGAAATTACATAATTCCAACGATGCATCCAGAGATGTTATACCAGAAGTTAGAATACCTATACAGAATTATGATAACTTTGCTATTGCTAATGCAAAAGAGGATGGTAAACATGGTCCTTTGTTCCCGTCTAACATACGAGCTATATTCGTGGGACCATCGAGTTGTGGGAAGACCAACGCTTTAATATCTCTGATCTTGCACGAGAACGGTCTTAGATTCCAAAATGTCTATGTATTTTCGAAGAGTTTATATCAATCGAAATACGAATTGTTAAGAAACGTTTTTACACCATTAAAAGAAGAAATTGGGTACCATGAGTTTGAAAATTACGATGATTTGATCGAACCCGGAGATACCAAAGAAGATTTAATTATGGTTTTCGATGATATACCTGCAAACGAGCAAAGTAAAATCAGTCAGTTTTTCTCGTTCGGTCGACATAAAGCAATAGATTCGTTCTATCTATGTCAAACTTACGCTAGTGCCTTAAAACATAGACTCAGAGATAACGCCAATGTAATCGCCTTATGGAAACAGGATGAAACCAATCTCAGACATATCTTTTCGGATCGTATAAGTGGTGACATGACATATCCGAAATTTAAAGAAATGTGTTTACAGTGTTGGGGTGACTCAAAACATAATTTTGTAACTGTTGTGAAAGATTTTGATTTGGATGATGGTCGATATAGGAAGAATTTCGACGAGAATATAAATATTTAACATTATTCAAAAAAAGTTAGTTTCCATCCTGAGTCCGATGATGACGAACGTTAACAATTTTATTGTAAATAAACGTAAGCTTCATTTTATGCAGGATTCTGTACGAAAGAACTTTGCGGCATACAAAAGGGGACGCTACATCTCTACAAAATTCAATGTGGTGCACAAACAATTGATTGATCCCTTGCAAAATTACCGATTCCTAGTCACAAGGAATAGCGGAAAGAATTTCCACACCTACAACAAGCGTTAAAGTTGAAATCAAAGGCTGGCTTTTAAAAAAGATTAAGTTACCAGTTGACGACGAGCCTGTACATCTTTATTATACGGACGTGTTAGCTAGAGACGAATACGAAAATATATACAAGTCGGTTATGGAGTAAAGTATAACCGTCAATTGATACGCATAGTTTAGGAAAAAGTATGTAGGAAATTGATTTAGAAAACAGTGACACAACCTAAAATAATAACGTTTATCTAGAGACTAGAGGTCTAACAAGAGTTATAATTATTTTTAAAGTCCTTAGCATTTTGTTAAGGAATGTAATAGATTAATTCATAGAATACATTCCCTACCTGTTGCTTCGTACGTGTACACAAATCGGGTGCAATCGGTACATATCCGAATAGGAGTAGCTCATATAAAAGGACTGTTCGCGTAGAAGTTATTATTTGTTGATTGTACGGTTTAAAGAGACAATATAATAAATATGTATAAAAACTTTGGAGAGGTTATTCGAAGATTTCGCAATGCTCTACGAGTAAAAAAAGCAGAATGTGGGCAACGCTTTTCGATAGAAGGAGAAAATGTCTTATGTGTCAGTCATACGAGGAAGCAATACAGCACTGTACTGCAGTGTTATCATTGCCCGAGGATCTGGATGATTTTATGGAAATAATCGAGGAGATGGGGTTTATAAAACTGTTGGCAGATATTCAAATGGAATATATACTAAATTGTAAGTTTTAAAATAAAATTTAACCACCACAACTGTTATCATAAGAAATGAATGATGTGAATTTAGAAATTATTTTTGTATATATTAGCTTGTTTATGTTTTAAAATATAAAGCATACATTGGTATTGTTTAATTTTTCAAATGTTCACGTAACTGAAATGGGTATCTAAGTAATTATGAAAAGAATTATAACAAAGATGTGTATTATTTATTTATTAAAAGGGTGTTATAAACGTTTTACAAAATTATTAATCAGAATCGTTTTATTTAAAACTATAACATAATTTCATTGACATCTATTAATATCTGTAGTTGAAATACAACAGTTTAGAAACTTATAAGAAAACAAAAGTGTAATTAATAGTGTTACAAAATTTTCAGTCTTCGGCTTAAAATTTAACCATCGCTCGTAAATGCGTGGAATGGAAACCTGTTGTATTCTTCCATATACTCAACTTGTTTACAAATACTGTTTTCAAACAATCTTGGGTAGGTTCTTATAAATTCGTATAATATGACTCCAATATCACTATTACTGTATTTGCTTTTAATTACATCATGTGCGAGATTCTGTAGAATATCATTCCTATTATATCTTTCCATTGCGACATCTAACAGAAACAGATCTATATTAGAGTACCCTTTTCCGTTAGTTCTTTTAAAGTATTAGCATGGTTGAGAACGATCTGAGATACCCTAAAAGTACTCTAAAGTTCCTTTGGTAAATATCATATAATTCCCATCAAATGTCATCATCTTCACTAAACAATTCTTATTTAAATAAAACGCAAGTTGTCAAATTTGCATATCTGATTTTGCATGCCAACTTCCATAGTGCGTATAATGTGTGGAAGATTTGATATAAACTTCCTAAATACGTTGAGGATACATCAAGTACGCTCTGCGAAATGGTGTCAACAAATCTAAAAATTATTTTGTAATCGTCGAACGGGTTCAGGCCTACAATTATGATTTTGGAAGAAGATTTTGTTATGGTGTATGGTTTTCAAATAGTAACTTGGTTCGTTCTAACTGAATTGCAGCGTTTATACGTTTTTATGTGTTGCGGTTGATTGGTTTTCCAAATCCTTAATTTGTTCCCACTCATTGGCTGTAATTTTAGTTCCTCCTGAAATAAACCATCTCGATGTGCCTTTCGTTGTGTTTTTTATGGCATCACATCCAGTAAAAACATTTTCGCACACACTGCACGCAATACTTAAGATGTTCATTCTAGAAAAATTATTGATTAACAGTTTTGAATTATACATGTAAATATTAATTTCTTCTACGTTTGCATAATTCAAACTAAGACTTACTCTTCTTTGTCGATAGTCCTCACACGAAATTTTAAACCAAAGACTGAAAATTCAGTATTACTATTAATTACACTATAAACGACTTTACGTTTTACAAAATAAACTTAAAATGAACTTTTGGTATCATTTCCCCCGTATTTATGTACATAGAGAAAGTATAAGTATAATTTGTCCTTACATTAACCCAATTTAAATCAAATTATAGAATGTGTATTCCCGTATATTAACTAGAATTGTGGAAAGTGCTTTTATTAAATTAATAGTCAGACGTCATCGACAAACAATGCAAGGCTAATGATCATACATTTCACTAAATTTATTTAGAATATACGTCTTATGTTGAACTACATTTAAAATAGATTATCGAACCACTTTCTAGGTCATCGTGCAGAATTAATATATGTATTATACCTTTTGGTTTAATCATTTGCATGAGGATTCACTAATTGAAAATTTTAACAATTCTAGCCACTAATAAATATTTTTGGAGTTTAACTCTATTATCGAGCTAAATCTAAATAAAAATGCAAAGGTGTTTTGCTGATAGGTTTTGAATATTAATACAATATGTACAGGTCTTTGTTGGAACTAATTTTAAAAGACGTGATAATTAATTTCAATCCCCAGGAAAATTCTATACTAATTTTATAGGTTACATCATGGGTTTATCTCAAAGACAGAGCGATACGGTTTAGAAATAGATTAAAGATGAATTATATACGGTGCTTGCAAAGGTTATTCTGCAAATCAGTAAGGGGTCATTCGATTTGAAAAAATTTCGAGGATTTGAGAACCTGAGGAAAAACACAATAATAATTGAAATCTTACACGATGGTATATTAAAAATACTGTTAAGAGTAATTTTGTTTAATAATTCTAAAATGGCGTTGGTGGTTAAATACATACAGGTAAAACCCACTATAAAACAATTATACGCGTCACTTTTCCAGTCAAGACTTGCATATAACACCAACTAATATAATAAGGAGCTGCGCACGCTCGACCATCGGCATAAAAGGCGAGAGCCATGTTCCAGTGCATTAGTCGTCAAAGTATCGTCGAGTTGGATTAAAATTATAAATTAAAGATGGATTTTTCTTGTGTTGACGTTACAAGTGATGTGCGAGTACCACAATTAAATATCAACCAACTAGTTGGTAAGTCAACCTATAGGTTAGGCGAATTTCCTTCAAATTATCACCACCATATATTAGAAGTTGGTTTTGATTTATATGGTGGTCTTCAACCTGTCATCCAAGTGATTTGCTGTAGTGGTATGTGTGCTGATTCTACGATAACATTCTCTTACTTCGATTGGAAGAAATTGTGTACTTTTCAAGTGGAATTTCAAATTCGCCAATTTGCTCAAGACTCAAAACAAGTCCGATTAAATGGTTTGACTACTGGAAACGATGTTGTTGACATACAATTGGATCAAAATTTCAAATTGCAGCTGAGCACAGCCTTTAATAGAAGTATATGGCTGTTGAACAATTTTGAAAAGAGAATTTATATAATATGGAGATTACGAAAGATGGGAATGTTATTGTGCTACCTGCGTACGAGTGCATCAAGCTATTAAATTTGCGAGAATTGATCTGTTATAAAATGGTAGAGTTAAGGTGTAGAAACTTTCCAGAATTTTATGAAAAATTTGTTGGTGATATAAAAAAAGTATGTGGAAATACGACGGAGGAAGAAAGGGTTCAAACGTTATTAGAGGGAGAGCAGTACCATTATTTCTCTGTCTAATGATTGCAGCAATTTAAATTACTTGACAGTGTTGGAAATTTTAAATGTTTCCCCATTCAGTACTTAAAAGATGCAACTGCAAGGCAATCGCTTGCGCAAATGTTTAGAGATTTGGCTATCCCAGATTCGCCAGACTCTGGTTACCACAGCGGTTTATAGATGTTATCAATACGTGTATGTATTCTATTAAAACATTATATTTTTTGATAAAGTTTGTTTTTACATATTTGTATCGCCAACATTACCATAAATTATTAATAGACGTATTAAATTATACTGTTTTTATTTTTAAGTTTAAAGTGGTGTACCCCGCAAATAATAAACACAATTTACCGCATGTTAACAAAAAGTTGTGGGGAAATTTAAAGACGAGTTTAACGGTGACTTGGTGTTATAATTTGTTGGTAGTAAGGCTAAGTCCTACTGTATTGTGCGCGAGAAGGACGCGATTAAAAGATTAAAGGGATCTCACAAAGTGTAGTTAAGTAAAACCGAGGGTCTTACAACCTATAACGAGCATATATTCCCAAAAGGGTGGGCATCCAGCTACGCAACAGTGCGTGGGAGAATAAGGATTCTCTCAATAAGAAATTAAAGTTTCCATGTACGTAGCACCAGTTATTGGGTAATGGTAGAAATGTTAAACCTATAAAGGCGATTATTAATTGTGGTTTAGTGACCGCGTTTGTGCACTCTTCGAGTGTCTTCGGTAATCTTCGATTGTTTCCAAAAAAAAATATTCAAGCCCGCCATTTAATGTCGTGGTCCACGGTTAAGCTTATACATTCGTTGGCAGCAAAGTACTTAAGCTCTGGGTCTTGCAGTATCGCTTTTACAAGAATAGCTCACAGCGACACAAGGAAAAACAGCACGGTATGTCATTAAGCAGTAAACGTTCAGCTCCGCCAGCTGTTAAAGGGTCTTGTACGAAACAACCAACATCTGTGTAAAGCGTGCGAGATGGAGATGTTAAAGTCTGCATACCCTGGTCCTAATAGCACAGCAACCTAATTAAGGTAAGTCAGTAAGCAATATTTAATTGCTGTTAATTGACTTGCATTTAGCGTACTTTCCTATTGTAATAACCGCATTTGTTTGGAGAAGAAATTATAAACAGCTTTTAAATGTGATTCACATGTCCGTTAAGAATCTAGAATATTTGCTGGATTACGAGTTACAAATGAATTAATACTACATTGGAAGTTTCCGGAATTTGCGTTATAATGCTTCTACCGCGTCACGTAAGGTAATTTAAGATTTCAATATGTAATAAGACCCATTTACTTTCACTCTGATTATTATTGAACAGTACTTAATCTGGTTTATTACATTTTGTTAATTCTGAAATTTAGGTAGTTAATGATGTCATACACAAAATTTCTAATTAACATGGCTGGTATCTAGCGAAAGTTGTAGCACGTATTTTCAATTACGAATGCATTCTTCTTTCATTACAGGAGAAATTCCATAGATTTCATACAAGCAAAATGCGCTTTCTTAATTATCAACATTTACATTTATTAACATTAAATTTGTGTGCTTAATTTTTGTGTTACTACCTTTAAGTGTTTGGTTAAAGCATATATCTTGGATAGCGAAAAAGGTTTTAAAAAATGGAGTTAAATATATACGAGCAAAAATTTTTAAAGAGGTTTGAGAGCTTAAAGTGTAACTTTGCAGGGCGTGGTCCTATTGCAAATCTGTTTGCAGATTCGAATTCTGCATAAAATTTTAGACTAACAAGATGTATCGCATGACTAAAAAATTTATAAGAACGCTCAAAAGTCGCTACAGGTAAGACATCTTAAAATTGGGGTAGCTCCCTCGGGGATGGCGCAATCTAAAAAATTCCTAGAAATTCGGGTAGCTGAGAAAATTCTAATATTAATTGATACCAAACAAGATAGGTTTATCTCGAAAGATGAAAAATGGCTAGTCGAAGAAAACTATTTGGTCCAGAATGTTGCGGTAAAAAAATCTTAAAAATAGGTTTATCTCATGTGTGGAAATGTGGATGCTCATTTATCTCGAAAGATGAAAAATTTAAGATATATTTATCTCGAAAGATGAAAATGGCTAGTCGAAGAAAACTTTTTGGTCCAGATGTGTGTGGAAATGAGGATTCTGGTGGAAATGAGGTGCTGATTACACCATAAATACACTACTCTTTTCACATCTAGTAAAATCGTTGATGGAAGGACGAAAGCCAACTTCAAGCATTAAATTTAAATAGTTATTTGCCTGTGTTGTACTTGCAAGTATATCAATATTTGAGTCACCAATTATGATTTTATTTGTTTCCAAACAAATATGCACTATATGTTCATTCATCTACCAATAAATTTTTGATAATCTATAATTGTAGGTCTATACAATGCATTTATGACTACTTTAGTATTATTGCAAAACAATTCTATCCTTACAAGATTAATTTTATTTATGCATATAACATGTATTTGTGTTTTATTAAATTTTTAATATATACAATAACTCCATCATCTTTACAACTTTTTGCTTCATTATAGTAATGAGTATATCCATTTAAATCAAACAGTGCTGGAGATTCGCACGAAAAAGTTTCACCTAAAACTATCACATCGAAAAGTTTATTATAAATTTGCATTAATATTTGTAACTCGTCATAGTGTTTCCTGATACTTCTAATGTTTGTACGAAAAATATTAAAGTTCGCACCCTTACAGTTTAAGATATCTATGCCGTCCTTGTTTGTATGAGCAGTGTTTGTTTTTAATTTTTTATTATCTATATCATGTAAAAGATTTTTTAACATAAAATTTACACACTAGTGAATACTACCTGGACTGATTTGAGGCTCATACAATTTGATTTAAATCAGCCTCTGTTTTTATACAGATAACACCACTGTCTTCTTCTTTTCTAAGATATGTAACACCATTCCTTGTCCATATAAATTTGTAATTTTTTTCACTTCTTAATTTTCTAGCTAGATTGTATATTTTCCTGTTGAAGGCAGTTAAGTTTTCATTAATAAATATACGATGTGGTGGTAATTTTTGGGGCAAATCCAGCTGATTGGATTCTATAAAGAAACCTTTGCGAGAATTCAAAAAGTTATTTCTCGCAGTCTGGTTTGTAAATTGGACTATTATGCCCCTTATTTCAGAATTACATCTATATACGTTTATATGGTTGTGAGGCGACCCTAAGGCGGGTTTACACTTGTCAGATACCAATATTGTTCAACGAAGATTGTATATGGATCTGAGGCGACCCTATGACGGGTTTACACTTATCAGTAGGGTAAATAGAGGGCTACGGCTTACCCCTCTGACGTCACAAATCAATGTTAATTCCCATTTAGCACCGTCCATTTAGCACCCATGTATCAGACAGAGACAAATATTCGCACAATAGTTTTCTTCCAAGTAAGCATTTTATAGCCCCAGGCACGGATAATTTCAACATTTGCAAAGAATTCGCACATTTAGTAACAAAAATCTGCACAATAGTTTTCTTCAACTAAGCAATTTTTAGCCAGAGGCGTGGATAATTTATATAATTCTAATTTGTGCAAATATTCGCACATCTGGCGAGGGTTCAGCACCCCGATCTGGCACGGATCTTGTTCTCAGCACCCCAATCTGGACCATCTAACCTTTAATCGGCAAATATTCGCCAAAATTTGCAGAATAGTTTTCTTCAACTAAACATTTTTTAGCTCCAGGCATGGATCGTGTTATCGGCACCCTGATCTGGACCGTCGGGCCCCCGGCATCCTTCCCCAGGACCACCGGATAGGCCAATTCTTCCGCTAATTTATTTAATCTTTTAAACTAATTTAATACATAACTAGATTAATCCCATTAACCCTAATGCAATCGTTTGCAAATTAAATTCTTATTTGCCACAATCCCCCGTCGGGCCCCGGCAGGGCCACCGGATAGGCAAATTCTTCCGCTAATTTATTTAATCTTTTTAAACTAATCTAATACATAACTAGATTAATCCATTAACCCTAATGCAATCGTTTGCAGATTAAATTCTTATTTGCCACAATCCCCCGTCGAGTCAATTTAATTGCATCAATTAATTATTTATTTATTAAGGAATTACATAATAAAAATACGGTGTCACCTTAAATTTGACTCCCATTTGAGCATATGCATGGGCAATTTCTAAATTTCCCTTAATCATGGCTTGGGATGTAGAGATGATTAAGAGTCAATTTAATTACGTCAATTAATTATTTATTCATTAAAGAATTACATAATAAAAAATACAGTGTCATCTTAAATTTGACTCCCATTTGAGCATATACATGACAATTTCTAAATTTACCTTAATCATCTTAACACCCCAGATCTTCACCACTACCGCACAATCAAACCACACCAAAGTTTGCCAAAAAAAGGTACCCAATTTTGACTATGACATCACAGTAGTATCATCTACAGGAATGCATCATTAATCTAATACAGATACCAACATTTTGCAATAAGTGCAAACAATCGGTTACCATTTTTTGCCACACAGGTTTAACACTATATCATTTTAGCACCAATTTGTATTTTATATAATCCAAGTTTACAATAAGTATTTTTGCATGCATTTCGCACAAACATTTATGAAATGCAACTTTAAGTCTTCTCCTATCACCAGTATAATTACTAGGCTTAATAACCTGCTTGTGGATAAAGTATTTTTAGTGTAAAAAAATAATTCTCACACCAGATAACAAATTTGCACAAGAGTCTTTTTCAACGAAACATTCTTAGCCTCCGAGGGTATGAATCGAGTACTCGGCACCCGAACCGGGCCGACGGGCCCCGTCATCCTTTCCCCGGGTCCACCGAATCTGCAAATTCTCCCAGCTAGCAACATTTACATAAATCTGCAAACCAATTAGCAAGCCAATAAACTAAAAAGAGGCATGTATCCGTTTATTTGCAAATAGACGTTTAAACACAAGCACATTATTTTTTGATTCAACTAGCTCTTAGTGGAGAGGTGTGGGGATAAAACTTACAACTTATAAACTAAAACGTTGGGATGTATTATTATTAACAACCCATTGGAAAATAACAATAAGCGTTAATACAGTTTATTCGGTATACTAATCATTAATAGCACAAATTTGCATACAGTTAAGATACATAGATCGGCAAAAAATCCCGCAAATGACAAAATGTTAATTTTAGTCTAATTCAAAGTCTATGTTCACTGTTGCACCGACTTTACTTCTGCTAATCATATAAACCTTTTTCTTACCATCAATTAACTCGCGGAAGGTTTTTATACCATCAAGTTTTAAGTAGTTGAAAAAGCACTCTGGTAAAAACACAAAAAAAGCATCGCTTTCAACAATAGCACGATCCCCATACTTTGTTGACACAGGCCTGACTCCTACGACACGATATTTTCTATCGGTGACAAGCTCCGAAGCACTTATTGTAGTTTTACGCTTCATAACCGCATTTAATTTTGCAAAACCAATATTTTATATGAGCTGACAAATAAGAAAATAAAGAGTTAAAAATTAGAGCGGAAATTTAAATATTACAATTAAATCACTTATGAGGTAAGACCGAAATATAACTTTTAAAAATGTAAAAGACATAATTCTGCGTCTTGATGCAAGAATAATAATTTTAAACTAAAAAAGGACTTACCTCCTGCTTGTACCTCGTTCTTCGAAAGTTAAAACAGATATTTTTGAACTAGAAACCCTAGACCAATACTTATATGAATCGACAGATCCTTTCCAATCAACATAAATCCTGTTTTAAAACACGACCATCGACTTTAATACCCTTTCACCGAACGCTCTACGTTCATATTGTTTATGTAAAATTTCAATAAATGTTTCTTAACCCTAAGGTATTTGATAACGTTACATCAAATCGCGATAATTACAGTGTTTTAAATAAAGGTATTGGCAAATTAAAAGCTGCTAAAATACATATTGCAAAAACAGTCTTTGAGAAGGATTCGTACTTTAGATATATGCGTAAATAAAATTCAAACTATAACAATATCTAAACCAAAAAGCGCTCCATATTTAAAATGAAATCTTTAGTGTAAAAGCACCAAGGGCTAAAACTTGACCTTTTGGATTCGTATTTTAGATATATGCGTAAACAAATTCAAACTATAACAATATCTAAACCAAAAGCGGTCCATATTTAAAATAAAATCTTTAGCGTAAAAGCACCAAGGGGCTGAAACTTGACCTTTTCAAGCATATTAAACAGGCTATAATAGAAATATTATTGACACAAAAGCGAGCTCTTTGTATGCATTACGATACATTACTCGTAGAACCGAATTGGGAAAATTTACAGACTTTCAATAATATTTACCTAGAAAAAAGCGTTAAAACGCGGTGTTATTTATAATACAATAGCAAATTATGCAAAATCCGAAACCTCGAATTTCTACAAAACGATAACAAGTGAGCATAAGTTATCAATGTTTATTTATTTTCAGGCTAATTATACGTCCTCGTTAAAGCACAGAACAAAGTCATAGTCATTTACACTTATTAGAATGTAAAAGGAATATTTTGGATGACAGAAAAACAAACTCATACTATACATTACGGAACATTACTCATTAAACTAGAAGTACAATGGTTTTCTTCAACTAAGCATTTTTAGTGCAAATGGGTCTTATTAATACTATGGCTAAACAATACATTATAACCGATTGGAAATCCTAAATGTACATGATTCACTTCGAGCGCTTATTCATAAATAACCAAACTATGAAAACTTGCACATATACGTATTTAAAGTAAATCTGTTGCGACAATCCATCCAAATCCATTAATGCCATAATATTTAACAAATAATTCACGCCCTTTGTTGCGTTTTTCGCAATACTTTTTCCACTAAATAAATATCTGGAGTATTCGTAATCTGCAGGAGCTTCTTTAAATTTTTGCTGGGATGTAGTGTCACCCTTTTTGTATGCCACAAACTTTTTTCGTACAGCATCTTGAATTAACTGAAGATTGCGTTTATTTGCAATAAAATTGTTAACGTCCGTCATCATGAAACTTTGGATTGGGGCTAACCATTAGCAGCTTCTTTTATATTTATATACTCGTCAAAATTCTTCCGATACCGACCCTTATCCAAATCAAAATCTTTCACAATAGTTATAAAATTATGTTTTGAGTCACCCCAACACTGTAAGCACATCTCTTTAAATTTTGGATATGTCATGTCGCCGCTTATATGATCAAGAAAGATATGGCGAAGGTTTGTGTCATCCTGTTTTCATAATGCGATTACATTGGCGTTATCTCTGAGTCTATGTTTTAAGGCGCTAGCGTAAGTTTGACATAGGTTGAACGAATCTATTGCTTTATGTCTCCCAAACGAGAAAAATTGTGTGATTTTGCTTTGCTCGTTTGCAGGTATATCATCGAAAACCATAATTGAATCTTCTTTGGTATCTCCGGGTTCAAACAAATCGTCGTAATTTTCAAACTCGTGGTAACCAATTACGTCTTTAAGAGGCTCAAATACATTTCTTAACAATTCGTATTTCGGTTAATATAAACTTTTCGAAAATACATAGGCATTTTGGAATCTAAGACCGTTCTCGTGCAAGATCAGAGATATTAAAGCGTTTGTTTTTCCACAACTCGATGGTCCCGCGAATACAGCTCGCATGTTAGATAGGAACAAAGGTCCATGTTTACCATCCTCTTTTGCACTAGCAATAGCATAGTTATCATAATTCTGCACAGGTATTGTAATTTTTTATTTCGCAGTCGCCATATTGCTTCGAGTGTGTACCTGCTTTTGTTGTTGTTTGCGGTGTTAGCTTAACGTCTCTTTCGGTATATTATATTTTCTGCTGATGGAGTAAATAGTTGATTTACCCAGTCGAACTTCTTCTATAGCTTTTTTCTAACGCTTCTTTACTGTATCCACTACGTAATTGCGAACCATGCTAACCAATACTGACAGGGGTAATTTCACCCTATGGGGGCAATTTCACCCTATGGGGCAATTTCACTCTATGAGGCAATTTCACCCTATGGGGCAATTTCATCCTATTCTGATGTAGGTAAATTCACTCTAAAATAACTAGAACTTATTTACAGAGTGGGAGATGCACACCATTCGACTGATAAAAGTAAACTAAATGAATCAAATTTATTCATGGCTTTTATACAATTTTATTAAAAATTTACGCAAAATATTTAATTGTGAATAAATCTATTAACAATTTCCGTAAACGGATTATATTCAAACATAGAGTCATGTATAATTAAAGCATAAGCCTTCATCGACGGTTTAAAATTTCATGAAGCTTCTAATTCCATTCTTACATCGAGCAACTAAACCGTCCATCTTGGAATATGGTATCAGGCTTCCACCCGGTATGTGTAATAGATTTTGTTTCTAATTCTTCCATGGATACAAGTCCTTAATAAAATACGACTTACAAAATAAAAACATTTTCAAAATCTTAAAATAAATTTTACAAATTTAATAGTCTTTTAAGTGTTTATGAATACAATTTTAGTTATCAGTCTAACATGCTTTTTGATTTTAACTATATACTTATTAATATCTATGAATAAACTAAAAATTAAACGCAGCACTTCTCTTTTATAAGGTTGTAGTGGAGCATGTGCTGTGGTATCCAGAATCTTCGGAATCTTCAGAAAAAGACAATCTTCTACATGCAAGTGATCGTGCTACCTCCACATCTTTTAGGTATTGGTCGGGGTGATATATAATTATTTCCTGAATGATAAAATAGTTCACATTGGTAAAATCATCAGATAGAAAATGATCTGTCTGGAGCTCGCTTAAAATGGCTTCTCGTTCTTCATCCGTCAATTCAATATTTAGTCCACGATTTGCATTTATTACATCACCAATAAAGGTCTTGTAAATTGCTAGAAAACCTTGTTTTTGTAACCCATGCAACCTACTGCTTATTCCTTTACCCAGTTGGAACATCTTAAATACTTCACTATCATTTAAAACAATAATATTTCAACCTCTCGCAATTTCCATATTAAACAAATCCTCTTCTTGCAAATCATTTCCTACTAATGCGCTTTTGACATTCGATGCAATGGTTCTCAGTTTCAATTTAAACCCATAAGCCAGTTGTAATTCTACATCATCTATTCCATCGTTGAAACCATTTTGCATAGCATTTTTTGCATCTCGTGCAAATTCTCTAACTCTAAATTCAACTTGAAAGCTACATAAATCGGTCCAACCATTATTCCCCATTTTCATTCCAACATTTCCGCATATACATCTAACACAATCAATTTGTATGTCTGGTTGTAGACCACCATGTAAATCAAATCCTACTTCCAATCAGTGAGGGTGAGATCGCTTCCATCCGCTTAAGGGGTAGTCAGTCTTGCCTACCAGCGTGTTTGGGTTTAATTGCGGCACATCACTTGTTACATCAACACCCGCGAAATCCATAACTTTAACTTGAATAGTTCGAAGATATTTCGCAAACTGAATTTTTAGCTTTACATTTCTCGTCTTATATATTGAGTGGTGGAGGTCATGCACCGATCAATTTTGAACCTGTTTAAGTCGATCAACAGATTTAACTAGTGGTATTAAGTGCAAATCTTTACAGGAAAAAACATAGCCCAAGGTCTAAATAAATATGTCGTTGTGGGTTTTTTTCCTAAGTTTATCATAAAGATTCATGTTTTGAAAGAATAAACAGATTCAAGGCGCAAGTTGTTCATTGTATGACCTTACCTTCAAAACCATGTGATCGGGTAAGAGCGTCTAGAACATATCCCCATGAAAGTTTCATATTTATAAGGGGTACCTATAAACCTACGGAAACACTAAGAGAAGCGTTCTCTGACCCGATCATCTCCGAGGGGTTTCACGCATATACCACAATCCACAGCATCACAAAAAGCAAGCGCCTCTAACACGTTCATTTTGATCATTGAGACTTTTTCCCTTAAGATTTTCCCCAATCTACGAGCATCTTCTTTTACTTTATCAATAAAAACCTTGGCCGCTTCAGGTCCTCGGTACAACTCAAACTTGTTCAAGTTATCGTCATACGAGCACTTGATGTAATAGGCAAAGCTGTATGGCTCGTAATACTGAACGCTTTCGGTAGAAAAAAGTAATGCATCATCGTTAGTAGTAATCGGTTTTAATACCGATTCAAAATCTGCATAAATCACAAAGGGTACTTTCATTTGCTTATGGATATTCCCAAATTCTAATATAATTTTCTTCGCGAATTATGACATTTCTAATATAATCTGGTTTAATATAATTTGGAAAGGTCGAGTTTCTGTTCCAATAAACACTTTGATTCTAATTTTTTACAAATTCCATCCTGTTGAAGCGTTAATGAAAATGGGAAAAATCAAGATGTGATGTAATTACTCTAGCGCTTTTACACCAAAGATTTTATTTTTTATTTTTAATTTTAAATATGACACGCTTTTTGGTTTAAGGATTGCTAGAGCTTTGGGATTTGTATTCGCCTAATTAAACAAGGATGTTTATTAATTATAATTGTTGAATATCAAAATAATTATTCGAAGACTACTTTAAAAATGATGTACTAATTTATCTTGTTATACCATTCGATTGAAGGAAATTACCTGTTTCTACATTGTTTTTTAAATGAAATGTAATAAGAATTTCATTAACGATGCTTGAACTTGACATTGTTCTAATAGTTCACGTTCACTCATACTTTGCGTGAATATTGTTATTAAGGTTTATGTGTAAGGGGGTTACTAACAGGTAATTGCGAAAACCTTGCACATGTATTGTACTACAAAGGGATATATCAACGTAGATTGAGATCACTAATTTTGTAAAATCATGCATAGTGGTAACAGATTATAGGTTTTGTGAGAATATGTATTGCTGACAAGGTAGAAGAGTGCTATTAGCTACTAAAAGTAATTGTAAAATTTGTATATGTGTTGCATAGCCATAGTATTAATAAGACCCATTTGCACTAAAAATGCTTAGTTGAAGAAAACCAGTGTACTTCTAGTTTAATGAGTAATGAGTAATAAGTGTAAATGACTATGACTTTGTTCTGTGCTTTAACGAGGACGTATAATTAGCCTGAAAATAAATAAACATTGATAACTTATGCTCACTCGTTATCGTTTTGCAGAAATTCGAGGTTTCGGATTTTGCATAATATGCTATTGTATTATAAATAACACCGCGTTTTAACGCTTTTTTCTAGGTAAATATTATTGAAAATCTGTAAATTTTCCCAATTCAGTTCTACGAGTAATGTATCGTAATGCATACAAAGAGCTCGCTTTTGTGTCAACAAATTACCGGCTATTAATTATGTTTCATTTTAATAAGGTCGAAGACGTTATTTATTATTTGTTTTCATGGATATTTCCGTAATTAAAATCATTTCTTGGGTAATATTTTCGGCGAATTACCTCTTGTTAAGAGACATGTAAAAAAATATATTTCTATTATAGCCTGTTTAATATGCTTGAAAAGGTCAAGTTTCAGCCCTTTGGTGCTTTTACGCTAAAGATTTTATTTTAAATATGGACCGCTTTTGGTTTAGATATTGTTATAATTTGAATTTGTTTACGCATATATCTAAAATACGAATCCAAAAGGTCAAGTTTCAGCCCTTAGTGCTTTAACGCTAAAGATTTCATTTTAAATATGGAGCGCTTTTTGGTTTAGATATTGTTATAGTTTGAATTTTATTTACGCATATATCTAAAGTACGAATCCTTCTCAAAGACTGTTTTTGCAATATGTATTTTAGCAGCTTTTAGTTTGCCAATACCTTTATTTAAAACCATGTAATTATCGCGATTTGATGTAACGTTATCAAATACCTTAGGGTTAAGAAACATTTTTTGAAATTTTCCATAAACAATATGAACGTAGAGCGTTCGGTGAAAGGGTATTAAAGTCGATGGTCGTGTTTTATAACAGGATTTATGTTGATTGGAAAGGATCTGTCGATTCATATAAGTATTGGTCTAGGGTTTCTAGTTCAAAAATATCTGTTTTAACTTCCGAAGAACGAGGTACAAGCAGGAGGTAAGTCCTTTTTTAGTTTAAAATTATTATTCTTGCATCAAGACGCAGAATTAAGTCTTTTAGATTTTTAAAAGTTATATTTCGGTCTTACCTCATAAGTGATTTAATTGTAATATTTAAATTTCCGCCCTAATTTTTAACTCTTTATTTTCTTATTTGTCAGCTCATATAAAATATTGGTTTTGCAAAATTAAATGCGGTTATGAAGCGTAAAACTACAATAAGTGCTTCGGAGCTTGTCACCGATAGAAAATATCGTGTCGTAGGAGTCAGGCCTGTGTCAACAAAGTATGGGGATTGTGCTATTGTTGAAAGTGATGATTTTTTTGTGTTTTTACCAGAGCGCTTTTTCAACTACTTAAAACTTGATGGAATAAAAACCTTCAGCGAGTTAATTGATGGTAAGAAAAAGGTAATATGATTAGCAGGAGTAAAGTCGGTGCAACAGTGAACCTAGACTTTGAATTAGACTAAAATTAACATTTTGTCATTTGCGGGATTTTTTGCCGATCTATGTATCTTAACTGTATGCAAATTTGTACTATTAATGATTAGTATACCAAATAAACTGTATTAACGCTTATTGTTATTTTCCAATGGGCTGTTAATAATAATACATCTTAACGTTTTAGTTTATAAGCTGTAAGTTTTCCCCCACACCTCTCCACTAAGAGCTGGTTGATGCTAAGAAAAATGTTTATATGATTAGCCTGGGGTAAAATCGGTGCAACAGTGAACATAGACTTTGAATTAGACTAAAATTAACATTTTGTCATTTGCGAAATTTTTTTTTGCCGATCTATGTATCTTAACTGTATGCAAATTTGTACTATTAATGATTAGTATACCGAATAAACTGTATTAACGCTTATTGTTATTTTCCAATGGGTTGTTAATAATAATACATCCCAACGTTTTAGTTTATAAGTTGTAAGTTTTATCCCCACACCTCTTCACTAAGAGCTAGTTGAATCAAAAAATAATGTGCTTTTGTTTAAACGTCTATTTGCAAATAAACGGATATATGCCTTTTTTTAGTTTATTGGCTTGCTAATTGGTTTGCAGATTTATGTAAATGTTGCTAGCTGGGAGAATTTGCAGATTCGGTGGACCCGGGAAAAGGATGACGGGGCCCGTCGGCCCGGCTCGGGTGCCGAGTGCTCGATTCATACCCTCGGAGGCTAAGAATGTTTCGTTGAAGAAGACTCTTGTGCAAATTTGTTATCTCGTGTGCAAATTATTTTTTTACACTAAAAATACTTTATCCACAAGCAGGTTATTAAGCCTAGTAATTATACTGGTGATAGGAGAAGACTTAAAGTTGCATTTCATAAATGTTTGTGCAAAATGCATGCAAAAATACTTATTGTAAACTTGAATTATATAAAATACAAATTGGTGCTAAAATGATATAGTGTTAAACCTGTGTGGCAAAGAATGGTAACCGATTGTTTGCACTTATTGCAAAATGTTGGTATCTGTATTAGATTAATGATGCATTCCTGTAGATGATACTACTGTGATGTCATAGTCAAAATTGGTACCTTTTGTTGGCAAACTTTGGTGTAGTTTGATTGTGTGGTAGTGGTGAAGATCTGGGGTGTTAAGATGATTAAGGTAAATTTAGAAATTGTCATGTATATGCTCAAATGGGAGTCAAATTTAAGATGACTCTGTATTTTTTATTATGTAATTCTTTAATGAATAAATAATTAATTGACGTAATTAAATTGACTCTTAATCATCTCTACATCCCAAGCCATGATTAAGGGAAATTTAGAAATTGCCCATGCATATGCTCAAATGGGAGTCAAATTTAAGGTGACACCGTATTTTTATTATGTAATTCTTTAATAAATAAATAATTAATTGATGTAATTAAATTGACTCGACGGGGGATTGTGGCAAATAAGAATTTAATCTGCAAACGATTGCATTAGGGTTAATGGGTTAATCTAGTTATGTATTAAATTAGTTTAAAAGATTAAATAAATTAGCGGAAGAATTGGCCTATCCGGTGGTCCTGGGGAAGGATGCCGGGGGCCCGACGGTCCAGATCAGGGTGCCGATAGCACGATCCATGCCTGGAGCTAAAAAATGCTTAGTTGAAGAAAACTATTGTGCAAATTTAGGCGAATATTTGCCGATTAAAGGTTAGATGGTCCAGATCGGGGTGCTGAGAACAAGATCCGTGCCAGATCGGGGTGCTGAACCCTCGCCAGATGTGCGAATATTTGCACAAATTAGAATTATATAAATTATCCACGCCTCTGGCTAAAAATTGCTTAGTTGAAGAAAACTATTGTGCAGATTTTTGTTACTAAATGTGCGAATTCTTTGCAAATGTTGAAATTATCCGTGCCTGGGGCTATAAAATGCTTACTTGGAAGAAAACTATTGTGCGAATATTTGTCTCTGTCTGATACATGGGTGCTAAATGGACGGTGCTAAATGGGAATTAACATTGATTTGTGACGTCAGAGGGGTAAGACGTAGCCCTCTATTTACCCTACTCTTATCAGATACCAATACTGTTCAACGGAGATTGTATATGGTTCGGAGGGAACCCTATTGCGGGTTTTTAACTTATCAGCTACCAATACTGTTTTACTGGGGTTGCTAATTTGCTTATTATTGTATGTATAAATAGAAATCATTTATGTAGGCTGTATTTCATGTTAATATCGCAAGGAAAACCCAGGAAAAACTTGCAGTGCTACCTTGATATTGTGGGCATTTGATTTTCATATGTTATTTCTCTTGTTATTTCTTTTAGTATTGGAATCTATTGTTTACTGAAAGTCACGGATTCGTTTGCTACGCAGTTATTTTTATGTAGGGTAATATAAGCAGTTTCTTTGATTTTGCGTTTTTAAATGTTTTCTTCTTTGTCGATAATTTTTGCGTCCTCCCATTTTATTTTATGACTAGATTCCCATGCATGTTGGCAAATCATGTATTTTTCAAAATTTTCTATTTTTTGTATATGATTTATGTTCTTTTAATCGAACTTCAAATGTTCTGGAACTAACCCCTATATAAAACTTGTTACATTCGCATTGTCAAACTTAAATATTTTAATTATTTTGACAACGATCCTAGGTCATGGATCGAAACGTAAATAAAGATGATTTTAAAAACTATAAGTGGTTTAATTCCCAAACAAGATTAAGAAGAACATCTTTTTAAATTGTAGCTGACATTTTTGTAGAATTCGAGAAAGGTAGTCAGATAAACAGAACAAAATTAGTGAAGTTCCTTTATTTCTACATATTGTCACGGTAATTTGATGAAAGCTACAAAAGTGGGTTCTTTAGGGTAGATTCGGTGACTTTTTGCACCTCGGCTAGTAAAGACTCTTCTGCAGGGGTGGATCTTGATTCCTGCAAGTAGGTCGTTAAGAACCCGAACAGACCTACAAGTAAATACAGTATAAAAGGCGCCAGAGACTTGATTAAAATGCCGAAAGAACTAGGAAACCCCAAGTCCCAATGGTTTCGGATAAATGTCACACCAAAAGAGCAAAATAAGTATAACAACTGTAGTCACTACAATCATATAACTATATTTCAAAATAACTGAATTACAAGCACAAGCAATGTATCTGAAATTAAATACACACCACAGTGGCAATGCAAATATAAACGTATTTTAATAACACACATAAAGGGTAATATATATAAACCGGTATGGTATCCCACTAAAAGCAATGAATTTAAGGTATCTTTCGCCTGTTGGAGAGTACAAACTGACATTAAACTAGCCGCAAAATGTTTCTCGCTAGTAAGTAAATTTCAAAAACACAGAGGAGAAAGGCCTTACAAAAATATACACAAATGGCTTTTCACCTACAGGTTAGCAATAAATATTAATTAATGTAAATGATTACTCACCAGAAAGCGGCATAAATTGAGCATACCTGGATGATGCAATCACTAGCTAGTGAATCACTGTGCGCCAGTGCTGACCTGTAACATGAGTAACACAAGTAGCTGGTGGTAGGATACCAAGAGTTTGATATAGTTTACCAATAACAATGCAATAATACAACCAGCATACGGCTAATTACACGAATTCAATCAATAATAAACAATAATTACGCCAAAACTTGCGTAACGCAACACACAATAAATACAGCAATAGGTATCACTAACTTCTAAGTATACAACCTGAAGTCGGGATTACTAATCGATGCTTTCCGCTTCCAACGGTTTTTCAGTACCCAAGCAACTGAATGAAGTAATATTAAATATTGAATTTAAACGGGAATCCAAACAGATGATTAGTACAGAATTGAAGTGGGCTCACGAGGAGCATCCAAGGGCTGATATAAGGATCTCTTTACATGAAACAAGATTAATACCAAAATTATAACCAAGATTAAGCGCCCTAAAATAAGTAATGTTAGTACTGAAATTTCAGGAAGATATACTTTACCACAGAAGTGGGTTTCAATAAATTAGTAGCTAACAAAAAGCAACTTTAATATTCGTACAATACAGGATTCTGAAAGATAAATAATTAATATCAGAAAACACAAAACAAGAAAAACGTGGCTCACCTAATGTAAGTAAAAGCAGGAAATATCCGCAAGGCGGTATTGTGAGTAGAAAAATAAACGTTTAAACCAATGTAATACCAAAATCTACTCCACAAATATATCATTTAATACATCCAAAACCGCTATAAGGCGATGAAGATGGATGCATCAAAAGACTGCTTGTCAAAGCGGCGTTCGTTGAAAGAAGAAGAATGGCTTCGTCGACTTCTTATCAACCACCTCCAAATTGAAGTTATCAATTTAGCCAACATAAAAGGTATTACAGATCTTGAAGATCTGAGCACGGAAATAATATTAAATTACATAGATAATGGCAAATGTAGAAATTTACAAAACCAACCGTTCCAATATTTCGCTACTGTATATCATAAAGTTGTGTAAAATTAGATTATTTTATTATTCTCAAATAGTGAGAGCGTATTTTATATAATACAAGCTTAAGTACAACATCAATAGGTGGTGTATTGTCAAAATTGCCTAAGTAACACTAATACGTTTAGCGTTATTTTCCAACCTCGGCTGAAAATATCCTTTCACGTTTTTATCAATTAATTACATGTATGTATACTCGACTTGACGGACTGTCCGCAGTCGGCCGACACAAACTTTTTAAAAAACCATTAATACCCATCGTTGTAGATATCACAGCTCTGGTCCTTTTAGCATCCTTATCAGGTGTTTAAGCAATTTTAAATTGAAATGAATGAACCATCTTTATTCTTGCTGCATTTACCCTAAAGCAATGTGCGGTCTAACGGGATTATCAAGTTTAACCATCTTTCCGGCTTTAATACTCTAAAAAACAGGTTGGTCGAAGGGTTGAAACTACAAGGAGTGCGAGTCCGTGATGAAACGTTATCTACAACGGTAGAATGGAGACGTGTTTTGTGATGAACGCACTCCGGTGTTAAATAATCATAATATGTAACGAGCCTTAACAATTCATACGGTGCATATAATTTCGTATAAGTTAAAGCATGACTATACAGTATTTCGGTAAACGTATTAAAATTAGAATATGTTAAATTTTATTATCAGCAAAAACAAGAATGTCTTATTAAAGCTCTTAAAAGCATAACATAAAACAGAGGTCTTTCAATATAGGATTCTATTGTTTTATGAACTAGCAGTTTAATTAATACGGGAGCAATAATTAATGCAATTATTAGTCTGTAAATTTCTTGATATACACAAAGTACTTTTTCAAAGTAAGAAAAATTTCGTTTTAGCAACATCCATAAGTAGATCGATTGTGGTGGACTAGGATACTTAAATTATACACGTCTGTGTGGAGGTCGGCGAAAGCGCAAGAACCATCAACAGGCATAAGGTTATTGTGGAAATTCAACATTGTTTCTCCGTGTAAAACTACAATTAGGTAAGATAAATCTATTACATTATATTCCTTTGTTATATAATTATTGATTCCTACTGCAACTACCAACCTTTAATTTCAATCCGCAGCAGTGTGTAGTATTTATTAAAAATGTCAGAGCAATTAAAAATATTAATAAGGCAGCACGCCGTAGTAAAGCTAAATGCACCAACTTCAATGAATTTCCAGGTGAGGCTTAGGGATCGCTTAACTTGCCCGGGACCTCGCATTAAGAAGTTTCTATTGAAATACAAACACCTATTAATAAATTCGAAAATATTATTAATGACTTTGAAACTGTTCAATCAGAGATCGAATTATTAGACTTAGATTTTGATGCTCAACTTTTTGAACGAGAATTGTTCAAAAACACTTATTATAAAACTATGTCTATTGCAAAGGGCATAACTCGGGACATAGACAAGTCTGATAGGGAAGGCGATGATGGAGGATCGGTGGCCGGTTCTGTGCCCGGACAACCTGATATTGCTACCGAAAATCAATTTACTTCTATTCAGCTTCCCCAAATAAAGCTCCCAGTCTTCAACGGCTCGTATGACCTCTGGTTAGAGTTCAAAGACATGTTCAGGTCGTTAATCCATGACAGCGATATTACGCCAATTCAAAAATTCAATTATTTAAGGGTCGCCCTCCAGGTTCGGCCGCACAAATTATACAATCACTCGAATTTTCCGCAGCCACGTATGAAATCGTGTGGAACACTTTGTGCGAAAGATATGACAACAATGCTCTTTTAATACAAAATCATGTAAAGGCCATTTTCAATTTGCTTACTATGCCGAAAAAATCTGCTTACCGTACTTTGCAGTTTTGTTAACAATCTATTCAAACACTTAAGGACCTTGCAAAACATGCAACAGCCTGTAGATTCTTGGGGCACCTTAATCATTTTTATTGCCAGTGGAAAATTAGATAAGGTAACTCTCAGAGACTGGGAAAAACAAAAACTTACAAACGTGCTCCCAATTAGAGGATCTACATCGCTTTTTGAAGTCAAAGGCCGATCTTCTTGAATCATTGGAATCAGAACATGTCACGAAAGCTCCAAATAAGCATTCTAAGGGCGGCATCAATACTCTGCTTGTCATTGCGACAGTAGAAAACTCGTGCGCCTTTTGCCAAGCAAATCACACTATCTACGTGTATAACAAATTCTTAGCTCTATCCTAAGGGAGCCATTACGAGGAAATTAAACATCGCCAGTTATGCGTAAATTGTTTACGTCCTGGCCATGCTCTTAAAAAATGTAAAAATACTGGCAAATGTAAAAAATACAATCTTCGCCATATTACACTACTTCATTTTGACCAATCTTCTTCTAATTCTGCGCCAAGTCCAAGTGGGTCCACAGCGTCAACATTAGTCGAGATTGGCTTCGTAGTTTCATCTACGGTCTTTCAAGGTCAACTCTAGCAAGCAGTGCCTCCTTGGCGTCTAACTCGGTTTTACTTTCCACCGTAGCTGTTTAAAAATATTACTCTTATGAAGCACCTCATATTTGTAGAGCTGTTCTTGATTCAGGGTTACAAGCAAATATCGTGACAAGTAAACTTTGCAAAAAACTAAACATACCTCTAAATAATATTTCTGCTTCAATTGTGGGTTTTAATCATATTGCTTCTAATGTCCGATATAGTTGCGACATTAAAATAGAGAATGTTTATAGCAATTTTCAAGCATACTTACCTCTTTTAGTCATTGACAAAATTGGAGCTGATCTTCTCTCAGGGGAAATCAAAGTCTCTAACCTTAAAATACCGTCTCATATACGTCTTGCTGATCAAATTCTCTATAAACCAGGACCGGTACATCTGTTGCTAGGTGCAGAAATTTCTGAACAATTATTGTGCATAGGTCAACATTTATTGGGACCTAATACCCCAAGCTTGCAGAAACTAAGTTGGGTTGGATTCTGTGTGGGTCAATGCCCTCCAACTCTCAGAAACAAGCATATGTTTGCAATTTTTTTGAAAACTTAAACGCTCAGAATCAATTAGAAAGATTTTAGGCCATAGAAGAAATTAACGACAACAAGTGTTTTCTCTCTATGGAGGAAACAGAGTGAGAGTCAACACTTTCTTAAACTACAACTACTACTCCTGATGGACGTCTAGCGGTTACAAATCCGTTTAAACGGTCGTCTCTTGAATTAGGAAATTCTAAAAATATTGCTACAAATCGTCTGCTTAGCTTCGAACACAAATTTGAGCGTAAGCCAGAAATAGAAACCTTATTCATTCAATTTATGACTGAATATGAAGCCTTGGGGCATATGACCAAGGTTCTTAAAGATAACTCTTCTCAGCCATATTACTTTTGCCCACACCATGGGATACTCAATGAAAAAAGCGCAACGACGCTTCTTCGTGTTGTTTTTGATGGATTGTCTTCATCCGAGTCAGGCGTGTTATTGAATGACCTACAAATGACTGGACCTATGGTGCAGGATGACATCTTTTCCCATCTACTACGTTTTCGCCAAAATCCCTTTGTAATAGGGGCAGATATTTCTATAATGTATCGACAAATTCTTGTCAATCCTAATCAGGGACAGTTTCAACAAATCGTTTGGAGAAATGACAGATCTAACATATATCTACTTATCAATTGAATACTGTAACATACGGCACTACATCCGCTAACTATTTATCAACCCGATGTCTTCAACTTTTTGGCGAACAGAATAAGCAAAGGTATCAAGATGCTTCTCATATTATCGTAAACAATTTTTATAAGGACGATATGTTTTCTAGTGGTTCATGCAAAGATAGCTTCTAGCGTTAGTCAAGTCAAGGAAATACTCCAGGCTGCTGGATTTCCGCTAACTAAATGGATTTCAAATTGTTACGTAATGTTGCAAAAGTGGGGATTTTGTGATAACAATCTTAAACTTTATTTTAGAAAAGACGAAAGCATTTCCACACTTGGACTCTTTTGGATCTGCAAAACGGATTCGGCTGCAATTTTTATTAGAGCTCCGTCAAACAATAAAATCCTATCCAAAAGATCCAAAGTATCTGACATAGCTTGAATATTTGACCCGTTGGGACTTACAAACCCGTGTATTGTAGTGCCGAAAAAATTATTGCAACAACTATGGTTTGAAAGATAATCATGGAACGAATCTATCTCTTCTATGCCTATACAAAATGGCAGGAATTCAGAAGTCAGCTACTTATTTTGAATGATTTTGTACTTCCGCTATACGTTTGCCTTAATAAACCAATAAAGATCGAAGTGCACGGTTTAGCTGATGCATCTGAAGAAGTGTATGGCGCTTGCGTCTATCTACGTAGCATTGATGCTTTTAACAACATAATTACATATCTAATGTGAGCTAAAAGTCGTGTCGCACCTATAAAAGCTCTAACTATACCTAGGTTGGAACTATGCGCAGTCTTAATGCTAGTCCAACTAATCAATTAGGTGCGACAATCGTAAACCATAATCACAGGCTCTTACAAATTGTGGTCAAATTCCGTAGTGTTACACTGTCTGAATACCAGTCCCAGGCACTTACAAATTTTCGTAGCTACTAGAGAGTCCTCTATTCAAGCACTTACTCACTTTCTTCATGGTATCACGTAAAAAGCGAAAATAACTCTGCTGATATTCTGTCCAGGGAAGAATCTCCGAAGCTATTGCAAAATAACACGCTCTGGAGGCACAGTCCCACATGGCTACAACTGTCGGAAGATTAATGGCCTAAGTCACCAGTTGAAATCATTAGTACTCTACAGAAACTAAAGGGGAGACCAAATTCTATTTTACTCACATCAAATAATTCCCCTACAAGTTTTATAAAAAACTATTCTTCTTTAAATAGACTAAATTTAAATTGTTATATTGCCCTGTTTGTGCGTATTGTAGTGAAAGCTGTCCACATTGAGCTGACTACTGATCTCACTTTTCGGGCTTTCTTGGCCACCTTGTGTAGGTCGTCGGGGTAAACCCGGTTGCATATAATCCAATAACGGACGCACCTTTGTAGGTGCTCGGTTTGAATTAAAGACAATAAAGAATTTTTTCTCTAACATTGAATCCAAAATTTACTATAGTTTAGCTTCTGAAGACATTAACTGGCAATTTGAACCTTCTTATGCACCCCACATTGGGGGCCTTTGGGAGGCGAGAGTCAAGTCTACCAAATCTTATTTAAAGCGAATTGTTGGTAACCAATCTTTTCCCTTTGAACAGTATGCTACAATGTTGTCAATTGAAAGCATTCTTAACTCACGTTCTCTGGTTCCACTCTCATCTGACCCCAGCGATCTAAAGGCATTAACACCGGTGCATTTTTTAATTGGTCGGAAACATACAGCAAACATAGATTATGACTTAGCACAAGTTCCATTAAATCGATTGTCACACTTTCAAAACGTGCAACAAGTTTATCAACGATTTTGGTCACGCTGGGCAAAGTAGTACATCGGCGAATTACAAGTGTGTGTGAAATGGCGCTATCAAACTAATAAAGTACAAGTTGGTAATCTTGTGCTAATTAAGGATGATCACCTTCCGTCACTTAAATGGCATCTTGGTCGAGTTATTCCTTTAATGTTAGCAAGAGACAATTTTTGCAGAGTTGCAAAACTTTGTACTGCAAACGGTGATATCACAAGGACGCTAGTTAAAATTTGTCTTTTACCTAAAGGCTCTTTTTCCGATCCATAATTATTGTTTCGAAAGGTCATATCCTTTCAAGAGGGGGGTTATGTTAAAGCAATTTTAAATTGAAACGAATGAACCATCTCTATTCGTGCTGCATTTACGCTAAAGAAATGTGCGATCTAACGGGACTATCAAGTTTAACTATCTTTCCGTCTTTAATACTCTGAAAAACAGGTTGGTTAAAGGGTTAAAACTACAAGGAATGCGAGTCCGTCGTCTACAACGTTCGAATGTAGACGTGTTTTGTGATAAACCCACTCCAGTGTCAAATAATCATAATATGTAATAAACCTTAACAATTCATACTGCACATATAATTTTATATAAGTTAAAGCATTATTATAAATTATTTCATTAAAGGTATTAAAATTAGAATATGTTAAATGTCTTATAAAAGCTCTTAAAAGCTTAATACCAGGGTTGCCCCTACCAATGAGGCGACCAGCCATCACCTCGGGCGGAATCTTTTAGGCGGCGGCATGCACATTCTTAATATAGACTTTTACAACATATTTTGAGTTGTAATTCGTATAAATGACTGCTCCCAGCAAAACCCTCAGTCTTATGGTAATGAGACAACCACGGGATGCCATGTTTGATATTTCAGAACCCGAGTTAAAAAAGAATAGAACCTCCATAAAAGGAACCCTTACCGTTATGTGTACCTGTTTCAGTGATAGAGCATAAGAAGAATTGTGCAGACTATTAAACAATTTAAAATAAAAATTTTAATTTACCGAACACTCGGTACCTAAAATAATTTAACAAAAACCTACCTGAAACAAGTGCTTATGTTGTGAAACTTATTGGAAACAATATAAATACACAAACAGTTGTTGAATGCAAATTCTCTTGAAACTTCATATTTAAAATGCACAGCACTGTCTGACCCTTGCTGATAAATCGCAATCTCCGATGTCACCATTAACCGTGTACTAACGTTCTGGCAGTTTATTACATTCAAAGGGTGGGTAAACATTTGATTTCAGCTTTCAGGATCGCTCTTGCATGCTGCATCAGCATCCACAATTTTTCAACGTTATGTTATTATTTGTCTGTGTATTTGTATTTGACAAAAAAATAATTTAATTAATAATTGATTAATAATTTGTTAGCAATTACAAAAGTATTTAGGATGAGTGATTAGTTGCGGAAACGATTGTCAGGAAGCACTTATCAAAAAAAAAATAAAGGCAAACCAAAAAAGCTGAACAGCAAAAAGCCTCCGGGTTAATGAAAACATTTTTTGTATTACCTTCGCCTCGAGTGCTGTATAAACCAGCAGAGAAATAGTGTCTGTACCTAAAATTAACAAACCAATAATTGAGGAGGGTCCTGATGAGATGTCTGAACCAGAAACTGATAAAGACTCAGAAATTAAACAGGAAGATTATGCCTACACAACCAGGTTCGAATGTCTATTTAATGATCTAGCGGATTAGAAGAATTTATGGTTTTTAGAATATCAATTGATATCCGAGGAAGGTCCAGTAGAAACAAAAGTTATTAATTTTCCACGTGGTAGCAATGAGAAACATTTTGCCTTTTATCATTAATAAAGAATGATGCATATGTTGAAAAAGTTAATCAAAAATTGATCATTTACAGTGTGACAAACGATTGCATTTTTGTTTTTGTTATTTTCTTTTTTGTGATAGTGATTTACTGATTAAACGGTTTTGTTTAGGTGATTTTCCTATGCTTTAAAAGAACATGAATATTTAAGTGGCCATACCTGTGCTTAAAAAATGGATGGAATTAGATATTTATTTATTATTACTTAAAGGGATACACCCGTACTTTCCTAGTTCGGTATATGTATATAACAAATACACAATGCAGCTTCACATCAATAAATTACCAAAGTAGAATGTAAGATACTCCTGACAATTGCTAATTATAAGTTGAATTATGATGTTAAATAAATAACTGATTCATGTGGAAGTTTGAATGAACATATGATAGACAAAATAAATCTATGGATTTAAAATTATTATTGAATTCAAGGCTTATCCTATGAATTGCATTAAAATAACTAAAATTCTGTCTATGGAAAGCAATGTGTAAAAACTAACTGAACGTTGCTGGAGCATTTAAACTAAACATCTTAATAGTTCTGAACAGTCTATAAATGAATTGAACGCATTAAAAGCTAAACGCAAATAACTAATTATTCGCCCATTTTGTAATGACGCAGTATTCAAAGTACTTGGAATAATATTATAATTGGAACGATGAACAGCAATTTGAACTTAAATGCTGCAAAATGTAAAAACTTATGCTGTATAGATTCAATTTTATTCACGTATATCAGATAACTAGATGGCCAAATACAAGAACAGCTTTCTAAATGAGACCTAACCAGTGAAATGTATATAATTTTAAATGTGCTCACTTTTTAAATTTGCCAGAAAATCTCTTAATAGAGTCAGGCATTCTACTCGATTTAGAAACAATCTCACCTGTGTTGTCTGCATGTAAGTTGCTCATCGAGACGAATACTAAGATCTCGGATATCGACAACTTGCAAGCTTATAGTATCATTAAAATATATAAGTTGGGATTTAGTAGTTACGTCAATAAAATTTTATGCAATTCTGTAGATTGAGCTGAGCTACAAATTGTTTAAAGAACAACATTGTTGGAACTAATTTATGTTTTGTTGCAGGATGAAAGAACTGAGAGCGATGCAATAGTTGTACAAATTCGTACATTCATTTGCAATGTTATTATTTAATGGTTATTTATGCTTATTTTTAGAAATTCATGTATTTGTATTACAGAGATTATTGCATTAAAAAGGAAATTATATTTATTATAATAAGTTGTACTTTGAAAATCGAGAACTGAACATTTTAATAAATTGATAAGGGAGCGTGAGCATCTTAAAGTTAATTATAAGGCGTCTTACCATCTAAGAACAACCCTGCTCCTATGTGAAGTTTTTGCAGTCTTGATGGCGAGCGCATCTCCACAGTGCCTCGGATTCTATTTTTGTTGTAAGTTGTTTGGTAGCGCAAAAATTAAATTGACCGTGTAATCTTATAACCTTGTAACTCATAGTTGTTTGACTCCCTTATCAGATCGCGTTTTATATTGATTAAAACATGGAAGCGAAATGCACCCTAAACCAAAAAAGGGTAGACCTTATCATCAGGGTTGCAATCGGGGTTCTTTGTACTTATTCAAGAAATAGCAACCTACAGAGAATAATAATCTTGCATAAGTTTTCAATGAGACAACAGCTAGAAATTAATCAACATTTACTTGGTATACAAAAAAATAATAGCACTTCGCTCGAGTTACTTGAAGTTGCATAAAGTAGATATTTATCAAAACTACCTAGTCTTCAATAAAATTAAGAATAGTACTAAACTTGATCACCATTATTTAATTTAAACTTACCAAACTAACCCCACTTTAATTGAGCTCAAATCAAGTAGAAGAATATATACGATATCTAAGTAAATAGGTATACTAAACCATGAAATTAAAATTAAGTTAAGTGCTAGCACTTTAAACTTGGAAAATAACAAATTAATTACAAGATTACATTATCAATCATAGATACATAAATACCTGGTCGAAAATTAATATTTATGTCCTTGACCTAGGCGACCCATTTGGACAAGGTAACAGCTGGAGTGCTTAGCACTTCAAGAATATCATGGCCGACCGCCAAACAACGGCTCTTGAACACCACATACCGTACGACCCAATCATGTAGATTCCTTCAGCATAATTTTTGAAATTTAACAAATTCTTCTTTATAACACAATTGCCTGAAGGTGTCAATTCTATAAATTTCGGATGCCAGTTAAGCCACGTTAAGCGTATAATAATCGCTAGAACAGATAACCCTTAGAGCAAAATTAATGAAGGTTGACAAACATTCTTACCTCTAACCGACAATGTATTTCTTGCAAAATGGTATCACCTTCTCAATGCGATAGCAAAATTATTTTAACAACTCGATGCTGTATTCCGGCAATCTCTTATCAGAAATCGAATGGAACAAAACAGGCAAAGTGGGAAGATGCAATTCACTATAATGCAAGTAGAGCATAATTGGGAATACTGGGCCCTCATTTGCACCAGCATCCTCATTTCCTCACACATCTGAACCAAATTTACATGTAAATTCCCATTAGGAGGAAATGAGGGAGATGAATCTCCTCCTGCTCTCCGCCTTGCTCTCCGCCTTGCTCGGACACCCCCCAACCATTTTGATTACGTCACACCCGCATTCTTTCCACCCGCGAGATAAATCTTTTTCTACACTTCCACCCACGAGATAAATGTACATTGTTTGGTATCAATTAATATTAGATTTTTCTCAGCTACCCGAATCTCTAAGAATTTTTTAGATTGCATCACCCCCCAGGGAGCTACCCTCATTTTAAGATTTCTTACCTATAGCGACTTTGAGCGTTCTTATAAATTTTTTTTATACATGCGATACATCTTGTTAGTCTACAATTTTATGCAGAATTCGAATCTGTAAACAGATTTGAAATCGGACCACGCCCTGCAAAGTTATACCCCTTTAAAGTCCTGATCTTCTAAATTTTGCTCTTTGCTCTATAAGCAAACCTAACTAATAGTTTTCTTCGTGTATCCATTGCATCTTTCGAGATAAACCTATCTTGTTTGGTATCAATTAATATTAGAATTTTCTCAGCTACCCAAATCTCTTTAAATTTTTCACATAGCACCATCCCCAGAGAGCTACCCCAATTTTAAGATTTCTTACCTGTAGCGACTTTTGAGCGTTCTTATAAATTTTTTATACATGCAATACATCTTGTTAGTCTAGAATTTTATGTAGAATCCGAATCTGTAAACAGATTTAAAATAGGGTCACCCCTTACCATTTTACACACACCCTCTAAATTATAAATTTCCTGCGGCTCATACATAAAAGAAAATCTAAAAACAATTCTTAAAACTTTTTATTACAAACAATTTTTACTAATACAGTTTAAATTTGTAAACCACATTTCTAAATACATATTTACAATTTTTTATTCTTAACCTAGAGCTCATATCGGCTTATACTTATTAATATTTATTTTTAAATAGAGCACCTTTTTCAAAGACCAACCGGACCCGCATGTTTCAAATTCCTCTGATTTTGTTCTTATGGTTTCGCTTTAGACCTCGTACATATTTTCCAGATTACTAGAAGACGTTTTAACCACATTTTTTGTGTTAAAGGATTTCACATCGGTAGTTTCTTCGCCCATTTTGGTGTAAACGCCGTAGAGTTCGCAATAGACTTTTATTACTGTATGTTGTATTCTTTTTTCATTTATTAATCGAATAAATCGCTCTTTCTGCTTCCAAAGAAACTCGGACACTCCATCGTCGACACTGGCGTTCTTTATGCGATAGCTAGCCATACGGTTGTTGAACGGTGTACTAACCATTTCTACACCATCGTCGTTAGTAGCGGTAACTGATGCATTTTTATGTTTGTTGCTCCTTAAGTGTGCGGCATACGTAGTTTTTTCCATTTTCAAATCGCATACTTTACACATAATTCGTGGTTGTTTCGTACAAGACCCTTTAACAGCTGGCGGAGCTGAACGTTTACTGCTTAATAACATACCGTGCTGTTTTTCCTTGTGTCGCTGTAAGCTGTCCATTCTCGTAAAAGCGATACCGCAAGACCCACAGTTAAAGTACTTTGCTGCGGACGGATGTATAAGCTTAACCGTCGACAATGTTACACCACGACATTTGTTCTGGTGCCGTTTGAGAGCATTTTTCCAGGTATAGGAAGCACCGCAAGAGTTGCACTTAAAAACGTTTGCAGATACCATTTTAGTACAAAACAAAATCCGCACTATAGCACTTGACTTGTAAGCGAACTAACTTATAACTAAAGAGTTTACTCTTGCGCACCTGCTTTATGTACCCTATAGAATGCAAACCGAAGATTTCCGAAGACACCCGAACGAAGTTGAGGATTCAGCGGGGAACTAAATGACGTCATAATCCTTGCTGCTCATCCAATACATTTAGCGCCAATGCATGCACCCGGTTCGCATCGTCGATGGTGCGAATGCCGTTAGTAGAAACATCGGAAACGTCTTCCATGTTATACGGATCGCGTGCATATTAAAAATCCAAAAGGGTGATAGCACACGCACACAAATTGTGTGCAAGTCGTGCTGTAGAAGATGCAGTGCTACTATAACCAAAAACTTAATAAAAACACTTTAAACCATTACTAAGGAAATACCAACTTGTTGTCTACAGGATACTTACTAATAAAGCAATTTAATTTTAAATAACTTCTACGTCATAGTTTAGGAAATGTTGGGCTTGAATATTTTCTAAATGAATCACCGAGCGAAAGTATATGCTTAGCAGTATTAAAATTAACCATTAATTTCCCATTTTTACGACTATGGTTAATTATAGATTAAACTTTAATTTGTGCACGTTCGAGCTTCTCGTAAACTAACATATTTTATAGCAACAATGCGCTGTATAATACATGCATACCCCTTCGCCGCGCTACTGCTATTCTTGTAATTGCTAGAAAAAGTCACTCTCCTTTTTACTGTTAGGACCTATGCAAAGCACCATTTTTTTTAATACTTTTATAGCACATCGCGCACTTTTTCGTCTGATGATTAAATTTTGCTTCTGTAGGCTTTTACACTTTCGCATAGCGGTCGACCGCACGTAATGATTTCTAGAACCGGTAAGTACTTGATATCGTCCAAATAGAGAATTAGATGCTCGATGTCTGTCAACTTCCAATTCCCTCGTAAAAAATAGAAAAACTCAGTCAATCATCCATCTAACTTAAACTTCGACCCGCTCCTGTTCTGACAATTTACAAACATTTTTCAAACGACAATGGGCCGAGAATTTTTAAACCTCCGAGGAATCTTTAAGTCGTGATCAATTACACATCCGAGCTATGCGTAAACTAACATATTTTGCAGCAACTGTATAATACATGCATACCCCTTCTCTGCGCTACTGCTATTCTTGTAGTTGTTTGAAAAAGTCAGTGGCCCTTTTTACTGCTAGGGCTGCTAAAAAACACCATTCCATACTTTCTTTATAAGTGTAGCACATCGCGCACTTTTTTGTCGGATAATTAAATTTTTGTTTATGTAAGCCTTTACACTTTCGCTTATTTAAACATCTAATACGATTGATTAACCACTTTCGATTATTCTTACGGAGACCACCATACATCCCGCCGCCTCGTTCTTTTTGAATCCAACGATCCTATGGGCTTCCACGCACTAACACCTGACGTATCTTTCCTACTATTTGTTAAACAAAAACTACCGGTATCGCCATTGTGGATGTGTACGAGAGTATGTAACCATATACATTAACCAGTCTAAGCTATTTTATTTAGTCCACGAAAACTACTATTTTTCTAAACCATAATTAATAATCGTCTTTATAGGTTCCACATTTCTACCGTTACTCAATGACTGGTGCTACGTACATGGAAACTTTAATTTATTATTGGAGAGAATTCTTATTCTCCCGCGCACTGCATGCCTACCCCTTTTGGAGGTATATGCTCGTTATAGGTTGTAAGACCCTCGGTTTTACTTAACTATACTTCGTGAGACCCCTTAATCTTTTTAATCGTATCTTTCTCGCTTACAGTACAGTAGGACTTAACATTACTACCAACAAATTCTAATACTGGACCCCCATTAAATACGTCTTTAATTTTCACTACAACTTTTTTTGTTGACAAGTGTTATATTGTATTTATTATACGCAGGGTAGTCCCTCTTTTAAGATAAATATATTTTGCTAGGTATCAACTAATATTAAATTTTTCTAGGGAACCCAAATCTGTAAATAGATTTTAAATAGGACCACCCCATACAAAGTTATGCGTTTTAAAGACCCAAATCACTAATTTTTGCTCATCTTTATTTAACACCATTTTTAAAACCATTTTCGCTACCCAAGACATATGCCTTAGCCAACCATCTCCCGAGAAATCTAAAACCGCCGTGTCCCGCGAATACCACGTGGAGATAACACGTATACTCTGTCAACCAGGAAGCCGGAAGGATTTGGAAGGTGGTAGAAAAACTTAAAAATTATGGGATCTTAAAACTAATATATACAATAGATTTACAAAATCCATACAAATATAAACAACTATCTTATATCTTTACACCCCCATGCCTAGATTGTTGTACTATTAGGATTGATGTACCTTTTGTCATCTTCCCTCGATAAACTAATTTTATTAATAAACTGCGTATGCAAATCGTATTCTTTTACGCCGGGTACATACGCAGGCAAGTACTCGATACCATCCAAATAAAAAATTAGATGCTTGGTGAATGTTAACATCCGCTTCCCTCGTGTACGCCCAGACACATCCCAGCCCATGAGCACCCCTGCGCATGCACACCCCTGCCCATGCGCACCCCTGCGCGTACGCACCCCTGCCCATGCTCGCTGCCCATGCGCACCCCTCTCTGTGCGAGTGCTATTTCGGGGTAACGTCACAGACTTTTATAAATAAAGAACAATGTTATATACTATTATAAAATGTTTATTCTGACATTATACATAACAAATTTAAAAATATTTATTGCCAAGCATGGAGTCATTTAAACTTAATTTTAATTCAAAGTTATACACAGAAGACAGTCCTTTCTTTATGTTTGTTTGCAGTGGTTTTAATTTTATCTAATTTTATTCGCAGCTTAAAATTTAAATCGACACCCAAGTCTTCTATCTCCTTTTCTAACCAATAGTTTGATACATAAAGACCGTCTAGGTTTTCGAATTGTAAAATGTACCGAAGTTTGCCGCTATATTTAAAGTCTTTGATTCCGCCGACAACCAGATCCATTCCTTCGTGTAATTCTTGCAGCTTGTGACAATCTTTTAATCGCAGCTTTCCCACTATATCCTGCATACGTATCTTGTTAGCTTGATCGACTTCTTCTTGTCGGTATTGGAGGAAATCCTTTTTCTCCCACACACCGTTGTGTAGTTGCATATCCACCACTTTTGGGAATATATGGTTGTTATAGGTTGTAAGACCCTCGGTTTTAAATGATCCGAAGGGTTCTTTACTAGGCAAATATACAATGTTTGGCGGAACCCCTTTGCGTGTGGTGTACGCCAAGGTTACGAAACCCGCATTCCTTAGTTCGTCTTTGTTATCTGCCATTTTGATAAATACGTTTTTAGAATAACCTTTTAAAAAGTATACGGATTTAGTACCATCCTTTTCTGCAAGAACACTTACATAACTAAAAGAGTCTTTCTTACTAACCGCAAATGCATACAGCTTGTACAACCCGGATGTATCTAATTCAGTCCATCGACACATAAAATAATCTTTTAATTCTTCCTCATTTTCTCTAATAAGATGTTCTTTGTCTAACACATCTTTGTATTGTTCGCGTATTGTCGCAGTGTTTTCCATGTAGTCCAATTTTCGCCTTTTTGCATCCATTTCCTCTAATTCCAGTTGTCTTTTCCTTCCACTTACAGCGTATGGCATGCATAATGGGACAATTTCCTTTAGAGTAAACGGATAGAGTTTACTACCAATATTTGCGCGTTGTCGTACAACCTCTGGGCGAATGTTAGGTGTATTTATCAATCCCAATTCCGAAATGACTATTTCTTTTGGAATTGTAGAATATGGTGTTGCAGATTGTGTAAAATGTGTACTACCTGCTTTAATGTAGCACTTGTGTAAGATTTTTATTTTATCTTGGCTGTCTTCCTCCCCTACTATCTCCAAATAATTTACAGGTAAATAGTAAAAACTAAAAGCCGAAAGCACATACTTTATCAATGTTTCCCTTTCTTTTGGTTTTTCGGACAACTTAATTTGCAAGCCCGTCAATTTCTTTGTATTACCATTACCCCAATACACGTACTGTAGCAGGTTATTATACACTAAACAGCAGCTATTTTGTAGCTTGTCCGATAGCTTACTCCACATTTTGGCAAGTGGTACCGAGTACATTGGCGCCTTTAGGAAGTATAACTTACTATCTTCCAATAACGTTAAACAGTCTTTTAAGGGATTATACACCCATTCCGCACTGACATAGCTTCCAATTGCACAATTGTATATTGTCGCTTCCAATCGCGTAATACCATGTTCCTTAGCCAAAGTAGACGCAAATGTTTCCCTTAAACGTACATCTGGACAACGTAAAAAATCTAGTATATGATTGCCAAGTTGTTTATTAACACCAAAACTTGTTATCTGACACACAAATTTGTTGTATATCTTAATCCTTGCATTGGTTGTTAGCCATGTTAAACAATCAATTCCTACAGTTTTATCGTTGTCAACTATAATATTACACTTTTCTTCGTATTCGCCTTATAGCAAAAGTTATGGTTTGTAGTTAAATAATTACACATCTACATCTTGCTAAATATACCCGCAAAATCTTGGGTTACATCCATGTCAAAAAGATAGAAATAATCTTTTTCGAGTTCGTCTAATATATCTGGTAGTTCCTCCAATAAAGTTTCCAACTTAACATCTGCTAGTTCCACTTTGTATGGAACACATATAGGATTTTGGAATTTTTTATTAATGCATTCGAGGTCTTCTTTTCCGATAATTTTTCTTACTCTCTGACCCATCTTGTTTGTGCTTTCCAGAGAAAACGGGAGCTTAGCTTTAACACCATGCCTAGCGGAAACAAATCGGTCAAACTTTCTTCGTAGATAGCTGTTAAATGCACCACAAATTTCTTTTTTTAGGATAAACATCCTTTTGTTTGCAGATGTTTGTTCGGCGTCAGAAAAGTCGCAAATTTTAACCAACATTATATTGTCACAAAATGGTTCTGTAATTGGTGTGTGTAGTCCACCAGTCAGCATCTGTTCGCCTTCGACATAACAAATATTACCAATATCTGTTACCAGATTATTGTTGCACATATTTTCTGTCAACAGCCATAATCCAAATCGCTCATTTGTCGGTTTCACTTTATTCCCAAGAAGTTGAGAAACGTTAATCACCTTGGAGACGCTCATGTTTACCGTTCTAGCTACTATCGAATACTAAATTGAATACGAAAAAATTGTTCTCTTATGTATTCTACAGAGTGGGGACGTATATTGCCGAAGATAGTCGAATATGTTGTTATCCGAACTAAGCCGACAGGGATGCGCATCGACATATATCCGGATATATGTAGGATGTTAAGTTAGGGTGAAATTGCCCAGGGGCAATTTTATATGTGTTCCATACAAAGTGGAACTAGCAGATGTTAAGTTGGAAACTTTATTGGAGGAACTACCAGATATATTAGACGAACTCGAAAAAGATTATTTCTATCTTTTTGACATGGATGTAACCCAAGATTTTGCGGGTATATTTAGCAAGATGGAGATGTGTAATTATTTAACTACAAACCATAACTTTTGCTATAAGGGCGAATACGAAGAAAAGTGTAATATTATAGTTGACAACGATAAAACTGTAGGAATTGATTGTTTAACATGGCTAACAACCAATGCAAGAATTAAGATATACAACAAATTTGTGTGTCAGATAACAAGTCCTGGTGTTAATAAACAACTTGGCAATCATATACTAGATTTTTTACGTTGTCCAGATGTACGTTTAAGGGAAACATTTGCGTCTACTTTGGCTAAAGAACATGGTATTACGCGATTGGAAGCGACAATATACAATTGTGCAATTGGAAGCTATGTCAGTGCGGAACGGGTGTATAATCCCTTAAAAGACTGTTTAACCTTATTGGAAGATAGTAAGTTATACTTCCTAAAGGCGCCAAATGTACTCGGTACCACTTGCCAAAATGTGGAGTAAGCTATCGGACAAGCTACAAAATAGCTGCTGTTTAGTGTATAATAACCTGCTACAGTACGTGTATTGGGGTAATGGTAATACAAAGAAATTGACGGGCTTGCAAATTAAGTTGTCCGAAAACCAAAAGAAAGGGAAACATTGATAAAGTATGTGCTTTCGGCTTTTAGTTTTACTATTTACCCGTAAATTATTTGGAGATAGTAGGGAGGAAGACAGCCAAGATAAAATAAAAATCTTACACAAGTGCTACATTAAAGCAGGTAGTACATATTTTACACAATCTGCAACACCATATTCTACAATTCCAAAAGAAATAGTCATTTCGGAATTGGGATTGATAAATACACCTAACATTCGCCCAGAGGTTGTACGACAACGCGCAAGTATTGGTAGTAAACTCTATCCGTTTACGCTAAAGGAAATTGTCCCATTATGCATGCCATACGCTGTAAGTGGAAGGAAAAGACAACTGGAATTAGAGGAAATGGATGCAAAAAGGCGAAAATTGGACTACATGGAAAACACTGCGACAATACGCGAACAATACAAAGATGTGTTAGACAAAGAACATCTTATTAGAGAAAATGAGGAAGAATTAAAAGATTATTTTATGTGTCGATGGACTGACTTAGATACATCCGGGTTGTACAAGCTGTATGCATTTGCGGTTAGTAAGAAAGACTCTTTTAGTTATGTAGGTGTTCTTGCAGAAAGGGATGGTACTAAATCCGTATACTTTTTAAAAGGTTATTCTACAAACGTATTTATCAAAATGGCAGATAACAAAGACGAACTAAGGAATGCGGGTTTCGTAACCTTGGCGTACACCACACGCAAAGGGGTTCCGCTAAACATTGTATATTTGCCTAGTAAAGAACCCTTCGGATCATTTAAAACCAAGGGTCTTACAACCTATAACAACCATATATTCCCAAAAGTGGTGGATATGCAACTACACAACGGTGTGTGGGAGAAAAAGGATTTCCTCCAATACCGACAAGAAGAAGTCGATCAAGCTAACAAGATACGTATGCAGGATATAGTGGGAAAGCTGCGATTAAAAGATTGTCACAAGCTGCAAGAATTACACGAAGAAATGGATCTGGTTGTCGGCGGAATCAAAGACTTTAAATATAGAGGCAAACTTCGGTACATTTTACAATTCAAAAACCTAGACGGTCTTTATGTATCAAACTATTGGTTAGAAAAGGAGATAGAAGACTTGGGTGTCGATTTAAATTTTAAGCTGCGAATAAAATTAGATAAAATTAAAACCACTGCAAACAAACATAAAGAAAGGACTGTCTTCTGTGTATAACTTTGAATTAAAATTAAGTTTAAATGACTCCATGCTTGGCAATAAATATTTTTAAATTTGTTATGTATAATGTCAGAATAAACATTTTATAATAGTATATAACATTGTTCTTTATTTATAAAAGGCTGTGACGTTACCCCGAAATAGCACTCGCACAGAGAGGGGTGCGCATGGGCAGCGAGCATGGGCAGGGGTGCGTACGCGCAGGGGTGCGCATGGGCAGGGGTGTGCATGCGCAGGGGTGCTCATGGGCTGGGATGTGTCTGGGCATACACGAGGGAAGCGGATGTTAACATTCACCAAGCATCCAATTCTTTATTTGGATGGTATCGAGTACTTGCCTGCGTATGTACCCGGCGTAAAAGAATACGATTTGCATACGCAGTTTATTAATAAAATTAGTTTATCGAGGGAAGATGACAAAAGGTACATCAATCCTAATAGTACAACAATCTACGCATGGGGTGTAAAGATATAAGATAGTTGTTTATATTTGTATGGATTTTGTAAATCTATTGTATATATTAGTTTTAAGATCCCATAATTTTTAAGTTTTTCTACCACCTTCCAAATCCTTCCGGCTTCCTGGTTGACAGAGTATACGTGTTATCTCCACGTGGTATTCGCGTGACACGGCGGTTTTAGATTTCTCGGGAGATGGTTGGCTAAGGCATATGTCTTGGGTAGCGAAAAAGGTTTTAAAAATGGTGTTAAATAAAGATGAGCAAAAATTAGTGATTTGGGTCTTTAAAACGCATAACTTTGTATGGGGTGGTCCTATTTAAAATCTATTTACAGATTTGGGATCCCTAGAAAAATTTAATATTAGTTGATACCTAGCAAAATATATTTATCTTAAAAGAGTGACTACCCTGCGTATAATAAATACAATATAACACTTGTCAACAAAAAAAGTTGTAGGGAAAATTAAAGACGTATTTAATGGGGGTCCAGTATTAGAATTTGTTGGTAGTAATGTTAAGTCCTACTGTACTGTAAGCGAGAAAGATACGATTAAAAGATTAAGGGTCTCACGAAGTATAGTTAAGTAAAACCGAGGGTCTTACAACCTATAACGAGCATATACCTCCAAAAGGGGTAGGCATGCAGTGCGCGGGAGAATAAGAATTCTCTCCAATAATAAATTAAAGTTTCCATGTACGTAGCACCAGTCATTGAGTAACGGTAGAAATGTGGAACCTATAAAGACGATTATTAATTATGGTTTAGAAAAATAGTAGTTTTCGTGGACTAAATAAAATAGCTTAGACTGGTTAATGTATATGGTTACATACTCTCGTACACATCCACAATGGCGATACCGGTAGTTTTTGTTTAACAAATAGTAGGAAAGATACGTCAGGTGTTAGTGCGTGGAAGCCCATAGGATCGTTGGATTCAAAAAGAACGAGGCGGCGGGATGTATGGTGGTCTCCGTTAGAATAATCGAAAGTGGTTAATCAATCGTATTAGATGTTTAAATAAGCGAAAGTGTAAAGGCCTACATAAACAAAAATTTAATTATCCGACAAAAAGTGCGCGATGTGCTACACTTATAAAGAAAGTATGGAATGGTGTTTTTAGCAGCCCTAGCAGTAAAAAGGGCGACTGACTTTTTCAAGCAACTACAAGAATAGAAGTAGCGCAGAGAAGGGGTATGCATGTATTATACAGTTGCTGCAAAATATGTTAGTTTACGCATAGCTCGGATGTGTAATTGATCACGACTTAAAGATTCCTCGGAGGTTTAAAAATTCTCGGCCCATTGTCGTTTGAAAAATGTTTGTAAATTATCAGAACAGGAGCGGGTCGAAGTTTAAGTTAGATGGATGATTGACTGAGTTTTTCTACCTTTTACGAGGGAATTGGAAGTTGACAGACATCGAGCATCTAATTCTCTATTTGGACGATATCAATTACTTACCGGTTCTAGAAATCATTACGTGCGGTCGACCGCTATGCAAAAGTGTAAAAGCCTACAGAAGCAAAATTTAATCATCAGACGAAAAAGTGCGCGATGTGCTATAGAAAGTATTAAAAAAAATGGTGCTTTGCATCGGTCCTAACAGTAAAAAGGAAAGTGACTTTTTCTAGCAATTACAAGAATAGCAGTAGCGCGACGAAGGGGTATGCATGTATTATACAGCGCATTGTTGCTATAAAATATGTTAGTTTACGAGAAGCTCGAACGTGCACAAATTAAATTTTAATCTATAATTAACCATGGTCGTAAAAATGGGAAATTAATGGTTAATTTTAATACTGCTAAGCATATACTTTCGCTCGGTGATTCATTTAGAAAATATTCAAGCCCAACATTTCCTAAAATATGACGTAGAAGTTATTTAAAATTAAATTGCTTTATTAGTAAGTATCCTGTAGACAACAAGTTGGTATTTCCTTAGTAATGGTTTAAAGTGTTTTTATTAAGTTTTGGGTTATAGTAGCACTGCATCTTCTACAGCACGACTTGCACACAATTTGTGTGCGTGTGCTATCACCCTTTGGATTTTAATATGCACGCGATCCGTATAACATGGAAGACGTTTCCGATGTTTCTACTAACGGCATTCGCACCATCGACGATGCGAACCGGGTGCATGCATTGGCGCTAAATGTATTGGATGAGCAGCAAGGATTATGACGTCATTTAGTTCCCCGCTGAATCCTCAACTTCGTTCGGTGTCTTCGGAAACCTTCGGTTTGCATTCTATAGGGTACATAAAGCAGGTGCGCAAGAGTAAACTCTTTAGTTATAAGTTAGTTCGCTTACAAGTCAAGTGCTATAGTGCGGATTTTGTTTTGTACTAAAATGGTATCTGCAAACGTTTTTAAGTGCAACTCTTGCGGTGCTTCCAATACCTGGAAAAATGCTCTCAAACGGCACCAGAACAAATGTCGTGGTGTAACATCGTCGACGGTTAAGCTTATACATCCGTCTGCAGCAAAGTACTTTAACTGTGGGTCTTGCGGTATCGCTTTTACGAGAATGGACAGCTTACAGCGACACAAGGAAAAACAGCATGGTATGTTATTAAGCAGTAAACGTTCAGCTCCGCCAGCTGTTAAAGGGTCTTGTACGAAACAACCACGAATTATGTGTATAGTATGCGATTTGGAAATGGAAAAAACTACGTATGCCGCACACTTAAGGAGCAACAAACATAAAAATGCATCAGTTACCGCTACTAACGACGATGGTGTAGAAATGGTTAGTACATTACATGTGATTTTCCAATGCTCCACCCGAAAGTACTACATTGGCCAGGAAGCGAGTTTTTTTTTACCTGGAAAATTTGGAATTTTGCCGAACCCTTGCTGTTCCAAGCAAGGTAGGGATCTTTAACGTGCGTGACAACACTCACACACGGGACCTCCATTTTACCTCTCATCCGAACGAGGGTGTATTTTTGTGAAAAATGCTCGCCTAACATTTTTCAAGCGGACCGTGTCGGGATTCGAACCCGGGACCTTGGGCCTAGTAGTCACCACACATACCACTACGCCACGGAGCCGCCTAATGGTTAGTACAGCGTTCAACAACCGTATGGCTAGCTATCGCATAAAGAACGCCAGTGTCGACGATGGAGTGTCCGAGTTTCTTTGGAAGCAGAAAGAGCGATTTATTCGATTAATAAATGAAAAAAGGATACAACATGCAGCAATAAAAGTCTATTGCAAACTCTACGGCGTTTACACCAAAATGGGGGAAGAGACTACCGATGTGAAATCCTTTAACACAAAAAATGTGGTTATAACGTCTTCTAGTAATCTGGAAAATATGTACGAGGTCTAAAGCGAAACCATAAGAACAAAATCAGAGGAATTTGAAACATGCGGGTCCGGTTGGTCTTTGGAAAAGGTGCTCTAGTTAGAAATAAATATTAATAAGTATAAGCCGATATGAGCTCTAGGTTAAGAATAAAAAATTGTAAATATGTATTTAGAAATGTGGTTTACAAATTTAAACTGTATTAGTAAAAATTGTTTGTAATAAAAAGTTTTAAGAATTGTTTTTAGATTTTCTTTTATGTATGAGCCGCAGGAAATTTATAATTTAGAGGGTGTGTGTAAAATGGTAAGGGGTGGCCCTATTTTAAATCTGTTTACAGATTCGGATTCTACATAAAATTCTAGACTAACAAGATGTATTGCATGTATAAAAAATTTATAAGAACGCTCAAAAGTCGCTAAAGGTAAGAAATCTTAAAATGGGGGTAGCTCTCTGGGGGATGGTGCTATGTGAAAAATTTAAAGAGATTTGAGTAGCTGAGAAAATTCTAATATTAATTGATACCAAACAAAGTACATTTATCTCGTGGGTGGAAATGTGGAGAAAGATTTATCTCGCAGAGGGTATATGTGTAACTTTGCAGGGCGTGGTCCGATTTCAAATCTGTTTACAGATTCGAATTCTGCGTAAAATTCTAAGCTAATTTAATGTATTGCATGACTAAAAAAATTTATAAGAACGCTCAAATGTCGCTACAGGTAAGAAATCTTAAAATTAGGGTAGCTCCCTTGGGGATGGTGCAATCTAAAAAATTCCTAGAAATTCGGGTAGCTGAGAAAATTCTAATATTAATTGATACCAAACAAGATAGGTTATCTCGAAAGATGCAATGGATAGACGAAGAAAACTATTTGTTAGGTTTGCTTATAGAGCAAAGAGCAAAATTTAGAAGATCAGGACTTTAAAGGGGTATAACTTTGCAGGGAGTGGTCCGATTTCAAATCTGTTTACAGATTCGAATTCTGCGTAAAATTTTAGACTAACAAGATGTATCGCATGTATAAAAAGAATTTATAAGAACGCTCAAAGTCGCTATAGGTAAGAAATCTTAAAATGAGGGTAGCTCCCTGGGGGGTGATGCAATCTAAAAAATTCTTAGAGATTCGGGTAGCTGAGAAAAATCTAATATTAATTGATACCAAACAATGTACATTTATCTCGTGGGTGGAAAGAATGCGGGTGTGACGTAATCAAAATGGTTGGGGGGTGTCCGAGCAAGGCGGAGAGCAAGGCGGAGAGCAGGAGGAGATTCATCTCCCTCATTTCCTCCTTATGGGAATTTACATGTAAATTTGGTCCAGATGTGTGAGGATATGAGGATGCTGGTGCAAATGAGGGCCCAGTATTCCCAATTATGCTCACTAATGCACATTTTATTCCCACACGACTACATTTCAATTACCAGACGGAAATGAATATTTCTTAGCTTACACTCATAAAACAAGGCGAGTACTTAAAGTTGCATAACTTCCAGAATTTGTGGCAGTATAAACGAACTATTGCAACCGTTAATAGTCAAAGCATGTTTCCATTAACTAAAGCAAACACGAATAAAATGTTACGTGTATAGGAAATTATGAAAAATGAATTGATATGAATAAAAGGATTAAAAAATGTATAGGCAAAATGAATACAAGATAGCGTGTTTTTGAAAAACTTACAATAATTATTAATATTTAACATGTCAGCGGTTATCATTTCAAGAAAGTAGCACAAAAGCTTTTTAGAGGCTATTGTAATGGTGTCAAAATTTGATCTGGATATTTCGAGTACCTAAAAAAGTTCAAATGCATGAAAAATCCAAATACAACCAAAAAGCGCCTTTCATTTAAGTTATATTTTTTACTATTTTAGGCAATAAAATAAAATAAAAGGTTCTAGGTTACATTAAAAACGCAAAACATTACAGTATATATTTTTAGAATACATCAAATACAACTCATATTGACAAATAATTTTTTGCATTTGTAGCGTAGACCGCAGTGGTATTAATGTCCTAACCTCTATGTTTCTCAGTGGGCAGAAAGATGTGCAATACATACATTCTTAAATATACTTGGTAAATAATCTAGATTACTATTTTGTTAAAATTATTAAAAATAGGTATTGTTATAAAACATATGGCATACCTACATCGGTTATACGGACGTTACTTTCTTTGTTTGTACCCGCCTATTATAGCGAGCTACGGGTTTAGTTTTAAGTTTCTTGCTTTTACTTTCTTGGTTCTACTTCCTGATTTATCGATACTTCTTCTTCTTGTCCTTGTTGTGTGCTACAATCACTTATATCCAAACTGATACCAAAATCTAAGCACCCTTCCTACTTACAGGTGACTGATTCTGCATTTATAGTGTATACCCTGCCGTGCTACCTTCGCCGTTGGGTCACGTAATGGAAATATTAGAAATCCGTCTCCAAAATCTTGTTTTTGGTGAAATCCCTTACCCTACCGTTTATGGGGGGCTGCAACCGTTGTGAAACGTTAACAAGTTTTACTTAGCTATACTCCTTAGTAGTAATACTATGCGACTATGGACTCAAAGTAGGTCAGTAGGTCAACTGATCCCAAAGTCAATGTGACTATGGACCCAATGTGGGTCAATCGACTAAAAACAACTTGATTAACAACTCGATTAGGTCATTCAACTAAAAGAGTGTAATGCGTTGGTCCCAAAGTCTATGCGACTATAGTCACATTGACTTTGGGACCAGTTGACCTACTGACCTACTTTAGGTCCATAATCAAGTTGTTTTTAGTCGTTTGACCTACATTGGGTCCATAGTCGCATTGACTTTGGGACCAGTTGACCTACTAACCTAATAATCTATAGGAACACTGTGGCACGATTTAAATAAAATTAAATAAAAACCCTTAACCACAAAAAATATTTAAATTACTAGATACGTATTTCGACCACTATGTGGTCATCATCAGTAGGAAACCTCTTAAAAAAAAACATATAATTTACTATATTGTTGCTTTAAACACTATCGAGGATATTCTCCTCACCCGCAGGCTGGTGTTCTCAACAACAAACAAGTGAATTGTGACATTATAACTTAAATCTACTTAATTTATACTAATTCTAAATCTACTGAAGCGGAATCAATTTAATCTTGCTTTCTCATTGGTTGTTGACCAATAGGGAAAGCAAAGCAGATGGCGCTATTGGCCCTTTATCGGTGTTTAAGAGGGGTCCTTTATGTTTAACAATTTTAATTGATTCATAGGCATTTAAGGAGGAAAACGTTGGTACCGCTTTTAACAATTTAACATTTTCTAGTTTAACGGGGTGGCTGGTTTCAAATATATGTTTGGCGACCTGAGACCTTTCATATTTACCATATTTGAAGTGAGCAATGTGTTCTTTAAATCTTGTTGTTATATTCCTCTTGGTCTGACCAATATATTTTTGAAAACACCTTGGCCCTGCACAACTAATTTCATAGATCCCCGACTTTTGCAATTTTTCCACCTTGTCTTTTGGATTACCTAGCAAATCTTTAATTTTATTAGTATTAGTGAAAGCAATTTTGAAATTACACTGTTTGAATATTTTATCAAGACCCTTTGTGGTTTTGTGAAACGGAAGTTTAACATATTTAACATTATCGTTAGAGGTGGTTGATTGCAAAGTCGTTGATTTACGGATGTTGATCCTATTTTTACACTTTCTAAAAATATTATCTATAATATCAGAAGAGAAACCATTGTAATTCGCTATTTGTTTAATAAGAGCAAATTCCTTATTAAATCTGTTTTTATTTAAAGGAAATTCAATAATCTATTAATTAAAAGTTAAATGAAGCCAACTTATGTTGTATGCTATGATTAGAGGAAAACAAAATAAAGCGATTTACATTGGTTTCTTTTCTATAAATGTCAAATTCTAATTTATTACCATTTCTAATTACTAATGTATCTAAAAAGGGTAATTGTCCATTATTCTCTAGTTCATACGTAAATTTTATGCTTTGAAATTTTGAATTCATTTCTTTAAGAAAATCATCAACATTTGATTTAGAAGTGTCAAAACTGCAAAAATATCATCCACGTACCTTAACCATATTCTTGGGAAGTATTTGAGTTTTCTTTTAACTCGGTTTCAAAACGAGACATAAATAAATTTGCTATGAAAGGTGATAAGATATTTCCCATTGCTGTGCCTTCATGTTGTTCGTTCAACTTGTTGTTGAATTAAAAACAGTTCTGGGACATGCAATGCGAAACAAGCTTGATATAGTCCTCAACTTTATCATCATCAATATCACTATCTATAAGAACATCCTTTAAATATGTTAAAGTACGTGGTATTGGAACACTAGGAATAATGAACTGACATCAAATGAAATTAAGATTTCGTTCTCTTCTAATGTGATATTTTAATTTTATTAATGAACTCTAAAGAGTTTTGTACAGATAAACTATTAAACTTTAAAATCTTAAATTCATTTGACAGCCACCGTGATAAATAGTAAGTCGGTGAGTTGATACCTGAAACTATTGGTCTCATCGATTTATTATTTTTGTGAATCTTTGGTAAACAGTAAAGTTTTGGCATTTCGGGATTTAAAATTGTTAATTTTAATTTTAGTGTGGGCGAAATTAGGTTTGGACATTCTTTCAAAATAGACTCTGTTGATTTAATCATTTTATTTAAAGGAACTTCTAGTAATTTAAATATTTTTTGTGGTTAAGGGTTTTTATTTAATTTTATCTACTAACCTACTTTGGGTTCATAGTCGCATAGTATTACTACTTGCCTTTGATTATTATTATTTACTATTCACTTTTATAAAGATTAGTCACTAATATTTACGAACTTAAGGCAACTATTTTATTTTCTGCACAAAGAATTTAGTATACTCGACGTTTGACCAATCGCTCACACTGTACACATACTGAAGAGCTGCCGTAGTGATGTAACTATTTTCTTTGTGTTATAGTACACTTAAATTTACTTTTCTTTCTCTTGCGTGGGACTAGATTGTATTCAGTCCCTTATAATTTGTTCTTAGTAGTTTTTATTATTTGTTCCCTTTTATGTGTTGTTCTATGTGGATTAAAGTTTGATAGAATTAAAAATTTCAGTTTTAAATTATGTAAGATTTGTGTATTGCGTTGCATTCTTGATAGATGACACTTTTAGAACATGTCCGATAAGAAGAAAATACTCTTGGGATCCCAGAATTTAAAAAAAAATGCTGAAGAAGAAAAGCCATTTTCAAAGGTAAGGGGTATATTTCTTAAATATCTAAGCAATAGAAATGAAGAGATGTAAACTGCAAATTTTGGAGAACCTTCAATGATGGTTGCCGTGGCAGGAGGGAGTTTCATGGGCAATGACGAAGTCGCTCTACAATAAATAAATAAGGTCAAGCCATCTTCATCTAGTACTTCACTTGAAAATATTGGTGCTTCTCAACATAGTGAACTGCAAATGTTAAGAAATGCCACCAAACGAAATAAGAACTATACTGATCCTGCTACATGGGATATTCTTGATGATGAATTGCATCTAGATTTAGTTAGACTTGGGCATACACAGATTTCAGAATTTAACTTTGCTCTGGATGACAACTGTGGAAAGTTTTCAACAGTGAACCATAAAATATGTCTAGTAAAAGGTGAATATTTTCATCGAGTGTGACTTATGTATGCAGTGTTCTACTTTTGCTGCATACTATTTTCAAATTCATCTGATCCAACAGGATTTACTAAACGTTCAACACTATATAGTACATGCGTTATTAGAAAAATATATCCGCTCTCTGAGATAGTCATGAAAGAAGCAGTAAACATAAGAGAAACTTTCGAAAGTAGAAAAAACTCGACAGCAGAATGAAGAAAACAAAACTATTGATAAAGAATATTTGCGTAAATTATGAGATGCAGAAAAATACCGGCGTCGAGGGTTAGAAAGATAGATAGCATCATTAAGAGCGCTTGGAACACAAAACTTAGTCCACCGTGGATCAAACGATAATTTATTTGCTTGTGGAAATAGAAACTTTCTGCAATTTATTGAATACTTGGATTTCTTTGCACTATTATACGTGAGTATATTTGAAAAGTTCATGGAGAATAGACTAACATTCACTACTTGGACAAAGAGAGCTAGAATTAGGTAATACAACTTCTGGGTAATGTGATTTAAGAGCAAATTTTTTTCTGCTTTCTGCTATAGATAATGCTAAGTACTTTTTTGTACAGCATGGTTTCACACCAGATATTGCCATGTTGAGCAAATTACAATCATTGTTCATCTTGTTTCAACAACACAAAACAAAATATGTCAAATTAAAGAACATAGGATTTATTTGTTTCATACACCACTGAAACTAGTTTGACTGCAACTATCATAGGAAAGTTCAATAACTTGCTATTTTCAATAAAAAAATTACATGGACAAAGTTACCACAACGAGAGCAATACGAAATGAAAAAACATCGGTCTCCAACGTCGAATTTAAGATACGACCCCACAAGCCCTCACTCATTAAGTTTAATTGTAAGTGATGCTGCGAAATGCTGTTTTGGTGCTATGGCTTTCTCATGTGCCAATTGTCATCCATAATATTCAAACCATTCAGTGATACAAGATTTGGAAAGCAGAGCTCATGCTTAGCCGCTCCTTCATTATCAGTTAAGGGAAGCACATGACGCTTTCGTGTACTTTGTTGAAAATACCAACCTTACACAAAATTATGAAAATGTTTCACGAGTTAAAACTCAAGGACTTACCACACAAATTGGAACATTTTCATTTGTGATATTCTTTGTAGTAAGCTACAACATTTTATATGAAATTAATTAACCAACAAGTTACTTCAAACAAAGGAATTCGATTTAGCTGCTGCCACGCACCTTTACAAAACCACGAAATTCTTTGAAAATTCTAGAAGTGATGAAGGTTTTGAGAATATGTTGGTTGATGCCAGAGATATCAAAAAGAAGCTTAATATTCCGATCTTGTTTGAATCAGTCAACCCCATGTACTTGAGAAAAGAATAAGATAGTTTTTATTCAAAGCGAAGTTTAAGATAACCTTTTATTTTGCAATCCTGAATACTAAAATCAGCTCAGTTAATAAGTTGTTACGTACACTTTGGGCCAGGAGGCTTGCAGTGTACGACAAGCTGAAATTTTCCGGCTAGACAGTGGGAGGTCGTGGTCCAAGAGCGGCTTGATGAGGGCTGCTGCGACCTAATCTGAACGAAAATGGTAGTCGAGAAAATTTTTGGGCACCACCTAGTTCTCTATGGCCTGGAAACTGAAGCTAAAAACTAGGAAAATCGCTTCGGATGACCTAAATAAAATGTAAAACCAAACAAAAATGCTTGCACAACCTGATGCACCCTAACTATACCTATAATTCATATACCTCCCGTCAGCTCGATCACTACACCAAACTGTGGCCAATCGCCTGTTAAAAATTAAATGCTGGTCAGATTGAACCTTTTGTTACATCGGTAGTTTGGATTTCACCTTTTGCTTTCGATATATTTACATATATATATATATATATATATATATATATATATATATATATATATATAAGAAATTAGTACACTCTTTAAAGCTGATAAACACTTTCTATTAAGAACTTCCAAAATTTGTTCACGATTACATAATCATTACTTTGGAGAAAATTCTACAATTCTTAAATATGAAACTAACTGTCAAATAAGAAGCTCTCTTACTATTTAGGACGTCAAAGTAATTTCATATCTTAAAAATTAGATTGGCTACACAGCCAAGTTTATTACTCTGATAACCCACCAAACGGGCAGATTAAGTTGAATCAAAAAAGTTCAATCATAAAATCAAAACAAAAACAAAGTGTGAATTCGGTACCTGGTTTCTGAGGTGTATTCGTGTAGTGGCCAGCTGACACTCCTCTTATCTCTACTGCTGATGCACTAAGGGTATTTTTGAATGGAAATTACACTCACGTGTACTTCCAGTGAACTATTTCCAATTAAGTACTGAGCTATGAGTAATTCTAGATCGAGACCATGCGGACGTGTTGACCTTCCAAATCCTCCTTTTGATTTATGTGATGCGGCTTTCTTTCCAGAAAAAAATACTGAACTTCCTGCCTCGTTACGGCGCCGGAATTGTACAAGTATCAATTTCAAAATTAACCAATAACCGAGAATTGTCTAACTGTACGGCCTATTTTAAATTCTTGACCGCAAGAATAACTTGAATGAAATTATACTTCGCACCTCACGTAAATCATTTCGCGAAAGTTATTTAGAAACGCAACCCGCCTGAATGACTTAATCCGAAGCACTCTCTACATAAAAACTATCCGTTTTTAAAGAAGCATCGTAACCCCTTCCATTTATCCAAAAGCAGGAGGACTTCCATAATAAATTAACCTTCGACCCTGCACGTGCAAGTCAAAACCATTAACGACGTAATTTAACAGGGTGTACAATGATGACTCAACTGAATCTCACGAAAAGTTATCTGTTTGATTATACATAAAACCAACAGTGCTTTATACAAAGTAGGCGTTAATATAATACGTTGATTATATTGAAATGACAGGATGTTATGACTATATCCTTTAAAATATCTGTGAGAGCCTAAAAGCATGACGTGTGGTTTATTTAATTGGCAGACTTTTGATATGATAATAAAATCCCCGGGCATAAAATTAAAAACAACTTGCACGGTAAAGTACAGAACTTAAATGAATATTACATCCCCCTTAATTAACTAGATTTTTCTAAAAATCTTGAGTGAAAAAGGAAAAGAGGAAAAAAAAATAAATTGCAATGGTTACCAAAAAAAAAAAATGGAAATTGAAAATCCAAATTTGATCGACGAAGAAGTCCCTCGCCTTCAATGTGTGTAGTGTAAATGTTATGCTTGATGGTGACTTGTGTGTAAGTATGTATGTGTGTGTGTGTGTGTGTGTGTGGCGTGTAAGTGTTTGTACGGGGTATGTATGTGACCTTAAACTACCTTAAAACTAGTACAATTCAATACATGAGCACAAAGACACCAAAATGTCCCCATTCAGTAGAGTTTGCCAAACCAAGGTGAAGCCACAACAAGAAAGTAAAACTAATTTTTTTCTAAGCCTACTGAATGTACTGTAGGATCGGGACCTCCTGACCGAAATCAGAAAGTACTCCAAAAGAGAAACCTTAAAACTACGTTAGTCCGGTAAAAATGTAGATGAGATGTAAAATTTTCATACAAATTTAAAAAACGGAAAGGTGAACTAAGAGAAGTAAGACTAATCAGTAGGATTATATTTCAAATCCTTACCGTGCCAACGTCCTTTGCTCACTCCTGTATCATCGGTTAACTCATAAACATTACTTGAAATTTTATTTTTAATAAAAAATGGGCCTAAAAATTTAGGCGCCAATTTAGCATTAAAATATTTAGCGGCATCAGACAACACATAATTTCTACGCCAAACAGTCTCCCACTTGAAATTGTACATCCCTTCTACGTAAGTCATAATTGGTTTTTGATTTGTTATAAGCATGTTCTAATTTCATACCTATGTCTTTATAAATTTTGTTAAATTCTGGTACTCTTTCTTTTAAATTATTTCTGTTTCCAAAATTCAAGTTTTCTAAGTTTTCAGTATCTTCAGCTTTTCCAAAAGAAGATCCATCAATAACCATCTCTCTACCAAAGTTTGCAAAATATGGAGTCATCTCAATAACCTCATGTACCGCAGTGCGAACAGCACAACCAACCTTGGGTAAAAATTTATCCCATGTTCTATGATTTTCAACAACATAAGAAGCCAGCATAGTTTTGAGTACTCGGTTAATTCTTTCAATTGGTGAAGCTTGAGGGTGATAATGTGCAGTACAAATAATTTTTGAATTATATTTTGATACCATGTTTTTAAAAATATGGCTTCGAAATTGAACACCATTGTCTACTATGATATATTGTGGAGCACCAAATAATAAAATAATTGACTCTTCAATTTTTTGGGCTATAGCGGAAGCTGTAGCATTTCTAAGAGGAAAAAATAAAGGAAATTTCGTGAAAGTATCGGCTAATGATAAGACATAAGTATAACCTTTGGTTGATTTTGGCAACGAGCCTACCAAATCGATTGAAATCATTTGCCAAGGTTTCGACACAACTGGGTGCCGAGACATTTTTCCAATTGGTAATTTCTGTTCTGGTTTATGAGCCAAACAAGTTTTGCATCGGTTAACATACCGAGAAACATCGGAACGCATTTGAGGCCAAAAATATTTATGAGCAATTCTTTCATAGGTTTTCTTAATACCAAAATGACCCGAAGTTGGTTCATCGTGATATTTTTGTAAAAGTTCTTTTCGGTTAGTTTTTGGAACCACTTCTTTCCAAGAATAGTCTGCAGTTAAATTCGGAAATTTTCCAGGAATATGTTTAAGTAATCTTCCACCTTCCATTTTCCATCTATTAAATTTTTGAGGTTTTCTTTGAACATTATTTAACATTCTAGAATACCAAGGATCATTTTTGTAAGGTGAGTTATTTTTTGGACTTGCAATAGGAGGATCGTTATCATCCGTATCTGAAGAATTTTCATCGACCTTGTCAATGGCACATAAAGAAATAGTATTTGAATTCAAAATTGGTGATGAGGACTCTGATTGATCGGATTCTGAAGTAGAAATTAATTTTGAAGCTTCTACAGCAGGAACGGCTCTAGATAAGACATCAGGAATAATGTGGTCTTTACCTTTTCTATGGACTATGTTAAAATCAAATTGTTGCAATTTAATTGCCCAACGACAAAGACGACCAGATGAGTTTTCTAAAGTATTAAGCCAAACTAGTGAATGGTGATCGGTGATCACAGTAAAAAGTGCACCCTCCACATAAGGACGTAATTTTTCTATACTAAAAAGCACTGCAAGACATTCTCTTTCGGTGACGGAAAACTTTCGTTCGCCGGGAGTTAAGGATCGAGAAATATAACAAATCACATGTTCTTCTCCATCGATTTTCTGAGTCAAAACACCTGAGATACCATAATCTGAGGCATCGGTCTGAATTGTGAAAGGTAAATCAAATCTTGGACAACTTAAAATCGGTGCGGATACAAGACAATCTTTAATTGTAGCAAAAGCCGTCTCGCATAAATTGTCCCACACAAATTTTTTTTTCTTCAACAATGCTGTTAAAGGAGCAATAATCGTACTGTACTGATCTATAAATCGTCTATACCAAGAAGCCAAACCAATTATTCTTCTGACTTCTTTAACAGTCTTTGGAGTTGGAATATCTAAAATTGCCTGGACCTTTTCAGGATCTACCAAAAGACCATTTTCGTTAACAACATAGCCTAAATACTTAAGCTCATTTTTACAAAAGAAACATTTGTCTTTGCTAAGAGTCAAACCGGCTTGAGATAACCGTTTAAAAACCTCTTCCAAAATTTCAATGTGTTTTTAAAAAAATCGGTAACAATGATGACATCATCCAAATAGGAAAACACGAAAGGTTCGAGTTCCGGTCCTAAAATTCTATCAATAAGTCGTTGCCATGTTGCAGGTGAATTATGTAAACCCATGGAAAGTCTGGTAAATTCAAACAAACCACGGTTTGGAATAGTAAAAGTTGTGTACTGACAAGATTGTTTTTCTAAGGGTATTTGAAAATATGCAGATTTAATATCTAAAGTGGAAATAAATTTAGCGTCTCTAAGTTTATCCAAAATCGAAGACACATATGGCAAAGGATATGCTTCCTGTTCAGTAACCTTATTGAGTTTTCTAAAATCAACGACAAAACGATATTTATCATCTTTTTTCTTAACCAATAAAATTGGATTACTCCATGGACTTTGACTTTTCTGAACAACACCTAGTTTCAATAACTTGTCCAATTCTTCGTCAATATGTTTTTGCATTACAGGAGAAACTCTGTAATACCGTTGCTTAATAGGGTCACTGGCGACCTTAATTTTGTGTTCTACTAGTGTAGTTCGTCCTAATTCTGGTAGTGTCGTAAAATAATCTTGAACAACAGAATCTAATAAATTTCGTTCATCAACAGTCAGATCAAAAGTTGAATGCAAAATTGGTTTTTTAATGTCGATCGAATCTACCTTAGCGAAAGTAAATTCCCCTTGAAAAATGTCAGGTATAATTCCAATCTCTTTCCAAAAATCAATTCCTAAAATTAGTGAATGAGGGACATCAGGAACAACTAAAACGATAATAGCGACCACGCGATTCTTCAATCTAATTGGTAAAGTAACTGTGCCTAATGATCTCAATTTTTTCCCATTTGCAATTAGACAATCTGGAGAATTTTTTGAATTTAATTTCATTCCTAGTCGAGAAAATATTTCCCAACCATTGTTTCCTAAAATGGTGGTTGTAGCACCAGAATCGAGCAACGCAGAAAAATTTGTACCTAAAATGTCAACGGTCACAAAAGGCCTTTCATCGTCTTTAGTGTTTTCAAAAACATAACTTAACATAGTTTTATGTTTTTTGAACTTTTCCTCCTTATCAAGTATAATATTTTCAAATTGTTTGGTCGAATTACGGAAAATACGAGGCATTTCACGACCTTGACCTACCTCCGCAGTTAGTTTAAATGGTTTTTACACCAAGGACATCGATTTGAAGTCACGTTGTCAGCACCACAACGATAACAATAATTTGTACGCCTGCGTTCTTTGCAAGCACTCTGAAAATGATCAGGTTTATGACAATTCCAGCACTTTGGCTGTGGTCTTAGAAAACTACTTTTTGTTTCAACCACCGAAAGTTTATGACCTGACGATGATCTATTCTGATTCGTCGAAACGTCGTTATATGCTAAGTCAGTCTCGATATCGGTACGTTTTCTAGACGGAGAAACAAAATTTTCAATTGAAACTTTCCTTTCTTCTAAACATTTCCCTAATCTGATCAAATCTGGTATTGATTTTATTTCTACCAAACTCAATTGTGTCTGGTAAAATGGCAAAATATTTTTCCTTAAAATTTTTAATTGTTTTTCAATAGTTAGCGGTTCAGATAACCTTTTGAACATGTTCAACATCACAGCGACATACAACCCTATCGTTTCATTATCGCCTTGCGTTCTCTGTGAAATTTCTAATATTAATTTTTCATCATAATCTACGGGCAAAAATTCACTTTTCAGAGCTATTTTCAATTCATCCCATTTTGTAAAAAAATCTTTATTGGCCCTATACCAAATTAAGGGTTTTCCATCAAACATGTCAATCGCTTCATTAAATAATTGATTATCACTAACATTTCGTGCAGTTTTCAATTCTTCTACTCTTTCTAAAAAAGCATTTATTGAAGTGTTACCGGTAAATTTAAGATTCCATTTTGCCACAGGTGTGACTTTATAAATCATTGAATTAAAATTTGAATTATGTGATAAAGTATTAAAATTATTTCCCCGAGATAAATTTTCAATTGGTAAAATTTTTTCCAAAATTGGTTTTTCAAAATTTTCTTGTCCAATTTTTGTCCTAGTTGAAGCATCTAAATCAAATTTTTCTTCTGACCCTATTTCTGAATTATTTGAGTTTTCAAAAGGGTTTTCCTCTTTTTCCAAATTATTAATTTTCTTAAGTTTTATTTGTTTTTCAATTTCTTTATATAAATCAACTAATTTAAAAAAATTAATTTGCAACTCATCTTTAATTTTTTCTTCTTTAGAATCAGTCGGTAATGAATTATTCAACCTATTAAAAGTATGAGCAAATTTTGTTTCAATCTTCTGTTTATTTAAATCAATATTATCTTCGTTTAAATTTTCTAAAATTTCATCAATAATTTTAAACAACTGCCTAATAGCTAAAATATCGTCATCGAACTCAATTAAATAATCAACATCATCTTCATTTTTTTGAAATAATCGCTCTAAGAGCTTTTCTTAATTGCGCAACATTTAAGCTTTCAGTGTTTGTATTACGAATTTGTAATTCATAAATCAATTCATCTTTAAGAAGTCTCTCTACAGTAATTTTAAAATCCATTTTTTCCAACAATAATCACTCAGAAAGAAAATATCTTAGAAAATCTTCTTAAATTCTTAAAAATACAACCAAAAAATATTGTCAAAATCGTGTTTTTATGTTAAAAAAAAATTTCCAAATAAATAAAAAAATCTGAAAAAAAAAATTTTTTAAATTTTCACTCACTTAAATACTATGTGTATGTCAAATGTATGTAAATTGTGTTTTTCCCCAACAAGAAATTAAAAAAACCTTTATCAAAATTTTTATGCAGAAGCCCTACGACAAATAACAACGAAAAGGCCCCAAGAGTTGGGCGCCAAAACTTGTTACGTACACTTTGGGACAGTAGGCTTGCAGTGTACGACAAGCTGAAATTTTCCGGCTAGACAGTGGGAGGTCGTGGTCCAAGAGCGGCTTGACGAGGGCTGCTGCGACCTAATCTGAACGAAAATGGTAGTCGAGAAAATTTTTGGGCACCACCTAGTTCTCTATGGCCTGGAAACTGAAGCTAAAAACTAGGAAAATCGCTTCGGATGACCTAAATAAAATGTAGAACCAAACAAAAATGCTTGCACAACCTGATGCACCCTAACTATACCTATAATTAATATACCTCTTGTCAGCTCAATCACTACACCAAACTGTGGCCAATCGCCTGTTAAAAATTAAAATGCTGGTCAGGTTGAACCTTTTGTTACATCGGTAGTTTGGATTTCACCTTTTGCTTTCGATATATTTACATATATATATATATATATATATATATATATATATATATAAGAAATTAGTACACTTTTTAAAGCTGATAAACACTTTCTATTAAGAACTTCCAAAATTTGTTCACGATTACATAATCATTACTTTGGAGAAAATTCTACAATTCTTAAATATGAAACTAACTGTCAAATGAGAAGCTCTCTTACTATTTAGAACGTCTAAGTAATTTCATATCTTAAAAATTAGATTGGCTACACAGCCAAGTTTATTACTCTGATAACCCACCAAACGGGCAGATTAAGTTGAATCAAAAAAGTTCAATCATAAAATCAAAACAAAACAAAGTGTGAATTCGGTACCTGGTTTCTGAGGTGTATTCGTGTAGTGGCCAGCTGACACCCTCTTATCTCTACTGCTGATGCACTAAGGGTATTTTTGAATGGAAATTACACTCACGTGTACTTCCAGTGAACTATTTCCAATTAAGTACTGAGCTATGAGTAATTCTAGATCGAGACCATGCGGACGTGTTGACCTTCCAAATCCTCCTTTTTTGATTTATGTGATGCGGCTTTCTTTCCAGAAAAAAATACTGAACTTCCTGCCTCGTTACGGCGCCGGAATTGTACAAGTATCAATTTCAAAATTAACCAATAACCGAGAATTGTCTAACTGTACGGCCTATTTTAAATTCTTGACCGCAAGAATAACTTGAATGAAATTGTACTTCGCACCTCACGTAAATCATTTCGCGAAAGTTATTTAGAAACGCAACCCGCCTGAATGACTTAATCCGAAGCACTCTCTACATAAGAACTATCCGTTTTTAAAGAAGCATCGTAACCCCTTCCATTTATCCAAAAGCAGGAGGACTTCCATAATAAATTAACCTTCGACCCTGCACGTGCAAGTCAAAACCATTAACGACGTAATTTAACAGGGTGTATAATGATGACTCAACTGAATCTCACGAAAAGTTATCTGTTTGATTATACATAAAACCAACAGTGCTTTATACAAAGTAGGCGTTAATATAATATGTTGATTATATTGAAATGACAGGATGTTATGACTATATCCTTTAAAATATCTGTGAGAGCCTACATGCATGACGTGTAGTTTATTTAATTGGCAGACTTTTGATAAGATAATAAAATCCTCGGGCATAAAATTAAAAACAACTTGCACGGTAAAGTACAGAACTTAAATGAATATTACAAAGTAATTCAATCAGATGGAAGAAATAAACTCAAAATTTGGATTTCTGTACCATATTAAAACATTAATAGAAAATCCCACCCAGCTTGTCCTCGAACAGTATATGAATTTGGAAAAAGTGTTAACGAATGTATGAAAATTGATGCTATGAAACTGCAAGTTATTTCACGACGAGTCACTAAGCAGTCAACGCTACAAGACGTTCTCGACTTCACTTTACTGACCTAGAAGGAAAGGTTGTTTATGCGGTTCTACTAAGGCTACCATTATCAGTAACCTCAGGAGACAGAAACTTCTCGAAGTTTAAGCTCAATAGAACTTACCTCAGGCCATGTGGTACACAAAAGAGGTTAATAGCACTTGACAATCATTTTAATTGAACAAGAGTTGGTATAAAACACCGATCCAAATGAGTTGGTTTCAACATTTACTGAGCTAAAGGCCAAAAACAGAAAATGTAAACATTGTATATTTTTTTCTTATACAGCTTCAACGGTCTCAAATCTTATTATTCTTAATGCAGATTTGACCAGATAAAAGTCATGCGGTATAGGGTTAGGCGGAAAAGCGAATCAACTAACACTGGGGTGTTATACTTAACTAGAAACGTTTTCACAGACAATGCAGTATGCGCTGATATATTATCCTGATGAAAAACCAGGGATTTGATTGTCCACAACTAGGATCTCTTCTTTTGATTTTTCCACGTGGTTAAGGAAGAACCTCAAGGTAGCAATGTTGATTAATAGTTTGATCGTCAAAAGCCCAGTGAAAATGCACAATTCCTTGGAATATTATAAAAAATAATATCATTACTTCGAATTTTTGATATGCCCATTCGAGTTTTTTTAGTTCTCTGTTAACTTGGCTTCCTCAATGAATGGATTGTAGCTTAGTTTCTGGATCGTATGGAGAAAACCAAGATTCATCAACGTTACGTTGGGTAGTACTCATGCACCACTTGCCATCCATAATACTCAAACCATTCAGTGATACAAGGTTTGGAGAAAAGAGTTCATGCTTTGCTGCCCCTTCGTTATCAGTTAAGCAAAGTACATAACGCTCTCATGTACTGTAACTATTTTTTCTCTCTAATTGGCTCCGCTAGCCTCACGCATGGGTGCTAGTGAAACAAACTTACTAGAACTACTAAAACACCAGCCCCACATTTGGTGTCAGTAAAACGAAGTCTTCCGACGTAACTAGAGGTCTATTCCTTGGGTAGAGCTATGAGCAATGGGGGGGTAAGTCAAAATCTGTTGGGGGGTCACACTCAAACTAAAACAAATAGGCGCCACCAAGTCCAGATTGATTCATGTTAAAAGCATAGCATATTTCTAAGGGCGGACATGGAGACCCAAAGAAAAAAAGATCGCCTTCGGTGACAAAAACCTGTCTTAACAGAATAAGACGCTGTTCCTGTAAGAAAGAATAATAATTAAGTCAACATAGAAAATGGGAACACTGTTTGTGTCCCTCAAATATGCCTAAAAAATAAAAGAATATTTTCTACATAAGGGTGGCATCAAAATTCAACTCTTATTGCCTTTTGGGTTGCTAGGTTTGATCACACTTGATCAAAATAAAAACTTTAAACTTAGGTTAATAATTTACTAGAAAGAATTCCTTTAACTTTAAATAAAATTGAATGCAACAAAATTAAATAATTACTTGTAGTAGTTTGGAAATTTAAGATAAGGTTTATCAATCTGTTTCTAGATCAAGAATATTACAACAGAGTGTAACTTGTTACATTAATAGTTTTTAACCCATTCAGATCTGATTAGGTCTATTACATTGTCAAAATTAAAATACAAAATATTCTCGTTAAGTTACATGTGCTAATTTCAGTTTAAAATGAAAATGTTCATAAAGATATTCTCGTCTTCAAAGTTGGTAGTAATAAAATACTAAGCATCTGCTTTCATAAATACAAGTGTCAGCAGTATATCTCAAACAAACAAATGACGTAATTTACACATGCTATTTTAAAGTGAAGCAACGTGTTGTTCTGACAAAATAAACAGTGAATTTTAAGTTTAGCGCTGGGAAATCCAGCTTAGCAACAGATAAAGTGAATAACAAAATCGTATTTATACGTATCAAAATAAAATAGCGTGTTTCCTGAGTGGAACACAATTAAATTTCTTAAAATTACTACGAACCAAACAAAACTGCTTTCATAGGCTGAAATAGGATTTGCATCGTCATGCGGAATTAACTGCTACATCCTAACAAAGTAGTATCTTGGCTCGGACCAACAAACGATCTCCTGTTAATTAGATCTGCTTTCCATCCTCTAAAAGCATGTGTTAAATTGAAGTGGTTTCTTAACGTTGATTCACAGTTCTAAGTTATTATTGTTTAACTTCTCATCGCCTAAGTGTTGTAGTGTTTCGTCGTCTAATCTTGGTTTGCGCGTTATTCAGAAAATGTTTCACTTAATCAAACCGACCCGCAGGTCACTGGCCATTGTTCTCTTAAACATGCTGCTGCCTCTTTTACCTATGGCCGAGTGCCTATCTCGTGCTCTCGTACGATGGGAGGATCCCAAAGGGGGTTGTCATTCCTCTCTACGCGCTTGCGACTGGGTGTGAAATACACCGCCATCCAAAACAACTAGACTAACGAGTCGAGATGCTGTCACAATGTAATATTCTAATTGTAAAATGTATTATGACTTTACTTAATAAAGGTGTTTAACTATTGTCGTACCTTAAATGAAGCGAATTATGAATTCGAAAATAAAATTGTTACACTACCCCTTTCCTAAAAGAAAAATTTTTTCAAGGAATTTAGTATAACAAATACAAAAATTTTTTTTTAATATACTAGCCTTTTCTACCTTCCTAACTATCAAAACAATTTTTACGAATTTATTCAAACGAGGGAGACAAATATTTACAATTCGAGTGTGTTGGTAACTACGTGTACCTGACGTCCATCGGGAGACAAAATCGGGGAGTCACAATCGGTATAAGTCAAAATTGGGAGGGGTCAAATTAGAAAGTCTAACACTCCACGGAAAAAATTAATCAAAATCAAACTCAGAATAATCCTTCAACTAGAGGTTCTTATTCTTACCAAGGCTAGTATCTACTAACTGTAACCAAACATTTCACAATTTATCACAACTTCCACAAAAAAAACTTCACTTCCTGGAGCTCTATTAGCTCTATCTACAAAAAAGAGAATGCTACTACTTCAAAACAGCATAACCATTCAAAATATTATCACTATAAAGTGACAATCAAAAGGAAGACCCTACTAATAGGCCTAAATTTCAAATACTATTATCACAAAGTGATAATCAAAACAAAATTAACCCAACCAAAGGGTTGCGCACAAATTTCAAATACAAAAAATCATCACTTTATCGCAAAGAGACAATCAAAACTAAGGTAACCTAACCATAAGGTCACTTAACAAATTCAAATACAAAATATTATCACTTTATCGCAAAGAGATAATCAAAACTAAGGTAACCTAACCATAAGGTCACTTAACAAATTCAAATACAAAATATTATCACTTTATCGCAAAGAGATAATCAAAACTAAGGTAACCTAACCATAAGGTCACTTAACAAATTCAAATACAAAATTGAACCAGATAGGGCTGTAATCTCCTACACCCTACTGATTATCCTATCACTAATTTCCAAACAACAGGTCCCATCAGTGATGGACCAAATGGTGAGCTCACCATTTTGACCTACTCAAACAAAAATATTTCGAACGGTCAAAACAAGGAAAGAATAAATCAATATTCTCTCTACCTTGATATGTAAAAATCAGGACCAACAACTTAAATAGCCCACCTACTTCTACATTAAAAAGATATCTGTCAACGACATCTTCTAAACACATTTCCGAATAACGCGCGAACAAAACGACCAGCGTGCACATCAATGCACACCTCAACTCTACAAAACCTACAAAATCCTTAACCACTTGTTCCACTTATCAAACAAAATACTCAAAATTAGTGAAACGACACTAAATCAAAAATCGGAACAAAACAAAGCAAACCACTACTGTATTACTTAACATCAAAGAGATGACCAGACCGGAACTAATCGTCAGGATCATCATTTTCACTTGGACACGCTACTTCAACGGGTTTCAAGTCTTTACGTGCCATTTCCCGGCTCTTGTTCCATCTTCGTTCTCTAACTCATACACTAAATTGGAATGTTTTTCCGAACTTTACTCATAACGAACTTTGGAGCTAACTTAGCGGAGAATTTCTCACCAGCACTCGAGAGTACCTTATTAGCTCTCCAAACACTTTCTCCGACTTGGAACGAAATGTCTCTTCTTCTAAGATTGTAGCGTTTACTCGAACGTTGATAAGCTACATGCAAATTTTCACGGACATTTCCAAAAATATCAAACAAAAGTTGACGATCCAAAACATAAGAAGGTCTACTACTGGAGACGACATCAACATCCTCACCAGGTTTAAAATTCTCACTACAAGCTTTTCCACTTAAGGGTACCTGACGACCAAAGACTAAAAAATTTGGAGAATAGTTGGTGGACTCATGTTTTGCTGAATTAATTGCGTACTGAATTTTTGATATTTCATTATCCCACGTATCATGTTCTTCTACGTATGAACGAATTGCAGCACCAACTGTCTTATTAATTCCCTCCACAAAATTGCATTGGGGAGCATAAACAGCATTATACCAAATCTTTTGAATTTCGTACCTTGCACACAAAGCTTTAAAAACACGACCAATTAATTGTGGACCATTATCACAAATAACAAATTGTGGCACTCCATAGACAAGAAATACTTTTTCCTCCAAAAACTTCTCAATCAAATGTGCCGTGGCACTACGCAAAGGTTGTAAAATCGAATACTTCGAGAACCAGTTACCAACAACTAAAAGCCATTTATCTGCTTATGAATCATCAATAAAAAAACCAATCACGACGATAGCTAACAAAAAATATGAGTGTTCAGGTACACTCTCATCCTACTACCAATCGAACTGTCGAAACAACTACAATGCTTCACAACGCCTAAATATGCTAGAGTGACAAACCCTCTACGAGTCTCACCTAGACTAACAATACAAAAATTTACATCAACTCAAAAAAATATGATGCAAAAAAAATTTCTAGAGCGCCTAACTCACCTCGAGTCTCGTCTAGACTTATGTAATGCCGAGCGACCAACTCTTCCTGAGTCTCGTCTGGACTGACATACTGCTGAGCGACCAACCACAACGACAAGTTCCGCCTAGACTAAATTGCGTTGCAATGCCGATCTAAACAAAAATCTGCTAACAAAATCAAAAACGTGCTTATGCACAAGAGCAATTCTCAAATGACACGACGACAGCTCACTCCAATGTACCCTCAAAAATAGAATCTCTAGCCTTATCATCAAATTTGGACAAAAATGTTCTTTATTGACTCAAGCAAATCAAACTACAGGCTTATCAGCTTCTTCAGCTAACAATCTTCCTAAAATTTTCCTTTCTCCAACACTGGTCTCTCACTCACTACTCCCGTTCTTCTTTAAGCAGACAAACAATTCGGAATATCCGACATGATTACAAAAGCCTAATGTTTCAATGAAATCAAACTGGTAAATCCAAATGATTTGAACCTTACAAAAATTTCCAAAACAAATTCGGGCAACCAAAGGTAAATGTCAAAAGGTGTATTGGAAAAATATATTTTACCAAAACAATATCAAAAAAAAATTGGGTCAAAACGGAATGAAAGTTAAAAATAAATTTGACTAAGTTAATTAATTGACTGACTGTGGTTTAACGTTACAACCAATCTTTTAAACAACTAAACCTTATTATCAAATAACGTTGAGCAAACTAATCTCGAGGCAAAACAATTTTGAACAAACAAATCTCGAAGCAAAATACTTTTCGAACAAACTAATTTCGAAGCAAAATAATTTTCGAACAAGCAAATTTCGAAGCAAAATAATTTTTAAATAAACAAATTTCGAAGCAAAATAAATTTTAAACAAACAAATTTCGAAGCAAATTAAATTTTGGGCAAACTAATTTCAAAGTACATTAAATTTTGAACTAACAAATTTCGAGGTAAATCAAATTATGAACAAACAAATTTCGAAGCTAATCAATTTATGAACAAACAAATTTCGAAGCCCCAAACGTTGCCGGCGCCAGTGTAACTGTTGCCCCACGTTGGTTTTTTGTATGGGCGTGGTAACCCAACCAAAAAAAGGTTGCCTTCTTTAACAAAAATATGTCTTAATAGAATAAGACGCTGTTCCTGTAAGAAAGAATAATAATTAAGTCAACATAGAAAATGGGAACACTGTTTGTGTCCCTCAAATATGCCTAAAAAAATAAAAAGAATATTTTCTACATAAGGGTGGCATCAAAATTCAACTCTTATTGCCTTTTTGGGTTGCTAGGTTTGATCACACTTGATCAAAATAAAAACTTTAAACTTAGGTTAATAATTTACTAGAAAGAATTCCTTTAACTTTAAATAAAATTGAATGCAACAAAATTAAATAATTACTTGTAGTAGTTTGGAAATTTAAGATAAGGTTTATCAATCTGTTTCTAGATCAAGAATATTACAACAGAGTGTAACTTGTTACATTAATAGTTTTAACCCATTCAGATCTGATTAGGTCTATTACATTGTCAAAATTAAAATACAAAATATTCTCGTTAAGTTACATGTGCTAATTTCAGTTTAAAATGAAAATGTTCATAAAGATATTCTCGTCTTCAAAGTTGGTAGTAATAAAATACTAAGCATCTGCTTTCATAAATACAAGTGTCAGCAGTATATCTCAAACAAACAAATGACGTAATTTACACATGTTATTTTAAAGTGAAGCAACGTGTTGTTCTGACAAAATAAACAGTGAATTTTAAGTTTAGCGCTGGGAAATCCAGCTTAGCAACAGATAAAGTGAATAACAAAATCGTATTTATACGTATCAAAATAAAATAGCGTGTTTCCTGAGTGGAACACAATTGAATTTCTTAAAATTACTACGAACCAAACAAAACTGCTTTCATAGGCTGAAATAGGATTTGCATCGTCATGCGGAATTAACTGCTACGTCCTAACAAAGTAGTATCTTGGCTCGGACCAAAAACGATCTCCTGTTAATTAGATCTGCTTTCCATCCTCTAAAAGCATGTGTTAAATTCAAATGGTTTCTTAACGTTGATTCACAGTTCTAAGTTATTATTGTTTAACTTCTCATCGCCTAAGTGTTGTAGTGTTTCGTCGTCTAATCTTGGTTTGCGCGTTATTCAGAAAATGTTTCACTTAATCAAACCGACCCGCAGGTCACTGGCCATTGTTCTCTTAAACATGCTGCTGCCTCTTTTACCTATGGCCGAGTGCCTATCTCGTGCTCTCGTACGATAGGAGGATCCCAAAGGGGAGGTTGTCATTCCTCTCTACGCGCTTGCGACTGGGTGTGAAATACACCGCCATCCAAAACAACTAGACTAACGAGTCGAGATGCTGTCACAATGTAATATTCTAATTGTAAAATGTATTATGACTTTACTTAATAAAGGTGTTTAACTATTGTCGTACCTTAAATGAAGCGAATTATGAATTCGAAAATAAAATTGTTACAGTACATCCTTGAAAATATCATCCTTACACAAAATTATTAAAATGTTTTACGTGTTGAAGCACAGGGACCTGCTAAACAAATGGGAACATTTTTATTTGTGGCATCCTTTGTAGTAAGCTACAACATTTTATATGAAACTAATTTAACCAACAAGATACTTCAAACAAAGGAATTCAATTTAGCTGCTGCTCCCAAGCACCTTTACAAAACCACGAAATTTTTTGAAAATTCTAGAAGTGATGGTTATGAGAATATGTCGGTTGATGCTAAAGATATCGAAAAGAGCATAATATTCTGATTTCGTTTGAATCAAGCAACCCCAAGCGCTTGAGCAAAGAATAAGATAGTTTTTATTCAAAGCAAAGTTTAAGATAACTTTTTATTTTGCAATCCTGGATACTACAATCAGCTCAGTTATAAGCATTTCAATCAGATGGAAGAAATAAACTCAAAATTTGGATTTTTGTACCATATCAAAACATTAAAAGAAAATCCCACCCACCTTGTCCTTGAACAATATATGAATTTGGAAAAAGTATTAACAAATGTACGAATACTGATGCTATGGAACTGCGTAGCAAGCAGCAAGTTATGCAAGTTATTTCACGACGGGTCACTAAGCAGTCAACGCTAAAAGGCGTTATCTACTTCACTTTACTGATTTAGTAGAAAAGGTACCTAATTTGTTTATTGCTCTATGGGTTCTAGTGAGGCTACCGTTATCAGTAACCTCAGGAGACAGAAACTTCTCGAAGTTTAAGCTCGTTAGAACTTACCTCAGGCCATGTGGTACACAAAAGAGGTTAATAAGACACTGATCTAAATGAGTTGGTTTAAACATTTACTAAGCTCAAGGCCAAAAACAGAATTTGTAGACATTGTTGGAGGGGAAACTTTTACAATAGTTTTTCCTAGGGTGCCAAAACCGCTTGTGTCAGCCCTAATAAAAAAATGCATTTTCTGTGAGGCCGTTCATGATGCGTGCCATTTTTCCTTTTGCGGCTTCGACGGTCTTAAATCTTGTTATTTTTAATACAGATTTGACCAGATAAAAGTCACACGGTATCGGATTAGGCGGAATAGCGAATTGTCTAACACTGGGATGTTATACCTGACTAGAAACGTTTTCACAGACAATGTTGGTATACTATCCTGATAAAAAAGCCCATACTGTGTTTGTCCACAATTACGATCTCTTCTTCTGATTTTTCTACATGGTTAAGGAAGAACCTCAGGGTAGCAATGTTGATTAACAGTTTGACCATCAGAAGCCCAGTGACGATGCACAATCCCTTGGGACATCATGAAAAACAATATCATTGTTTTGAATTTTTGATACACTCATTCGAGTGTTTTTAGTTCTGTTAACTTGGCTTCCTCGATGAATGGATTGTAGCTTAGTTTCTGAATCGTATGTGGAAAGCAAGATTCACCATGTGTTACGACTTTTTCCAAGAAGTTTGGATCATCTTCAATAACACTTAAAATGCCAATACAAATGTTTATAAAAGCTTGTTTTTGTTCAAAACCCGCGCAGGTGATAAACATTCACTGCCATATACTGTTACGTGCCATTGCCACTTAAACATTGTTTTAGGTTAAGTTTTGATATACGGGAGTTTCGCGCCATAATTTCAAATACGCGGTGCGCGGGAATTTTAAATAGACTAGGCGGTACTTCCGTACGTCATAGTAGTGCATTTGCGCAGTGTGCGTGTCCCTAGAGGGTGGACCAATACTAGACAAAGAGTGGGGACGAGTTTTGGTGACGCTCTGAATCGTGGCCTTTTGCCTTGGTTCTTCGAGTAGTGTGGTTGGTCAGGTAGCGTATCGTGCTTAGCTTACCTATGTAGTTTCCCTGCTTGCGTATCTTTTGTTTGTCATACCTTCTACCTTTTTTCCGTCATTCCCTGCGTAGGTAAATTTGCAGCAACCTTCGGCGAAACGAGCTTCACGACCCTGATGACCATGCCCCGCTAGCAGCTCCGGAGGAATCAACACCTTTAATCCCTCCGGGATGTAGCCGGATGGACTCCAATTGATGCCTACCCCAGCGCAACTTTGTGCGGATGCCGGATTCCTTACGTAAGTAGTTTATGTATTACCTTTTGTTTAAATTTTCATATTTCTGATTATTACGCAATGTAATTTGGCAGTGGTGACGTCATGGTAGATGACCGCGCCCAAATCTGTAATAAGGTTCGCGAGTTATGTATCCCCCAATTACCTATATATATTGATATATTGAATCTAATAGGAATTATTAGAAATTATTAAGTAAAAGTATAAGTTCAATGCAACATTGTAACACAAGGATAACCCAGAGAGGTTATCGACAGTTCATGTGAACGGACATGCAACTTTGCATCCGTGAGGGCAGTGATACTGCAGGTGGCAGGTCACAGGCGGTCAACAGACCGCAATTACTTAGAATTAAGTTGTTACATTGTATTAAAGTGTACAATTAAAGAGAAATGCAGACATGAGATCTGCAAGTTCTCACAGCCGTGTGAGGGGCAGGTTATTATAAAAGACCCGGGAGCTCAATGCCCGGCAGTCAGTCTTCGAACTCCATACTTCGTTGTTCAAGCTACTCAACCGAGTCAGTCTTCGAACTCCATACTTCGTTGTTCAAGCTACTCAACCGAGTCAGTCTTCGAACTCCATACTTCGTTGTTCAAGCTACTCAACCGAGTCAGTCTCCAAACTCCATACTTCGTTGTTTGAGCTACTCACCTGTACAATAATTAATTTTAGTATTATGTACAAGTTATCTAAATTTTAACTTAATAAAAATATTGTTAAAGTTTCAAAGTGTTTTTAAAAAACCAGCTCCAAAGGCCCGAACTTTAACTGGCGCAGTCGTAACGGATGTCAAAAGGGCACTGAAAATCCAAAAATCGGAAGATTGGTGACCAAGAATTTTTATTCGAAATTTTGGCAGAACCCAAACCAAGTTGGAGGAAGAACAAGCATCGTCTAAATCCAGCAACAAACCAAGTTGGACAAGGAACAAGAATCGTCTAAGGCCAACAAAACAAACCAAGGTGGACAAGATACAGAATCGATCGAACCCACCAAAGAAACAGATGAAACTAATGTAAGTTCATTTCCATAAAAAAATTTTTAAACCAAATTATAATTGATATATGCTAGTATTATTTTATTGATCATTGTTTTATGTATGAATATTTTTGAAAATAGTTCAAAGTGAATTATTTTCAAAACGAGACTGTAAAACATTTTATGAAACTTGAATGTTAAAGAAATATTTTTCTTTAAAAAAACAAATGAAACTTGAATTTTAAAAAAAAAGAGACTTGATTATTTACAAAGAGATTTTCTTAAAACAAATAAGAATTGAATTTAAAAAGAGATCCTTACCATAATTAATAGAACGAACTCAAAATAATCCAAAAATAAACGGGCGCACATTCACTAAACACCAAAATAAGAAACATCAATTACCGCGATTCAAACCCACGTTTATAAACCGGTAAACTAACGCGAAATTAATTTCAAAGCTAATTCGAACAAGCAGTACAGAACGTTTAATTAAACCATTGACCTCTATAATACTGAATAAATCACAAGAACATTCTGCATTAACTAAAAATACGGTAACTTAAAACCACCTAAGAAAACAAAGCTCGCATCTTTTATACACTTAGAACATCAGAGAAGTGCAATAACTTTCAACCTTCAGTATTAAAGTATAGCTTAACAACGCAATATCATTATTAAAATCGCTTTCAGAATCCTTGCACAGTACTAAAGAAATAACTTTCAACTTTCAGTATAATTTCAATTTGCATCATACACGGGATAATAAAATCGACGCAGTTTCTATATTAATAAAAGCGTGTACAATTGCAATAAACTCTAAACGTTTTTCAACTAATTAATCAGCATTATAAAGTGCAGTAAAACGGTCATCATAAGAATCTTTAATTAAAACGCTAAAACGTTATCATACGCTCATAATTGTAAACCTGAAAACGCACATAACGAAGAGTTCAATTACCAACAAGCATTATAATACCAAGAGATCTAAAAATAAAACAGACATAACACTTTACATTAGCGAGTACGGAAAGTCAATTATCTAATTCCATAAACTAACACCTGTAAGTGCAATTACCTCAACAAAGTATTCAATTTCAACCATGAAGTACAGGAGTAATCAACTTTAAGTTATAAGTAGAACACAAGACAGACGAACTGTACGTTTACGCAACTCAGTAAAACCCACGGAAAGAGTATTAATTAACAGAATTTAACCAAAACAAAGCTAAACGATAATAAACCCATCCATTTCAGATTCCTTAAGAAAGATAAATTAAAAGCTGCATAAAAACAATTAATCCAAGACTACGGTAAATAAATTCAACATTATTGAATACAAACCTCGTGAATACATCACCGCATTGTGTAATTAAATATAAATAAACAACGACTACGATTTTAAAAATAACTCGACGCAATATAAACTTAAAATTAATAAATCTAATACTACAAGTACAAAATTAATCTCAAATTCTTACCAAATTTTATCCACCCAATCCAAACTGAAAATTAACCATTCCTAACTAAAAAAATAACGCCGAAAAATAACGAAATAAACATCAACCTTTACCAAATCTTTATGTACCTAATCTAATTGAAAAATTAAAAAACCAAAACCAAAGTTAACGTTTCAAATAGCTAAATCAACATCAATTTTTACAAAACTCTAAGTTATCCAATCTAAAAAGGAAAATTTAAAAAACCAAAGCAAAAATAACGTCATAAAAAGGAAAATCATCCCCAATTTTTACAAAATTGAAATTATTTCATCCAAAAGAAAAACTAATACATCCAAAGCATAATTAACGCTACAAATAGAAAATCAACCCCAATTTTTACAAAATTTGAAATTTTACAACCCAAACGGAAAATTAATAAATCCGAAGCAAAAGTAACCATACAAATAACGAAATAAAACTTAATTCAAAAAAAAAAAAAATTTTTGAAATTTCCATAAAATCGAAAACAACCCTTAACCAACATGAGTAACACAGACTTACGTCTCTATTTAGAGACAATTCAGACGTTCGATGGCACGCAGGCCCATCTCTCAAATTTCATTGGAGCATGTGAAATGTTCCTAAAAACCTATTACAAACCCGGAGATGACGCAAGAAATTCATTGCTTATACGCTTAGTAATAAGTAAACTAGCCGGAAGGGCACTAACATTAATCGCCAGTAGGGACGACTTATCGGAATGGGACCAGTTTAAACAGCTACTAATTGCATATTTTGGAGACCAACGTAATATAAAATGCCTGGTACGAGACCTAATAAACCTTAGAATGGAACACAATCAATCCCCTACCAATTCGGAATGAAATGCCAAGACGTGAGAAGTTTAATTTTAACAAAATTAAAATCGAAGAACCCGATCAAAACGTTAGACATTTAAAACAAAATGTATGACGAAATGGCACTAGACACATACATAAACGCTTTACCAGAACGACTATCGGATAAAATCAGATTCCAACGACCCCAAAATCTAGAAGAAGCTATGAGCCTAGTAATAGAAGAAGAAAATGTAATGTATTACCGCAACAGACTATACAATCCCAACGCGAATAAAAGTTATTCACCAACAAAACTATACAAGCTACAAGACAAACAATCCCTCAACAAAATTCACACCCTTTAACGCACAAACAAATCAACCGCGAAGTAACAACCCAAGTTTTAACAATACCAATTTTAATAATCAATTTAAAATTTTCAAGACCAACATTCAACCCAACTTTTACGAAACCCGCATTCCAACCGAGATTTAATCAAAACCTAAACCAACCAAGACCAGCATTCAACGCAAACCCCAATAGAAATACACCAATGACTAATACTCATAACAACCCTAACAATTACTACAAACCAACACCAATGGACACCTCATCTGGTAACACCAGACAAAACACAAAAATAACACATATCCGACCAAACCCTCATCAGAAACGTAATTTTACGTCGGAAGAATTATTTCATCAAGAAATAGAAAAATTTGACACTGACCAGAATAATGACATTGAGACACCTACGAACAATGAAACAAACCATGCAGAAACTTACGAACGTGACGAACAATACGAAACTTACGAGGAGTATGATGAAGAAAACTCGAACTCAAATTTTCAAATGGACCCGTTCATAGACAACCAAACTTAATAAACTTAAATAACATAAATCACTTAGTATTACCATACATAGAAATACCCCACGCCAAATTCAAACTATTAATCGACACCGGATCATCTAAAACATTAATTAGCCCCAGAACCGTACAAAAACACTATTTAGATTATGTAGAAAGAGAACCATTTAAAATTAAAACAGCTCATCAAACGACAATACACCAATTCGTAGCCAATATACCCTTACCAAGAACATTTAATGTCAAAATGAAACATAAATTTTGTGTATTCGAATTTAACGACAAATATGACGGATTAATCGGAATGGACCTTCTAAGAAAATTAGGAGCCAACATTGACATTAAAAATCGCTTATTAAGGACAAAATACGGAAAAATCCCAATTAAATTTCAAAACACACAAGTTGAACAAAAATACACTATAGAACCCCGAACGGAAAGAAAAATAAAAATCCCAGTAAAATCTAACAAAAATTTAGGAATAATAAATCATATAACTTTTCAACAAGGAGTAGAAACCCCAACTGCCTTAGTTCAAATAAAAGATAATAAAAGATAATTTTGCAACCACAACAATATTAAATTCAAACGACTATCCCGTAGAATTATCATTGACAGACCCAATTAACGTAGAAGAACTAAATTTTAACGAAATGGAAATAGACGAAAATTTAGAAAACGAATACAACCCAATGGAACATGACGAAATGTTAAGAGAAAATTTAACTAACATCCGCTTTAATACCGATATCAATCGAGAAGAAGAAAGAGCAATTAAAACTTATGTTTCGAATACCGAGACATATTCCATTGTGAAGGAATACCATTAACATTCACCAACACAGTAAAACATAATATCGAGTTGACAGACAATAAACCAATCTTTACAAAAGCATATAGACTACCTCATGCAAGCCAAGAAGAAGCTGACAGACAAGTAGCAGATTTATTAGACCAAGACATAATCCAGCACTCCAATTCACCATGGAGCAGCCCCGTGTTAATAGTACCTAAGAAATTAGACGCAACCGGAAAGAGAAAGTACAGAATGGTAATAGATTATAGAAAGTTAAATGAAAAACGGTAGATGACAAATATCCACTACCAAATATTACCGAAATTTTAGACAAATTAGGCAAATGCCAATATTTTAAAACATTAGACCTAGCATCAGGATACCATCAGGTAGAGATGGAAGAAAAAGACATATCAAAAACAGCCTTCAGCACACCTAGAGGACATTACGAATACAAACGAATGCCATTTGGACTAAAGAACGCACCCGCTACTTTCCAGAGTGTCATGGACAATATACTACGAGGAATACACAATGAAAAATGCCTTGTATACCTTGACGACATCATAGTTTATTCCACATCATTGGTAGAACACATAGAAAGATTGAAGGAAGTATTCGAAAGACTTAGACAAGCACATTTTAAAGTACAATTAGACAAAAGTGAATTTTTACAAAAAGAAGTATCATTTTTAGGACATGTAATAACACCCCAAGGAGTAATGCCAAATCCAGACAAAACAAACGCAGTTCTAAATTACCCATTACCAAAAACAAACAAAGAAATCAAAGGATTTCTAGGACTTAGTGGTTACTACCGCAAATTCATTAAAGGTTACGCTCAGATAACCAAACCCTGACAAATTGTTTAAAAAAGGGAAACAAAATTGAACACACCCCGGAATTTATTAAAGGTGTAGACAAAATTAAAAACATATTAACTAACCACCCTGTATTAGAATACCCAGACTTTACAAAACCATTTATACTGACGACAGACGCATCAAATGTAGCATTAGGCGCAGTATTGAGCCAAGGAAAAGTAGGTAGCGATAAACCTATCAGCTACGCATCCAGAACCCTAAATGAAACCGAACAAAAATATAGCACTATAGAAAAAGAATTATTAGCCATAATTTGGGCAACAAAATATTTTAGACCTTACCTATACGGAAGAAAATTTTACATATATACTGACCATAGACCACTAGTATGGTTATGCAAACTGAAAGAACCAAATTCAAAATTACAAAGATGGAGAATCAGACTCGAAGAGTATGATTACGAAATTATATATAAAAAGGGAATTTATAACAACAACGCAGACGCTTTAAGCCGAATCCAACTCAATGCATTAGAAACGGAATCCATTATAGGTAACGTAGACGAAGAAGAAATAAGGGAAGATCCAGACGAGAGCGACACAATACATTCGACACAAAACGAAGAACCAAAAAACGCAATTAAAATTTTAAATGAAGCAATCGATATGAAACCTAACCAATTTATAATAACCGAAGTTTTAAATAACCCCAATCCAGTAAAATATACAAAAGTAGATAACAAAAAGATATACCAAATTCAAATAACTAAAGATGACAACGAGGAACAAATAATTAAAATTCTAAAAGAATACACCCCCGAGAAAAAACGATTTTATTTTTATTTCAATACCGAACATTTATACCAAAGATTTTCAGAATTATACATTAAACTATTCAATAACTCTGGACCTGAACTCATCAGATGTACTAGAAAACTAATAACACTAGACGACCCTGACGAAATAAACGATGTAATTAGAAATCAACACGAAGGAAAAACCAACCATCGTGGAATTAACGAAACTATAAAACAACTCATAAGACGTTATTATTTTAAAGACATGAAGGACTTGACCACAGATTTCATTAACCAATGCGAACTATGTGACAGAGCAAAATACGATAGGAAACCCCCAAAGATACCCTTAATGTTAACCAAAACACCCGACAAACCATTTCAAAAACTTCATGCCGATACTCTAGTAGTAGAAGCGCAAAACTATCTAACAATTGTAGACGCATTTACAAAAATAGGCCAAGCAATACCAATCACATCCAAAAATAGCATTGACGTGACCCAAGGATTTTTACAATATTTCACATTTTACGGAACACCCGAAACAATAACTTTAGACAATAGTAGCGAATTTAAAAATGAGACAATTCAAAACACTTTAGAACTACACAAAATAAACATTCATTTCATAACGGAAAACCACCCTGAGTCAAACGGACTAATTGAACGATTACATTTAACCCTGTTAGAACAAATTCGATTATTAAGAATAAATTATAAAAAGGAACATATAACCAATTTAATGTCATACGCACTAATCGCCTATAATAACACAATTCACTCATCAACAAATTTTACACCCTTAGAATTAACATTAGGGCATTCAGATTCACGAAATCCCTATGACATACACTACAACAAGGAAGTATATCAACAATATGCGAAAGATCACAAACAGAAACTAAAAATAACTTACGACAAGGTAAAAGATAAATTAGAAAACGATAAAGAACGTATCACCACAACCAGAAACAAAAATACCGACTCAAATAAATTTTCAATAGGACAAACCGTATATGAGAAAAACTTTCAAAGCAAGCGACATAAAACAGCACCCAGAAATTTAGGACCATTTAAAATTAAGAAAATATCAGATAAAAATATAGCAGTAGTAGACAACGGTAAAATAACGAAATACATTCATTTGAAAAACCTAAGACACCCTGTAATTTCAGATGGACAGTCATCACCCTTACCGTCAACCTCCACCCAGGTAGAACGGACAACCAAGTAATAATAGAAATTATAAAAACAACCCCGGTATACTACCAATTAAATTAGGCAGTATACAAATTACAATATTTACTCAAATAGTATCCAACCTTACTTTAACGCAACAAATTTTAGCAACATTAAGAATAACGAAAAAATATTTTTAGAAATCCAGATAGTAGAAAGTAACAATTATCATTATTATCATTTATTTGCTTTTTCAACAAAGGTTACTAGCACATACCAAGTAATCATACCCAAAACCAAATTCCTATCCCTAAATGAACTGAGATATGGTTATACAAACGAAAAATGTACTGAAGTAACACCAAATCAATATTTATGTCAATCGATGACGACAACCACCATTCAAGAAGACAGCCCTTGTGAAGTACAACTATTAAAATTCTCAAACCATTACGAAAACTGTGAAACTAAACAAGTGCAAATAACTAATATGAAAATTCAAAAAGTTACAGATAACAAATGGATAGCCATTTTTCCAACCGAAGTAATAGCAACCATCCACTGCAACCAAGATGAAAATAACCAAGCATTAATCGGAAGCAAACTAATTACCCTCAAAGAAGACTGTTATGTGAAATTGAAAGATGAAGTTATCAGAGTTTATCAAGATCCCATAGCAACAAAGAAACTTGCAAACCTACCGGAACTACAATTCAAAATACAACAAGAAGACGAAGAAATAAACAAGAAACCTATGAAGCTAGAGCATCTAGACTTAGACGATCTCAACCACGCCGTGAAATTAGTGGAAAGTTATAAAGAACAATTAAGTGAACTCAAAACGCCAAAGTTACATTATAATAATATAAGTGTTTGGACAATTGTATTGATCATTTTAATAATTTTGTAATCATGTATGTATTATACAAAATGTACCTTAGATATAAGAATGAAGGAAACAGTTCTAGATTTAAGGAAACAAAGAGAAAAAGGAAACAATAAGCATACCGTTAGAAACAATGAATTTTAAATGAATTTAAATAATGAATTTTATGTATTTAAAATTAAGAAAACCTTAATTTTTCATTTACGGTGGGAGGAGTTATGTATCCCCAATTACCTATATATATTGATATATTGAATCTAATAGGAATTATTAGAAATTATTAAGTAAAAGTATAAGTTCAATGCAACATTGTAACACAAGGATAACCCAGAGGTTATCGACAGTTCATGTGAACGGACATGCAACTTTGCATCCGTGAGGGCAGTGATACTGCAGGTGGCAGGTCACAGGCGGTCAACAGACCGCAATTACTTAGAATTAAGTTGTTACATTGTATTAAAGTGTACAATTAAAGAGAAATGCAGACATGAGATCTGCAAGTTCTCACAGCCGTGTGAGGGGCAGGTTATTATAAAAGGCCCGGGAGCTCAATGCCCGGCAGTCAGTCTTCGAACTCCATACTTCGTTGTTCAAGCTACTCAACCGAGTCAGTCTTCGAACTCCATACTTCGTTGTTCAAGCTACTCAACCGAGTCAGTCTTCGAACTCCATACTTCGTTGTTCAAGCTACTCAACCGAGTCAGTCTCCAAACTCCATACTTCGTTGTTTGAGCTACTCACCTGTACAATAATTAATTTTAGTATTATGTACAAGTTATCTAAATTTTAACTTAATAAAAATATTGTTAAAGTTTCAAAGTGTTTTTAAAAAACCAGCTCCAAAGGCCCGAACTTTAACTCGCGCTTTCATCCGCTAGAGGCGTAGCCTGCTTCCGTATACATTGCGCTTGCGCGATGTATTTTATGAACTTTTGAACTGTATTTATCGGCTGTTAACTGTATTACCGACTTTTAAGATCTATCACCATATAAATGTATCACCATCTAAAGTGTAATACTTTACAAACTGTTTTATCGACCATATAAACTATCACCAAGAGTAGAAGTGTAATAAGAATGGCGCCCTTATTAATGTGGAGGTTAGGAACCGGGGAATTTTCCTTTGTTTTTTATAAACATTCAATGTATTACCAATGTTATTTAAAAAAAGTTTTTTTCACTTAAAACCAATTACCAAATATCTATAACCTTGAATTTTATACCCGCATTTCGGAACATGCCTCATTCTTAAAGATGTCAAAAAGCAAACTTCAACTATTTAACCCTACCTTATGCAAGTAAGTATATAAATAAATAAGCTTTTATCTTATTTTATGTCTTTAAACACTGTTTATTATGGAAATTATCTAGTTCTATTAAATTTAAAAACATAACCCTTCCTGTTTTTTAAAAAACCGTGTTTAAATTTCCTTGTATGTTTTAAACAGTATAACCTATAAATGCGTTTTATAAAGGTTTTTGCCTTATATATAGTAACGAAATTACCTAGACCATATTTTTACCTTTCAAAATGTTGTAATAAACTGCATCCCTTTATATCTGTTCCTTTGAATACATAAATAAAGAAATTTCCGTTAACGTTTATTATTTAAACTCATTTACGATACTTGTTGATAACTTCTGCAATATTGAAAGAACATTCCAATAATTTGGAATACCTTTTGTATAGGTATCGTGGAATTTTTCTTTCATGTAGCGAGTTTGATTTTGTCTGATTGCATATTTTTTTTAGTTATTGATATTTCAACGTACCTTAACATCCGTAAGCGAAATTTACTGTCGAATTTGGTCGCTCAGCGTTATGTAAGTCTAGACGAGGATTCGGTTGGTAAGTTTGTCGTTTAGAATTTGTAAATCATTTTTTTAATAATGATGTTGAAATTTTTCCTTATTGGTTTGGGTAGAACTCAAATGAGAACTTCGCATCCCAGTAAAAATATGCTTTATAGAATATCTCTTTGTTTTTCAACAATTTTATTCGTGCTTCGAGTTTTAATTACTCTTATCTCTTCACATATCGATTTGAATCTCTTTGAATGCCTTGGAATTGTCTTTAAAATCGTTTAACCTTATGTATATCTAAGAGCTTTCCACGTTTACTCCTTTGACAATGTACCTAATGTTCTTAGCTTTCACTTGGCTTAATAACTTGAAACAGCCCGCAGGCCGTTTGGCAAGATGGAACTTGCGTATATCTCAATTCACTTTTGACGTTAGGCATAGGCCTGGCAAATTAAATATCGTACCTGATGCCTTATCTCGTGATGTTGTTTCTCTTAACCTTCCAAATTTAATTCTTGATACCTGGTACATCAATATGATTAAAAAAGTTTCCGATAACCCCGACAAATTCCCTACCTTTCGTGTAACTAATAATAGACTATATAAATTTGTATCTTCGTCCCCGCATAAAGCATCAAATATCTCTGAATGGAAACTGGTCGTGCCCACTGCAAACCGCAGTGAGGTACTCAAATTATGTCACGATGATCCCATTGCTGCACACCTTGGTGTTACAAAAACTCTCGCGAAAATATCTGAATTATATTACTGGCCCACACTTAAGCAATCTGTTTGTCGCTACATTAAGAGCTGTAAAATTTGTGGTTCCCATAAGAGTTCACAAGACGCTCGCCCTGGTTTAATGGGTAACTTTAAACGTGTATCTTATCCCTTTCAATTAATATCGCTTGACTTATTAGGACCTCTCCCTCGATCGAAAAGAGGTAATCAATATCTTTTAGTCGTTACCGATTGGTTTTCTAAATTTGTTATGGTGCAACCCTTACGTAAAGCTACTTCCGCTGCTATAATTAAATTCCTAGAACAAAACGTATTTCTTATCTTTGGTGTCCCACAGATTATTCTTTGTGACAATGGTGCACAATTTATCTCTAAAGATTTTCAGAATTTCGTTAAAAGTTACAAAGTACAAAAAATTTGGTTTAACGCAAAATATCACCCCCAAGTAAACCCTACCGAGAGAGTAAATAGAGTCTTAATTACCGCTATTTCGTCCTATATTGATTCAGACCATACTACATGGGATGAACATATCTTTAAAATTGCTCAAGCTTTGCGTACATCTAAACACGAAGCAACCCAATTCACTCCGTCATTTCTTGTTTTTGGAAGATATACCCCAATCGATGGGAGTTACTATGGTTTAGTGCCTGACGATACTAACGTAATTGAATTTGACGATAAAGTACGTTGGGACAAGGACCAACAGTCATTACCTTCTATCTTTAACGACGTTAGAAAAAATTTGTTAAAAGCTTACAAAAAGAGCAAGGACCACAATAACTTACGTAAACGAAATATTTCCTTCGCCTTGGGCGAACAAGTTTGGAAAAAGAATTATGTCTTATCGGATGCATCTAAGAAATTTTCCTCAAAATTAGCCCCTAAATTCATTCTTTGTGAGGTCACTCGTGTTATTAGTCCCCTTATCTACGAACTTCAGGATGCTGAAGGAAAACGCCAAGGCAGGTGGCATATTAAAGACCTTAAGCCATTCCCTGTTGACCCAAATGCTACTTAAGTTTTTCATGTTCCATGCTCCTCACTATTTACCTAATATTTTTTGTTCTCACCATCAATTAGTTAACTTTAATTACTTATTCCCTCTCTCGTATAGTATATAACCTCTTACACGTTTAACTTTACTTCCCTTAAATTAGCTATCTTTTTCTTTTGGTTGACTTTCCCTTGACCATTCCGTTAGATATATATATCACTTCATTCTCTACACCCCCCAATATAACCTTGTTGTTTCATTTAATCAACCCTCAAACTTTTCCTATTGCATATTATTTGGTTTTTAGCGTTTTTCTTACGTCATTTAATTTTGTGTGGTAATTGTCGTAACTTTGGTTGAAATAACTCAATGAATTTTTATGATTGGTTTTAGCTGATGTTGAGTGAATGCTTTCTTCTTTGGGCTCACATAGGACACGCGCGATCTATGCCATTGAAAGAAATAGTTCATATTCGCAGTTGCAAAAACTAGGATTGTCTATTCCATGTGTTTTTCTTCTGAATTATTGCAGTCGCCCACATTATACTACATCATTATTTCTTTCTTTTTCTACTAAATCTACATAACTTATAAACATTTTTTTCATTGTTTTTTATTGAACTTTGTGGTGAGGTGCTATTGCTTCTTATTGTTATCTTATTAAATTCTCGGTTGTTTTAGCATATGGGGACAGTGTACCTGTATTTAACTGCTTATAATTGGGCATTTTTGTGTGTTTAGGGTGCTACCGTTTTGAGAAACTACCTTAAAACAGTTTGTTTTTGTGTGTTTGTATCTGTAATGATACTTTTAAGTTGTCGTGTCTACCTTTGTCTGATTTTCTTATCGTAGTCGAAGCACTCGTTAGGAAAATGATCATACTAGTTCTCTTAGGAGCCTAGTGAATTTCAACATATGTGATACCTTATCTTGTCGGATTAATATCGCAGGTGGTCCTTCAGACTGCGCTGTGTTTAATAGGGACAACTCTCTACCTTCTCTTGGACGCTTGTCCAAAAACTATACTTTTTTCTTATCCCGCTATCTCCGCTATGCCTTATTCTTCTTTCGGTGGACCTGTTCTTGTCCCGGAACACCCGTCTGCCACATAAGAATGATGTTCCCTCATTCCGAGCTACTGGCCACATTGGTTGGTTGAGTAGCGCTTTGCTATCCACCTTTTTCTCTGTCGCTTTTGCTCAATGCGAGCCCTTCCTCTACTTTCTTCTACCTGGAAGTGTCTCTTATGCACTCCAAAAAACCAACCTCCTTCTTTTTTACCGTTCCTGTTTCTCTACTGCCTTTTCATTTCTGTTAGTCACCGTGTGGTTGCGCGGGAGGTTTTCACAGACACCTGGACCATGTCTCTGCGAATCTTTCGTGGGGTCATGCGGTGCCGTTGTCAGCGCATGGGCTCTGGCAGTGAAGGTATGTATGAGTGTGTGAATGTGTGAGTGGATGTGTATATCTTATATACCGTGTGGGTATCGGGTGATAGTATCACCGATATCGATTATCGCCGGGTGCAGGAATGCACCCAAATGTCTTTGCCGGTCTCTCGTGCTGTTTCGTGTGAACGGACCTGCTTCACAGGTTTCTCTTTTTAGAGGGCACGAGTCAATCCCATTTAAACGGCTCTACTGGAGCCACTCTATTTGTTGTTATTCATTGTCTTGGGTAATAACTAGGCCAAAACCTTTGTCTTCTTTATTATCTTTGATAATACCCTTAGTTTTAATATCGTTATCTTACCGATTACCTTTAATAATAACCTTAGTTTAATATCGTTATCTTACCGACTACCGTTAGTAATAATTTTAGTCTAATATCGTTATCTTACTGACCACCGTTAGTAATAATTTTGGTTTAAATTCTCGTTATCTTACCGACTACCGTTAGGAATGACTTCGAGTTATTTCGCGTTATCTTACCGGTTATCTTTAGTAATAACTTTTTTTAAATTCATGTTACCTTACCTACTATCTCTTATAATCACTTTAGCTTAATATCGCGTTATCTTATCTAGTATCTCAAATAACAACTAAAGCTTAATACCGTTATCTTATCCATTACCTTTGAGGATAACAATTTAAGCTTAATATCATTATCTTATCTATTATCTTTAACAACAATTTGAGATCTTGCCTTATCTTTTTATCGTCCTAACGTGTGGTATCTATGACCAGACGTGGGAATTATTTTTCTTGATATTTAAGTGAAAAAGCTAACCCGATATAGAAATGTAATTTGTCAGGTTAGCATATAAGGATTTAGTAGGTGGTACTTTTGGTAAATTTGTTGATTCACAACTATGTCATGGACAAGTTTTAAATGTGCATCGTTAGAAAACCAAAGTACCAGTAACAAAATTTGCTAGAGTGCACAGTGATGCACTCCATGAACATTTTTAAATTTGGGCACTTCTTGCCAAAAAGAAGAATAGTTTTGATGCAACACTCATGTGTGTTTGCACATAAGAACTTTTATGTTAGCTTTAGTTAGATAGGTTTAGATAGTTTAGGCGACTTGTCGCACCCGTTTTAGTTTAAGTAGTGTTTCATGCTCCCCGACAAATTTGTGCTGTCGATAATTAGTGTAGTCAAAGACTATCGGGCTACCTATTCCGTTTCCTGGTACTTCGGTAGACGTGTTATCGGTCAAAAAACCAGGTGGCGCCTTATATAAACATTTTGTAGGTTTTAAGTTAGGTTTTATATAGGGTAGTTAGGACTTAGATTTTAAGCTGTTACTGTGCTAACAGACTTTTTCCTTTTATTAAGGTTTTTCTTTTGTGGCTTTGTCGCGATTGTTACGTGCCATTGCCACTTAAACATTGTTTTAGATTAAGTTTTGATATACGGGAGTTTCGCGCCATAATTTCAAATACGCGGTGCGCGGGAATTTTAAATAGACTAGGCGGTACTTCCGTACGTCATAGTAGTGCATTTGCGCAGTGTGCGTGTCCCTAGAGGGTGGACCAATACTAGACAAAGAGTGGGGACGAGTTTTGGTGACGCTCTGAATCGTGGCCTTTTGCCTTGGTTCTTCGAGTAGTGTGGTTGGTCAGGTAGCGTATCGTGCTTAGCTTACCTATGTAGTTTCCCTGCTTGCGTATCTTTTGTTTGTCGTACCTTCTACCTTTTTTCCGTCATTCCCTGCATAGGTAAATTTGCAGCAACCTTCGGCGAAACGAGCTCCACGACCCTGATGACCATGCTCCGCTAGCAGCTCCGGAGGAATCAACACCTTTAATCCCTCAGGGATGTAGCCGGATGGACTCCAATTGAGGCCTACCCCAGCGCAACTTTGTGCGGATGCCGGATTCCTTACGTAAGTAGTTTATGTATTACCTTTTGTTTAAATTTTCATATTTCTGATTATTACGCAATGTAATTTGGCAGTGGTGACGTCATGGTAGATGACCGCGCCCAAATCTGTAATAAGGTTCGCGTTTTCATCCGCTAGAGGCGTAGCCTGCTTCCGTATACATTGCGCTTGCGCGATGTATTTTATGAACTTTTGAACTGTATTTATCGGCTGTTAACTGTATTACCGACTTTTAAGATCTATCACCATATAAATGTATCACCATCTAAAGTGCAATACTTTGCAAACTGTTTTATCGACCATATAAACTATCACCAAGAGTAGTGTAATAATACTTTTTATGATAAAACATGTTTCAGTAACGGGTTTTCCTAGTTTCATATGAAATTTCATCGTTGCTCTAGTAAAACATATAATTCTTTTAGCAAAACAAAATAAAATTTATACAAACCAAGACTCACAACCAGGCTGAAATGTCTACAGACATGTATGAGCAGCATTTGAACGAAAAGAGTTTTTACTGCACAGCTGTCGGCCTAATTACTCTGGTGCATGCGTAGTTCATCTGTAGTAGCAACAGTTTCGTCATTTGATAGCCACAATTTGTACATTCATTTGCAATATTATCATTTACTGGTTATTTATGTTTATTTTTATAAATTCATATATTTGTATTACAGAGATTATTGTATTATAAAATAAATTATATTTATTATAATACATTGTACTTTAAAAATGAAAATTTAACACTTTAATAATTTGATAAGAGAGCGCGGGCATCTTTAAGTTAATTACAAGGCGTCTTACCTTCTAAAAACGACCCTGCACCTACGTGACGTTTTTGCAATCTTGATGGTGACCACATTTCCAAAGTGCTTCGGATTTTTTTTTGTTGTAAGTTGTTTGGTAGCGCAAAAATTAAATTGACCATTAATATTCAAAGCGTGTTTCCATTAGCTTAAGCACACACGAATAAAATGTTAGGTGTATAGTAAATTATGAAAATGAATTGTAATGGATAAAAAGATTAAAAAATGTATAGACGAAATGAATACAAGATAGCGTGTTTTTGAAGAGTTTACAATAATTATTAATATTTAGCATGTCAACGGTTATCATTTCAAGAAAGTAGCACAAAATTGTTTAAAAATAATAACGGAGTTTTTTAGAAGCTATTGTAATGGTGTCAAAATTTGATCTGGATACTTTGAGCACCTAAAAAAGTTCAAATGAATGAAAAATCCAAATACAACAAAAAAACGCCTCTCATTTAAATTATATTTGTTACTATTTTAGCCAATAAAATAAAATAAAAGGTTCTAGGTTACATTAAAAACACAAAACATTACAGTATAATTTTTTATGTACATCAAATACAACTCATATTGAACAAATAATTTTTTGTTTTAAAGCAACAACAAAATTTGATAGCATTCATTGAGTTCCTATCCTACTATAATAACTACAATTGAGGATTTATATAACTTTGTGATAAACACTAGACAAATTAAGTGGAAAAAGGTGTCCCACAATATTTACAAACATACGGTTTTTTTATTTCGCTATGTATTTGCTAATAATTACTTCAAATGATTCACTTCTGTAAATGTTTTGTTACAAATCTCTCAAGAATAATGTTTCTCTCTTGTACGAGTTAACATATGCAACTTTAAAGAACCATTTTGAGAGAAAGTGCGTGGACAGACAGAACATGGATATGGCTGTTCGCCAGAATAAATTCCGCGATGTGACCTTAAACCGGAGTAACTAGAAGATCCTTTACCACATTAATTATGTTTGCAGTAGTACCCTGCTGTTTCATATGTCTAGTAAACATTACGCAAGAAGAAAATTTTTCGTTGCAAATATTAGCGTTTGGGACAGTTGTGCGCTTGTACATGAATTTTTAAAGCACCGACAGTAACAGAGTTTCTACCACACATGTTACAATTAAGTAAAGCACTATCACAATTATGAGCTCGTATTGCATCTTTAGATAGAAATCTTTCACAACATCTATTACACCAGTACGCTAAACAGTCAGATTTGCTGATGTGTTCTTTAAAATTTGTATAAAACACCCACCTCCTATTACACCGTGGACAACTATACGGTGTGTCACCTTTATGAAGGCGCATATGTATATTCGCCTTAAATGGATCTATAAACCGCTTTCCGCAGCGATCACATAAAAACGGCGATTCTCTTGTAATCATAAGGTGAGCCTTCAATTCATGATATAATTTAAAGGTCGATAAACACGAGGGGCATGTATATATGGGTCTATTGTTTGAATGGAAGCGCTTATGCTTCATGCAGATATGTGGAGCTACCACATTATTACTTACAGAAGCTTGTTTGAGCTGTTGATACTTTTTCTTTTGCACATACTTATTTAGAGCGTCATCTCCAAAATCGGATTTGACGTCGCTTATATAATTGTTGACATTATTTTCTTCTTTATTTTCCGGTTTGGTCTTGACTACACTAATATCACAATTTAAAACAGTTTGCTGTAGTAAAGAGTGACATTCTAAACATTTCTTTTTAAAACTATAGGTTTCGCACAATTTAGTTAAACATAGGTCACATACACTTTTCGGCATTTCATCATTTTCTTCGACCTTCAATAAGAAAAATATGTTTAGTTAAAACACATAAAGAAATACACACCTCTAGTGAAATACAGTCCTTAAATAAATCCTTTACAGGTATGGATTGAAATGATATATCAGAAATCTGAAACATGACAACAGCTTCAGTAATGCAAGTTCTACATCGCCGACTAAGCGAATCTTTGGTAACGATTATTGGTTTGGTCTCCAAATCATCCGCACTTTCAGTTGTTCCATCTTAAACAAAAATAACAATTGTGATATTGTCGGCGGCTTTCAAGACCGGAGTAATAAATATTTATGGTTCCGGGTTGGAACCGTGTCATCTTATAAACTAAGGTCGTCGTTTCGTCCACTTTTGTAAGGGGCTTCATCAGGACAAGAAAAGAAAATGTAAATAAATAAAAATAATAATTATAAAGAAAAGAATGATACTATTAAGTAGACAAGTTAAGATGTAAAGAGTAAGGAAAGTTACTTCTGAACTAGCAGACTCACCAGCCCATTTAAGTCAAAAGGTGCCTTACAAAAGTTGACGAAACGTCGACCTTAGTTTATAAGATGACACGGTTCCAACCCGGAACCATAAATATTTATAAAAGTAACAATTACATTAGAATGACCTACTTTATGTGGCGTTAACTCTATCTTCATTTTATTTTGCTTGAAAGAAATCGAGAAACGCAATGTATATATATATATATTACTCAAATTTAGACCAGGGTAGAAAATTAATTAACGACATCAAATAATTTTAATCACCCTGTATAAAGAAACAAATAGAAATTACGTGCGAAATTTATATTAATTAATTCAATTTTTAAGTAACGGGTATTAAACAAAGTGTACAAATAATAATTAATATTTAATTGGTATTCGCTAAAAATTAAAAGGTAGAAGTCAATGCCATTCATTATTTTAATTGGAGTTAATTGAACCATTAGTAATATATAATAAGCATAAAAGCCTGTGAAAATCCAAGGTTGGTAACAAACAGCTAAAAGGAAGGTTAAAATACCATGAAACAAAGCTCGGAGAATTATATTAAAACGTTCATTAGGAGCACACACCTGCAAACTTTTAAATGTCAAATTCTAATAAATTTGAATAGATAAACATGTAGCTTCTACGTATATTGGAAACGGTCGGATGTTTTAGCAGGAAATGCTAGATGAGGGGTTATTTTACTCAAGTAGGAATCCACGTGGATTTAAATAGCAGATAGTAAAGAATATCGATTTGTACCACTCAGACCAGGGTAGGAAGGGATGGATACAACGCGTAAAGCAGAGACACTGATAATAAAGGCGTGATTTGTGAAGCTTCACTAGGGCTAAGATTGGTTGAAATACGATGCAAACATGAGAGGAAAACATAGCAGTTGGTGTGTAAAATTAATAAGTTGTTCTCGGACGGGTTGCGAGCCGTGTAGAAATTTCTTAGATTTTCAACTTGGACGTGTGTAAATTTAGTAGAATCGCTGTGCCGAGCCGTCGAAAGGGAAAATAGAATGCGAAATTCTAAAAATTGTCCGTTGCGGGACAAATTCGACTTGCAAGCGGGCCATTATATAATCCCGTATTAATAGGAGTTTCGCTCTCTTAGATTTTTGATTTTATTCAATACTTTAAACAGTTTTGCTCTTTATTTTTTTGATTATTCGATACTTTAAGTAGAATACGTGGTGATTACGTGCTACAATAAAAGTTATTAGTGCACTTAGAGAAGATACAAGGTAATAAAGTCTAGTTATATTTGCGAGTATTACTGTACCAATTATCCAAATTAGTAACGAGAAATAAATAAATAGAAGTAGGCAGTTTTGGGTATAGCGTGAAAGAATTATGAATTTCTTTGCTATTTTTTGGGAGTGAGTAATCAAGTGTTATTCGTAAACGTGATTGGATCCACAAAACAAGATTTAGATATACATAGATGAGTTCCTGAGAAGCCCTGAAACAATTTAGACGAATGGTGGTGTAGAAAAATTTTAAAGGCGACCAGGAATCTTAGGACGTAAACATAATCCAGCTGGAATGGTGGGATGAGCAAGCCCGATGTACATTGAAGCCACGAGTGCAGTAACCTTCAGGTAAATTATGCAATTTTGTTCGATCTTAGATGTTTTGGTGTGTGCTGAATATCTTTATAATTTGTTTGATAAAAATGGACAGTAGTAAATTTGTATAAACAACAAATTTTTAATTTTAAGGTATAATTTTCTTGTATAAGTAGAAAAGAGTATTTATCAGGTTTATGTTTTTGATTATGATGAAAACTTGGGTCTGTCTTTGAGCTCAATTAGACTAACCTGTTAAATTAACGTAAAGGGGTGGGAGATGCTCCCTTTTATTCAGACTTAGGTCTGCACATATTGTTAACTTAATTAGTATGCATCCTACAAGGACTCTAATTCTGGATGCAAATTAAAATGATGACAAATTTTAACTTGAGATTTTATGATGCTGAAATTTAATTTTGAAATTTTAATGTATTATGAATATTGATGTAAATAGAGTTAACGTTGATGTTTGTGGTAGCAATGTGTTTGTTTTTTTATGAATGAGGATGAAAGTTTTAACTAGGTGAGCAGCCGAGGCGGAGAGATTAAAGAGGCGATTATCAGAAGAGAATCACAGCAATCTGGACGTCCCAATCTGTGGGGCTCGAATGATCAGCAGAAAGTACCAGTTCCCGTGACCAAAGGCCCATTTCACACCAATTTTGGCGACCAGAACGTGAGGGCTCGAATTCCAGATAGTGTGTAACTGTTTCAGGAAACTGACGACCCTGAAATTAAGAGCTGAGTGTGAATATTTTTTGTAGGTGTGTGAAAGAAGTGTGTGGGGGTGTGTGGGGGTGAAAAGTGTGATGTATGCAGAGAAAAGAGTGGCTTCGAAGTCAAGGGGTGGAAATATGAAGCTGTGATAGTGCTTTATATAAGACGACAGAAGCAGAAATAGAGGAAGAAGCAGGAAGTAGTAGGGATCAGTCTAAGGCGGAGTCAGGAGAAACAGGAAATGAGTTAATGATGAGAATGTTAGAGGAAATGCGACTAGCTAGGGAAGAATCGAATAGAGCGAGGGAGGAGTCCAACCGAAAATTAGAACAGCTAAGCGATGAATCGAATAGAACGAGGGAGGAGTCCAACCAAAAATTAGAACTGCTAAGCGATGAATCGAATAGAGCGAGGGAGGAGTCCAACAGAAAATTAGAGCAGATAAGCGGGTAAATTGAGCAATCTACTAGAGAATTTACAGAATTTAAAAATAATCTTACTGTGAAAATGGGGGAAGTTGTTACGCAATTCGTGGCAGTCCCTGTTCGGGCGCCAAAGTTATGCTACGTTGACTCGTAGCCGAGGGTAACACCAAGAAAATCAAAGAAAAGACCGGGCTCAATCGGAGAGTAGGGGGGGGGTTGTAGAAAGCAGGCCAACATATAACGTACGGGGCTGTAAGGAATTAATAACAATACCTGCAATAAAACAAAATTAGTCCTGCCAACCTGAAATAAAGAAAAAGCATAGTAGCAATGAAAAGTCTCAGTTATTCAGTACTTTGTAGAATGTAAATAAAACGGTTTAGATAAACTATATAATATAATCACGATAAAAGCATTATAAAAATTTTTATTACAAAGTGAGGTAATATTGGGGAGTAGCAGAAACGTTTCCTCACACACCAATTAAACATAAATCGGATAAAATGTTTACAAAAGGTAAATAGATAAGACACCATTGGTATGAGTAATTCAGTAGTATTGATCTTTCTTTCTTTCTTTCTTTTTTTTTCTTATGTTTTGAAATATCATGCAAGTCTTTTGTAAAAGGTATCAGAACGACAAAGATATAGTAAAGCAACGGATAGATATTTACAGTAATAACAAGTAGAAAATAGTTCAACTTACAAAAGTCCTTCAGCAACGCTTCCTTGCAACGGAAGTGTGAGATTCACGATGTCCTACGCTAACGAAGCACTTCACCCTTGACTGTGAGGGTGTTGATGGAACTTATCACACGTTACACTAATCACACCTATGCATTTCACTGGTGTTAGCAGCAGACATTATTCTGCTGATGGAACTACGTAGCATTGATAAATTTCTTGTTAATTCTATTTCCTGAGACACTAATTTCGAAATATTTTGCAGCACTAGTTTAATCTCAAACGGGACCGAATGTATATTATTTTCAGAAACGTCCAAAAAGCAGTGAGAAACTTCAACCAATACCTTGGTAAACCGGTAATCTGTTATATTTCGCAAACAACGAAATTTGTGCAAGCAATGATCTATTTTAGTTTCTTTGGTGTTAGAAAATTCAGAGACTACAGTGTCAACTGTATTTAAATAATCCAACGTATGCACTACTCTCATAAAAAAAGGACCGCGAAAACTAGATCGCACACACAGTTTAAAAATCAAAAAGACATAGCAACTAAGAAAACCACAATGAGTAAAGCACGTGTATCACTAAAGTACGTCCGTCAAAATGTTCCGTAAAACATTTATCTCACAAGACAAACAACTAAAAACAATTAGTAAAGCAACGCGTAATCCCTAAGTCAATGTTCCGTAAAACTTTTATTTTACAAGAAAGACAACTAAAAACACCATCAGCAAAGCAACGCGTATCACTCAAACCGTCCGTCAAATGACCGTAAAACACGTGCGGTTGAGTAAACACGTTCGCCTATATAAGCATCTTTCCTTCAAGGTAATAAGAACTACACTGCTTACAGTTAATAGACAACTTTTATTTTACAAGAAAAACAACCCAAATCGTGCCGTGCTTGTTCATGAACAATACGAAAAAATTGATATCGCATTAATTCTCACTACTGTCAAAGCAAAAAGAAACAGTATTTTTAACGTAATTAACGTATAGGAACAAAGAACAAAACCCGACTACTCGTCTGTTTATATCAACTCGTTCCTATTACAACTGCTTATCGTCTGTTATATACCTCGCTAATAACATAAGGAACTAAATTTATATGCACGGCCAGACAAGAACGATGTAATCTATAATTAATTACAAGCTGTTTAACATTCATTCCTTGGAATTTATTTATTAATGAGAATCAATCTTCAATTTATCTATCTTATAAAATTAATACACGCGAGTTAAATTGCATACAAATCTGAACTATTCTGAAGTATTTACTTTATACCAACGGCGATTCAAAGGAAACGATGGAATTTACTCATTATAATACGACGCATTCGGCTAAAGAGTTAATAAATATACAATATAGAAATAGTAGTTGCAGAAATGTATTTACGAATTGGGTATAGCGTAAAATGTTAAACTTACAAAAATGCCCGTTACAAAGTAGAAAGTAGGGTTGATAGAAATGAGAAAAACATTACAGGTCTTCGACAGGAAATGGGAAATTTAAGGTTCGAAGTACGCATTTTTTGTGAAGAAGAGATAAACATAAAAATGACTGAAGTAACGGACTCATGTAGGGATCAGTTAGGCAGGGTAGAACGCGAAGTTGGTAGTATTAAATACAATATGGCAAGTTTAACGGGGGATGGTCCTAGATTTTATACAGGTGGCGTATCATTGGACCAACATATGAAATTTTATGGCGATAACAGGGTAAATCCACAAATTTTTATTAATAGCGTAAGAAATCTAGTGGGAAATTTATTCGACGAACAGACTAAACTAAATACAATAAAGGCTTTATTGAAAGACAATGCGGAAGCATGGTATAATTTAGTAGGACAGGACATAGACACATATCAGGACTTTGAAAACAAATTTTTACTACATTACTGGAATGATCACAAACAGGATCAGATTAGGGACGACTTGATTACAGGAAAATTTAAGGGAGAGTTTGCAGGTTCTAGGGAGCAATATGCCATCCGCAAATACAGTGTGGCCAAACAACTTAATCCACCATTGACGGACAGACAAATAATCAAGTACTTATCACGACATTTTGAACTGGAAATCAGACAACACGTGACCTTACAAAACATCACAGAACGGGAGACATTTTAGAATACTTACAGAGATATGACGATGTGTGTGTAGGACGGACAAGAGAGATACGTGAACGAAACATTAACACGGTTAGGTTTGACAACAGGACACAGAATTTTCCGAGACGGCCTGACTATAACAGAAATTTTCGACCGAATTGGGAACGACGAGGACAGGAATACAGGAGCAATAGTGCGACTAGGGGACCGACGCCAAGACCTAGTTACACGAGACAGAACAGTTTACCGGAAGTAAACAGGACAGTGACGAGCACGCCGAATAGAGACAGGGACATGGATATTAATACGAGGAGGACGTACACACAGGTTGTAGAAGGACAACCAGGACCAAGCACGGAAAACAGGACGAGACAGGATTTTTAGAACGCGACAGACCACTAGATTTCTGTGTAAATGTGTATGAACATCCACGTGAATTTTTCAAAATTGAGGAGGAAGTAGAGCCAGAAACTGTAGAAAAATTATGTTTGCCAATTATTAATATAGGGATTTTTGAGAATAATGTAGAAGTATTACTTGATACGGGGGCAGACGCGAGTTTAATATCGGAGGAATTCGTCAGCAAAATTAGGGATAAGGTTTGTGATAGAATTATGTCTATAAAGCGTAGCCATTTAGTAGCTCCAAATAAAAAGAAGTTTGCTGTAGTAAATAGTGTTGTGGTGCTTAGGATAAATATAGGAGGTTTAAGCTGTGAACAGGAGTTTGTAATTGTACCTGGACTGAAGTTTCAGAGCATTTTAGGTGTTGACTGTATGATGAAGTTAGAGGTTTTGATGGATATGGAAAGGAAGGTAGTAAGGATTAAGGATAGGGTAGTGCCATGGAAGGGCAGTTATGAAGTCACAGAGGATGACACGGGGTTGAGTATTAATGTAGTAGAGGTAGAGGATGATGGAGTTAAACAGATCAACACAATAAGATGTCCAGAGGATAGGATAGTAGAGGTTTAAGCTTTATTACAAAAACATGCAGAATTAGTGGGGGTAGAAGCAAGCACAGCGTTAGGCTATGAGCACGTATTGGAAGTGGATAATTCAGAACCATTCAACGCCAAGGGTTATCCTATTCCAGCGGCATATCGGGAGCAGGCGAAGGCAGAATTAAATAAAATGTTGGAAGATGGCATAATAGAGGTCTCAAACACTCATTTCATAAATCCGTTGGTGGTAGTTAAAAAAAAGGATGACAGTATTCGTTTATGTTTAGATGCACGAAAAATTAATCAACGGACCAAACCGCAATTCCATTGTCCACCATCCATGGACACACTTTTGACGAGGTTAAGTGGCAAGTTTGTTTTTAGTAAATTAGATTTAAGAAATTCATTCTGGCTGATTCCATTACACAAGGATTCTAGAAGGCACACAGGATTTTTCGTAGAGGGAAAATCGATAATTTTAAGGTAGTATCGTTTGGTTTGTCTGCAGAAAAGGAAATAATAATAAATGAGAAACAGACAAGTATAGGGACTGAAGAAGAAGCAATATGTAAGAGTCAGGATAATAGGGATGATAAGTTTATTTTATATGAGATAATAGGGATGATAAGTATAGATATAGGAGGAGAAATAGGGATGAAGAGTATTAGGATGGTGAGAAGAAAGACTTGGAGGATCAAGAAAAGAGTCAGATTTAAATAAGAAATGAAGATTAAATGAACAAAATAAAGTAGTGAAGATTAGTTAAAGGTTAGGAATAGGATAGGTATATAGGATGTATATAGGATTAGATGGAGAAGTAGGATGAAGTTAGGGATAATTTCAGCTTATAAAATTAGGTGAGAGTTAGGAATAGGATAGGGATATAGGATAGGTATAAATATTTTTAGGATTGGATAGAAGTTAGGTAAGTTAGAAAGATAAGTGTAGAGTCAGATAGACAATTGTTTTTGTAATTTGTTTTTTTTTGTAGTCTAGAGGTTTCGTATTTGAATTCAAATAAGTGGGATTATTTGTATTCAAATAGGGGGAAAATACTCAAATTTAGACCAGGGTAGAAAATTAATTAACGACATCAAATAATTTTAATCACCCTGTATAAAGAAACAAATAGAAATTACGTGCGAAATTTATATTAATTAATTCAATTTTTAAGTAACGGGTATTAAACAAAGTGTACAAATAATAATTAATATTTAATTGGTATTCGCTAAAAATTAAAGGGTAGAAGTCAATGCCATTCATTATTATTTTTATTGGAGTTAATTGAACCATTAGTAATATATAATAAGCATAAAAGCCTGTGAAAATCCAAGGTTGGTAACAAACAGCTAAAAGGAAGGTTAAAATATCATGAAACAAAGCTCGGAGAATTATATTAAAACGTTCATTAGGAGCACACACCTGCAAACTTTTAAATGTCAAATTCTAATAAATTTGAATAGATAAACATGCAGCTTCTACGTATATTGGAAACGGTCGGGTGTTTTAGCAGGAAATGCTAGATAAGGGGTTATTTTACTCAAGTAGGAATCCACGTGGATTTAAATAGCAGATAGTAAAGAATATTGATTTGTACCACTCAGACCAGGGTAGGAAGGGATGGATAAAACGCGTAAAGCAGAGACACTGATAATAAAGGCGTGATTTGTGAAGCTTCACTAGGGCTACGATTGGTTGAAATACGATGCAAACATGAGAGGAAAACATAGCAGTTGGTGTGTAAAATTAATTAGTTGTTCTCGGACGGGTTGCGAGCCGTGTAGAAATTTCTTAGATTTTCAACTTGGACGTGTGTAAATTTAGTAAAATCGCTGTGCCGAGCCGTCGAAAGGGAAAATAGAATGCGAAATTCTAAAAATTGTCCGTTGCGGGACAAATTCGACTTGCAAGCGGGCCATTATATAATCCCGTGTTAATAGGAGTTTCGCTCTCTTAGATTTTTGATTTTATTCAATACTTTAAACAGTTTTGCTCTTTATTTTTTTGATTATTCGATACTTTAAGTAGAATACGTGGTGATTACGTGCTACAATAAAAGTTATTAATGCACTTAGAGAAGATACAAGGTAATAAAATCTAGTTATATTTGCGAGTATTACTGTACCAATTATCCAAATTAGTAACGAGAAATAAATAAATAAAAGTAGGCAGTTTTGGGTATAGCGTGAAAAAATTATGAATTTCTTTGCTATTTTTCGGGAGTGAGTAATCAAGTGTTATTCGTAAACGTGATTGGATCCACAAAACAAGATTTAGATATACATAGATGAGTTCCTGAGAAGCCCTGAAACAATTTAGACGAATGGTGGTGTAGAAAAATTTTAAAGGCGACCAGGAATCCTAGGACGTAAACATAACCCAGCTGGAATGGTGGGATGAGCAAGTCCGATGTACATTGAAGCCACGAGTGCAGTAACCTTCAGGTAAATTATGCAATTTTGTTTGATCTTAGATGTTTTGGTGTGTGTTGAATATCTTTATAATTTGTTTGATAAAAATGGACAGTAGTAAATTTGTATAAACAACAAATTTTTAATTTTAGGGTAAAATTTTCTTGTATAAGTAGAAAAGGGTATTTATCAGGTTTATGTTTTTGATTATGATGAAAACTTGGGTCTGTCTTTGAGCTCAATTAGACTAACCTGTTAAATTAACGTAAAGGGGTGGGAGATGCTCCTTTTTATTCAGACTTAGGTCTGCACATATTGTTAACTTAATTAGTATGCATCCTACAAGGACTCTAATTCTGGATACAAATTAAAATGATGACAAATTTTAACTTGAAATTTTATGATGCTGAAATTTATGCTGAAATTTAATTTTGAAATTTTAATGTATTATGAATATTGATGTAAATAAAGTTAACGTTGATGTTTGTGGTAGGAATGTGTTTGTTTTTTTTTATGAATGAGGATGAAAGTTTTAACTAGGTGAGCAGCCGAGGCGGAGAGAGTAAAGAGGCGATTATCAGAAGAGAATCACAGCAATCTGGACGGCCCAATCTGTGGGGCTCGAATGATCAGCAGAAGGTACCAGTTACCGTGACCAAAGGCACATTTCACAACAATATATATATATATATATTATGCTGTAATAAGGGGTTGTTTAAAGGTGCACGTTATAGTAAAGGTCATTTGGAAAAGAGAAATTACCATGGGCAGCAGAAAACTGCACTTATTTATTGAAAAATTAAGAAATAGACATAGTTTGTAGATAGTAGGCAGTCAACACCCTGTATATAATGTAGAAATAGTTTTAAGCGACGCAGATACACGTAGGAAGACGCATAGTTGGCGTAGGAATGAGAAATACATTCATTAAGTAGATAGTAAATATTAAACACCCTGTAGATAAAGTTTAGTTAATTTAGGTAAAACAAATAATAATATTTTTCAGTGGAAGCACGCGTATATTCATAAATAAACGATAAAGTGTAATTAGACACGCATTAAAAGGAGTTCCAGACGATTAGATCAATACGGATATAGAAATAGAGCTTCAGGTAGCTAATATAAATGCGTACAAATATCTAACCATTTTTGATAAGAAAAACAGATTAAAAAGTGCGTGAATCGCATGTAAATATAAAAATTTAAAGTCAAGTTGCATCAGTTGTTTATGGAAAAGCAAGTAATCTATCAAAATACAGCATGTTGATAACGAAGGACAGCTGTGGGCAGGTTGTGATTATGAGGAATCGTAGAGCATTACATCAGAAACTGCTCTAAATGAAATTATTTGATTGGTCAGAAATAAGCGACGAGTTCTAGACCACACCCACGGATGGAGTGGGAATTCGAGAATATATTAGCGAGCACCTTGATAAGAAAGACAGTTTTGAACTCAACAAAGGCCGAAGTGCGTTGACATTAAACAAAGTAATACGTAATAATTATAAAAGTGAAATAAAATGAGTGCTAATATGAAGATTATAATTGCCGTTTAAACGTAAGTACGTTTTTAATGAATTTATTTTAAACTAAAACAAAAAAATAATAGTGCTTCGAGGTCTGAGGAAAATAGACTATGATTCTGATGTTCAGGGAAAAATACAGTAATACAATTTAGATGTCCAGGAGAAAAGAAGAATAATACAATTTTGAAGTACAGGGGTGAAACAAACTACAATTTTAAGTCTGGGGCAAGAATGATAAAAGTCTAAGTTTGAAGAAATTTGAAATAAATTGGGGTATAATTTAATAATGGTGGTCCATAATGTAATGGCAATAATTTAAATGGAATCCAGAATTGGGGAAGATTATTTTATTGGAAGCGTCGATGTGAAAAAAATAAACCAGGTCAGATTTTTAGTTATAAGACATTTTGTTTTTCTATATAAATTTTTATTTTTAATATTGAATTTGCTAAATATGATATGCTTGTGGAAAAGTCAACAAAAGAGGTTGCATACGTATAGAATGAGTAATATGATAACAGGTTTAGAATATTCTACACTTTGTTGGTAAAGATAATAAGTTTTTTTTTGGTGACTTTGGGTTTTGAGTAAATAGTAGATGGTTGTTAATAAATGAAATTTATAAGGTTAACTAATTGAAAAGTGTATTACAAATAATTTCAAAAGCTGTACATAACATATTGGTTTCATTATATAAAATCGAAATTTACTGAATTTTATAATTCCAAATAAATGCTAGCCGAGGTCATAAGATTTAAATAGTACAAAGGCGGAGCCACAAGTTGAATAGGAAATTGATATCACGCAAGGCGGTAACGTATCGAATTTTGTGATTGGTAGACAAAGTTATTTTAAGATAAAGTCCAGTTAAGTTGATAGCAATATTAAGAAGACAGCCGAAGGAGGAGATAATTACAAATTTGTTTATTTATAGTGAATATTAAAATGGTGGTCCAATAATTTAGAGTACGTAGAAAATTAATAAGGCGCATAACGAAGGGGATAGAGAATTCCAGTTCATAGCAATAAAAATAACAGCCCAAAGTAGGGGCATGATAATTCCGCTAACAGCATAGCAAATAAAGATGGCGCCCAACGTGGGGCACGAATTAAAGCATGATTTTACCATGGTAAAATAACCTGAGATTAAGAGGCGCGAATTAAATTAAATTAAAATTTAAAATACGACCGTAAGAGTAAAAATAAATAAATTAAACTAAACCGGGGATTTGAAAAGTTTCAATTAAAGGAAAATAGAGAAATTTGTACAGTAATTAAAGTTAGGTAGATTTATTTAGTATTTAAAAGTTTAGAGTAAAAATAGTAATTTCAAAATGGAGAAAGGATCCCAAGAAAACATAACGTTGGAGAGAAGTTTGAGTGAAGAAAGGCGAACTTCACAAGAAACCAAAATGTTGAATATCTTAATGGCATTAAATGATAAAATGGACAGGAGTGAACAAGCCATAAATACAGTTAAAACAAAAATGGAGGAATACAGCGAGAAATTGGAGAGTGAAATTAAGATTCTTAGTAATGGTCTGCAAGAAACGAATCACACTATCGCTGAGATTAAGGCACAAATGAATGTAAAAATTGGGAGAGTTTCTGAGGAAATAGACGGTTTATGGGATCATATTTCTTTAGTTAAAACGAAACAAGAAGAGTACGAAAGCGAGTCCAACAATAAAATTACGAATTTAAATATTAAATTAGGAAAAATTGAAGAAAATTGCGAAACGGAATTCAGAACAATAAATCAAGAAATAAATAATTTAAAAAGTAATCCAATAAATTTTAATAGAAAATCAAATAGGTTAATTCAAACGAATCTTTCAATTGAACAGTTTACGAAATTTTACGGGGACGGAAAATTAAATCCTAAGATATTTCTGAAAAATTTTAAAATGTTGATACAGGGATCTACAGATGAATTATTCAAATTAAATTTAATTAGGGCAATATTAAGAGGGAATGCTGAAAGATGGTACAATTTAGTTGAGAGTGAAATAGAAACATTTGAACAGTTTGAAAGCAAATTTTTACGTCAATTCTGGAATGACAATCAGCAAAATCGAGTTCGAAGTAACTTAATTATGGGAAGATACGATTCGGCGAAAGGGATAACGCGAGAATTATATGCGATTGAGAAATTTACTGTAGCGAAGCAATTGGATCCTCCTTTAGAAGATAAAATTATTATAAGATATTTAGCAGGTCACTTTAACGCTGAAGTAAAGCGATATATAACGACGCAGAACATAGTGGATAGAGATACATTTATTGATTATTTGCAGAGATATGATGATTTGGAAAATGATTATGAAATTGAAAATAATGTTAGGGATCGACGCGCGAATTTTATAAGGAATACGGAGACTCGGAATAATTATAGAAGGAACAATTACCATTATGATCGTGGAAGAAATTTCAATAGGGGGAACTATAGCAATTTTAATAATGATTTTAGGCAAAACAGGAATACTGGTCAGATACCAAGGCAACGAATGGAGAGAACGAATCATGAGGGAAATTATAATAATAGAGGAATAAATAGGCAGGAAAATGATGATCGACGGACACAAGCTAGAAATATTAATAGAATGGAAATAAGGAATACGAATCGCACAGATACAGGAATAATGAGTCAGGCAGGACCTTCGACGCCGAATCAGGATTTTTGAGTACGGACGAACCAAAGAAAATTCTACGAATTAACGGATACAGAAATCAGCGCGAGTTTAAGAAATATGAAATGGATAATGAATTAGGAAGATTGGAAAGGAATTTATTACCAATAATTAATTTAAAGGTGGAAGATAAAATAGTTAAAGTGTTAATTGATACTGGAGCAGAGGCATCACTTGTTGCGGAAGAGTTTGTTAAACGAGAAAAATTGGGGGATAAAGCGATAGCTATAACAAGGTGTAATTTAGTAGCACCAAATAATAAGAGATTTAGTGTGATAAATGAAATGGTAATTCTGAGATGTGAAATGGGGGATAAAATATGGAAAAGTGAGTTTATGGTAGTACCTGGACTGAAGATAGATGTTATATTTGGGATGAATATGATAGATAAGTTGGGGTTGAAGATAGATGCGGAATGCAAAATAATTGAGTGTAATGGGAAATATATTAAATGGTATGAAGAGGGGAATATTGAAATAGAAGACGACTGCGTAAATATTAATCGGTTTAGTGATGAGATAAATAATGTGGGTAATAAAAATGAAGATATTAAGTGTCCAGATGATTTAAGAAATAGGGTGAATATATTATTGAATAAGCATTCAGAATTAATGGGGTCGAAGTCGAGAATTGCCAAGGGTTATGTGCACAAGTTGGAAATAATAAATAAGGAACCGTTTAACACTAAAATATATCCTATTCCAGTGGTATATGGAAATAGTGTGAAGGAAAAAATTGAGGAAATGTTACGTGAAGGTATTATAGAGAGCTCCAGTACGAATTTTGTGAATTTATTAGTAGTCGTCATAATTAAAAGGGATAATAGTATTAAGTTGTGTATAGATACAAGTGAAATTAATAAGCGAACGAAGCCGCAATATAATTGTCCACCAAAGATAGATAAAATATTAGGGAGAATAGGTAATAAGAAAATTTATAGCAGGTTATGTTTAAAAAGTTCATTTTGTTTGATTCCATTAGCGCGAGAATCAAGGAAGTATACGGGTTTTTCGGTAGAAGGAAAATTATACCAATTTAGGGTGGTCCCGGTTGGTTTGTCCTCGAGTACGGATGCATTAGAGAATGTAATCAAGAATATTTTGGGACCGTATGAGGAATTTTGTATCCACTATATGGATGAATTGTTAATATTTAGTAATAGTGTAGAGGAACACTACGTGCATTTAGATAGAATTTTGTTAGAGCTGAATATAGCTGGTTTGATTTTGAATTTAGGGAAGTGTGAATTTTTTCAAAGTAGGGTTAGATTTTTAGGATATAGGATAGACAATAAGGATAGAATTAGGAAATACGAATTAAAAGGACCCCGATTTAAAAATATGATTGAGAAATATAAATTAAAAGGACCCAGATTTAAGAATAGAAAGGGGGAGGTTAGAAATAAATGAACCTAATTGACCCATGCAAAGACAGATGAATAGATAAAAGGAAATGTAAAAATAAATTGATGAATAGGTATACATAGAATAATAGAATAGGATTTGAATATAAGAATAGGTATAGGTATGAATAGAATAGTATAATAGGACATAGGTATGAGATAAATAAAATGTAAATATGGGTTTAATAAAGAAAAAGTTGGATTTTAAAATAGAAATAAAAATATAATAATTTCATACCAATGTGAGTATAAGTTCACGTTGGGCGCCAAAATGGACATTGATATAAAATTTTATATTTTAATTTGGGGGAATTATGCTGTGATAAGGGGTTGTTTAAGGGTGCACGTTATAGTAAAGGTCATTTGGAAAGAGAAATTACCATGGACAGCAGAAAACTGCACTTATTTAGTGAAAAATTAAGAAATAGACATAGTTTGTAGATAGTAGGCAGTCAACACCCTGTATATAAAGTAGAAATAGTTTTAAGCGACGCAGATACACGTAGGAAGATGCATAGTTGGCGTAGGAATGAGAAATACATTCATTAAGTAGATAGTAAATATTAAATACCCTGTAGATAAAGTTTAGTTAATTTAGGTAAAACAAATAATAATATTTTTCAGTGGAAGCACGCGTATATTCATAAATAAATGATAAAGTGTAATTAGACACGCATTAAAAGAAGTTCCATACGATTTAATCAATACGGATATAGAAATAGAGCTTCAGGTAGCTAATATAAATGCGTACAAATATCTAACCATTTTTGATAAGAAAAACAGATTAAAAAGTGCGTGAATCGCATGTAAATATGAAAATTTAAAGTCGAGTTGCATCAGTTGTTTATGGAAAAGCAAGTAATCTATCAAAATACAGCATGTTGATAACGAAGGACAGCTGCGGGCAGGTTGTGATTATGGGAAATCGTAGAGCATACATCAGAAACTGCTCTAAATGAAATTATTTGATTGGTCAGAAATAAGCGACGAGTTCTAGACCACACCCACGGATGGAGTGGGAATTCGAGAATATATTAGCGAGCACCTTGATAAGAAAGACAGTTTTGAACTCAACAAAGGCTGAAGTGCGTTGCCATTAAACAAAGTAATACGTAATAATTATAAAAGTGAAATAAAATGAGTGCTAATATGAAGATTATAATTGCCGTTTAAACGTAAGTACGTTTTTAATGAATTTATTTTAAACTAAAACAAAAAAATAATAGGGCTTCGAGGTCTGAGGGAAATAGACTATGATTCTGATGTTCAGGGAAAAATACAGTAATACAATTTAGATGTCCAGGGGAAAAGAAGAATAATACAATTTTGAAGTACAGGGGTGAAACAAACTACAATTTTAAGTCTGGGGCAAGAATGATAAAAGTCTAAGTTTGAAGAAATTTGAAATAAATTGGGGTATAATTTAATAATGGTGGTCCATAGTGTAATGGCAATAATTTAAATGGAATCCAGAATTGGGGAAGATCATTTTATTGGAAGCGTCGATGTGAAAAAAAAAACCAGGTCAGATTTTTAGTTATAAGACATTTTGTTTTTCTATATAAATTTTTATTTTTAATATTGAATTTGCTAAATATGATATGCTTGTGAAAAAGTCAACAAAAGAGGTTGCATACGTATAGAATGAGTAATATGATAACAGGTTTAGAATATTCTACACTTTGTTGGTAAAGATAATAAGTTTTTTTTTGGTGACTGGGTTTTGAGTAAATAGTAGATGGTTGTTAATAAATAAAATTTATAAGGTTAGCTAATTGAAAAGTGTATTACAAATAATTTCAAAAGCTGTACATAACATATTGGTTTCATTATATAAAATCGAAATTTACTGAATTTTATAATTCCAAATAAATGCTAGCCGAGGTCATAAGATTTAAATAGTACAAAGGCGGAGCCACAAGTTGAATAGGAAATTGATATCACGCAAGGCGGTAACGTATCGAATTTTGTGATTGGTAGACAAAGTTGTTTTAAGATAAAGTCCTGTTAAGTTGATAGCAATATTAAGAAGACAGCCGGAGGAGGAGATAATTACAAATTTGTTTATTTATAGTGAATATTAAAATGGTGGTCCAATAATTTAGAGTACGTAGAAAATTAATAAGGCGCACAACGAAGGGGATAGAGAATTCCAGTTCATAGCAATAAAAATAACAGCCCAAAGTAGGGGCATGATAATTCCGCTAATAGCATAGCAATATATATATATATATATATATATATATATATATATATATATTATATATAAATTGTTGATAATTTCTTGACCATCTGTGGTATAATAGTAATCAGCATTTCCTGGATTTTGGTCATCAAAATAATATATAATTTATATGTATAGTATGTTTTTAGTCAGTATAATAAAATAGTTCATAAATATGGAATAAATTACATCAGTTTTTTTTTTTTCATTTTTTTAAAATAGGTTTCGGTCAGCGACCATTTTCAATTACAATTGTCTGTAATGTAAAAGTTAAGTTAATTAAAAATACTAATAAAATATTTATACAAACCAAAACTTTTCTGAGATGAGTATGATCATAAAATGTTGGATGGTATGCATACTTCTTAAAATATAAGTTTGACCATAAGTCAATATTTTCAAATGTACATTGCTAACGAGGTAATGAATAGATAGCATGGAATTAGTATAATAAGTGTGATCACAGTGTAAAAAGTGGGAGTAACCATGTAGGTTAGATAACCAATATTCATACATATAACATGCATATTTACAATTACTCTAGCATTAACTGTGATAATTAAGTATTCAAGCAATTAGGTTGTGGTAAATAGTAATAAAGTCGTCTTGGTCGGTTTTTGAATTGATGGCATTTGTGTGTTTGTGTATGTGTAAAGTTTCTATTATGTTTCTTTTATTATCATTCTGTTCTGTTTCTAAAATACTAACATTATTAAAATTTAGATCGACATCCAGATCGACATTCAGATCGACATCCAGATCGACATTCAGTGCCCTGTTTTATTTAGTATTAGAAATGTTATAATTTCCTAAATCGTATTTACTTACGTCTCAGAAATACAGCATAATTTTCACAATTCTACACTTTATAATTTCACTGTTAACAAATATTATTATTCACGTAAATATTTGGCACTTTCAATTATAGTCACTGCCCAGTTTCAAAGTATACTAACTTGATATTCAATTCTCCAGATATTTATAAGATCGTACCACTCTTGTTTGTGATTCGCTGGCTTCACGTGCTAGTCGAGGCCAAGTATATTATCACTTGTTATGTTTGGGAAACATCGGACTACCCCTAAATTAACCTTATAATTACAGCATATATATATATATATATATATATATATATATATATATTACTCATATTTAGACCAGGGTAGAAAATTAAATAATCACATCAAATAATTTTAATCACCGTGTATAATGAATATTATTAGATAATACGCGTTATTAAAACCGTGAAGCATAAAAATTTATTAGTTTCATTAAACATAAGAGATTTAAATCATGTACAAGACGCTTTATATCAAAAGAAGCAGTATTAAAAGCTCTGCGTGTAATGTAATTATTCCTAAACAAATGGAAATTACGTGCAAAATTTATCTTAATTAACTCTATTTCAAGTAACCGGTATTGAACAAAACGTACAGATAATATCTACAGAAACTTGTAAAACCCAATAAAATGCAAATCCTAGAAGTGTTAGTTAGAAGTAGGATGTTTGAACACACCTGCGTATTTTAAAAGGCAATTTCAGTTTAATTTGTTTAGATAAACATGTCGATTCTAAGGATATTGGAAACGGTCAGATGCTTTAGCACGAAATACAAAACAGGGTTTATTTAAAAGCTCTGAGAATTAATATTATTTTGAACACCTGCGTAGTTTAAATATCACGTACGGCGAAAATTGTGTAGATAACAAATGGTTTCAAAGAATCTTGGAGAAACCGGGGCTTAATATTCACGAGAATGTGCGATACGGGGTTATTTAACCCAGATAGTCCACATGGACTAAAATATAATCGATAATAAAGAATATCAATTTGCACCAATACGAACAGGTTAGAAAAGGAAAGAGAAAATGCGTCAAGCAAAGACACATATAGTAAAAGGCGTGATTTAAGCAACGTCACGAGGGTCACAATTGGTTGAAAATAGGATGCAAATATCAGAGGTAGAAACAACAATTTCTGTACAAAATTAATTAGCTTTTCTCGGACATGTTTGCGTGCCGTGTGAGAATTTCTGATTTTTCAACTGGGGCGAGTGAAAATTCGTAAAACCGACGCGCGAGCGACGGACTGGGAACATAGAATGAGAAATTCTTAAGAATTGTCTGTTTTGAGGACAAAAGCGACGTGCCGGCTATTCGCTATATATACCGGTGGTAATATGAATTTCGGCCTCTTAGACTTTTGACTATTCGATGCGTTAAAAGCTCTTACATCCGCGACTTGATTGAAGATGTTAAACAGTGCATTTTAGTTTGATAAAATAATTTAAAGTTTGCTCGTATATTTTAGTGATTCAAAATAGTTTGTTATTTACGTGCTAACATGAATGTACTTCAGTGCACTTAGATACAAGGTAATAAAATTTAGTATCACTGTACCAATTAGCAAAATTTACAACGACAAATGTATACACAAAAGTAGGCAGTTTTGGCGTATATTGGTGAAAGACGCATGAATTTCTCTGCTATTTTTCGGGGTGTTAATAATTAAATGGTTCAAATACGTGTCTGGATCCACGAAACAAGGGTCAGATATACACAGATGAGTTCCGGAAAAGCCCAGAAACAACTTTAAATAAATGGTGATGGAGAAAATTTTAAAAGCGTTGAGAATTAGAAGCCGTAAATATAATCCTGTTGGAATGGTGTGATTAACTAAAGGGACGATGTACATTGAAGCTACGAGGACAGTAACCTTCAGGTAAATTATACTATTTTGTTTGACATTTTGTGTGTGTTGAATAACTTTATAATTGATTTACTTTAAATGGACATTAGTGAAATTGTACTAACCATAAAATTTTAATTTTAAGATGAAATTTGCTTGTTTAAGTAGAAAGGGTATTTAGTATTGATGTTCTGAATTATGATGAAACTTTGGGTATGTCTTTGAGCTCAATTAGACGAACCTGGTTAATTAACGTAAAGGGTGGTAGATGCTCCTTTATACTCAGACTCCGGTCTGCTTATATTGTTATATTAATTAGTAGGCATCCAACAAGGACTTTAATTCTGGATGCACGTTAAAGTGATAATCAAATTAATCTTGAAATTCTTTTTAAAACTGAATTTTATGCTGAAATTTAATTTGAAAATTTAATGTATTCTGAATATTGATGTAAATAGAGTTAACGTTGATGTTTGTGGTAGGAATGTGTTGTTTAATTTTATGAATGAGAAGGTTTATAAAATTAGGTGAGCAGCTGAAGCGAAACCAGGATCACAGCAGTTTATGACGCCCAATCGGTGGGACTAGAATTTTTGTTGAAAGGACCCAGTTCCCGCATTCAAAGGAGTATATCACAGCAGTTTATGGCGACCACAACGTGAGGGCTCGAATTCAGATAGTGTTTAACTATTCCAGGAAACTGGCGATCTGAGAGAGAGTTTCTGTGTGTGTATAAATTTAAGAGTATTTTGTGTGTGAGTGAGTAGAACGTATGCAGAGAAAAGAGTGGTTAAGGAGTCAAGGAGTGGAAATTGGAAGTGACGATAGTGCATTGTGCGAAAAAATTCTAAAATGGAAGAAGCTGGAGGCAGTAGAGATCAGTCGAGGACGGAATCAGGGATCAAGGAAACGAGATGATATTGAGAATGTTAGAGAGGATGAGGAAGAATCGAATAGAGCGATGGAGGAGTCTAACAGAAAATTAGAACTGCTAAGCGATGAATCGAATAGAGCGAGAGAGGACTCAAATCGAAAATTTGACCGAATGAATGAGACATTAACAGGAGTTAGGAAACCCTAAGTGAGAAAATAGATAAGACGAATAAAGAAGTTTCAGAATTTAAAAATAGTCTTACCGTAAAGATGGGGAAGTTGAAAATAGGGTTGAAAAAATGAGCGTGATATTACAGGTCTTCGACAGGAAATGGGACATTTAAAGTTTGAAGTACGCATGTTCTGTGAAGAAGAGATTAATGTAAAAATGACTGAAGTGACGGACTCATGTAGGGATCAGTTAGGCAGGGTAGAACGCGAAGTTAGTAGTATTAAATACAACATGTCAAATTTAACGGGGGATGGTCCCAGATTTTCTACAAGTGGAGTATCATTGGACCAACACATGAAATTTTATGGCGATAACAGGGTAAATCCACAAATTTTTATTAATAGTGTAAGAAATCTAGTGGGAAATTTATTTGACGAACAGACTAAACTAAATACGATAAAGGCTTTATTAAAGGACAATGCGGAAGCGTGGTACAATTTAGTAGGACAGGACATAGACACGTATCAGGACTTTGAAAACAAATTTTTAAAGCACTACTGGAGTGACCACAGACAAGACCAGGTACGAGACGACTTAATCACAGGAAATTTAAGGAGAATTTTCAGGAAGTAGAGCAATATGCTATACGCAAGTATAGCATAGCAAAGCAACTGAACCCACCACTGACGGACCGACAAATTATTAAGTATTTATCACGACACTTCGAGGTAGACATAAGACAGCACGTACCACTACAGAACATAGTGGACAGAGAAATGTTTTTGGAATACCTGCAGAGGTACGACGACGTAAGTAGTGGACGACCTCGGGATATTAGGGAAAGACAGATCAACACAGTTAGGTTTGACAATAGAAGGGACAACTACGCTAGACGGGGGAATAGTTACGGATACCAGCGACAGAATTGGGAACAGAGACGACCATACGTTAGGAGTAATAGTTTAGGAAGGGGACCTGCACCGAGACCTGGACCTACCAGAATGAATAGTTCACCAGACATGAGCGGGACTGCTAATACAGACACGGAACGAGTGGAAACGCCTAGGACATACGCAGAGGTGACGGCTAGACCAGGACCGAGTAGGAAAAACAGACCTGGACAGGATTTTTAGAACGCGACAGACCACTAGATTTCAGTGTAAATGTATATGAACATCCACATGAATTTTTCAAAATTGAGGAGGAAGTACAGCCAGAAACTGAGGAAAAATTATGTTTGCCATTTATTAATTTAGAAATTTTTGAAAATAATGTAGAAGTAATACTTGATACAGGGGCAGAGGCGAGTTTAATATCGGAGGAATTCGTCAGCAAAATTAGGGATAAGGTTTGTGATAGAATTATGCCTATAAAGCGTAGCCATTTAGTAGCTCCATATAAAAAGAAGTTTGCTGTAGTAAATAGTGTTGTGGTGCTTAGGATAGATATAGGAGGTTTAAGCTGTGAACAGGAGTTTGTAATTGTACCTGGACTGAAGTTTCAGAGCATTTTAGGTGTTGACTGTATGATGAAGTTAGGGGTTTTGATAGATATGGAAAGGAAGGTAATAAGGATTAATGATAGGGTAGTGCCATGGAAGGGCAGTTATGAAGTCACAGAGGATGACACGGGGTTGAATATTAATGTAGTAGAGGTAGAGGATGATGAAGTAAAACAGATCAACACAATAAGATGTCCAGAGGATAGGAGAGTAGAGGGTAAAATTTAAAGTGGGAGACCAGGTAGTAGTAAAAAGCTTGAGAGTAGGAAAGAGAGATAGGATGACATGTGCTAAACTACACTTGCCATATGACGGACCTTTTGAGATAGGTGAAGTAGTAGGGGAGTGCACATATTTATTAAGGGAAGTAGGTACGGGAAATGAGAGGGGACGGTTTCACGTCAACCTACTATTCCCTTATACCGGAGAACCAGCACCACAGGAGAAATAGGTGTATAATAGAGTAAAATTTAAATAGGATAAGAATAGAGATAGGTGTATATAGAAAAGTAGAAGTAAGTGTTTATAGAAAATAAAGCTAGGTATAGGATAAATATGGGAGATAATTAGGAATAGGTTTAGGATGAGAATAAAGAGTAAATGTAGGAAGAAAATAAGATAGGTTAAGTGTAGATATTTCATAGAAGATTAGTGGAGAGTTAGGAATAGAGTAAGAGTAGGATAGGCATATAGAATTAGTTAGGGGGAAGTAAAGTATAGTGAAGATTAGTTAAAAAGTTAGGAATAGGATAGGTATATAGGATGTAGATAGAATTAGATGGATAAGTAGGATGAAGTTAAGGATAATTTCAGTTTATAGAATTAGGTGAGAGTTAGGAATAGGATAGGGATATAGGATAGGTGTAAATATTTTTTTGAATTGGAGATAAGATAGGTAAGTTAGATAAGGGTAGAGAGTGATAGGCAATTTTTTTGTAATTTTTTTTGGGCTAAATGCTTAATATTTGCATTCAAATAAGTGGGATTATTTGTATTCAAATAGGGGGAAAATACTCATATTTAGACCAGGGTAGAAAATTAAATAATCACATCAAATAATTTTAATCACCGTGTATAATGAATATTATTAGATAATACGCGTTATTAAAACCGTGAAGCATAAAAATTTATTAGTTTCATTAAACATAAGAGATTTAAATCATGTACAAGACGCTTTATATCAAAAGAAGCAGTATTAAAAGCTCTGCATGTAATGTAATTATTCCTAAACAAATGGAAATTACGTGCAAAATTTATCTTAATTAACTCTATTTCAAGTAACCGGTATTGAACAAAACGTACAGATAATATCTACAGAAACTTGTAAAACCCAATAAAATGCAAATCCTAGAAGTGTTAGTTAGAAGTAGGATGTTTGAACACACCTGCGTATTTTAAAAGGCAATTTCAGTTTAATTTGTTTAGATAAACATGTCGATTCTAAGGATATTGGAAACGGTCAGATGCTTTAGCACGAAATACAAAACAGGGTTTATTTAAAAGCTCTGAGAATTAATATTATTTTGAACACCTGCGTAGTTTAAATATCACGTACGGCGAAAATTGTGTAGATAACAAATGGTTTCAAAGAATCTTGGAGAAACCGGGGCTTAATATTCACGAGAATGTGCGATACGGGGTTATTTAACCCAGATAGTCCACATGGACTAAAATATAATCGATAATAAAGAATATCAATTTGCACCAATACGAACAGGTTAGAAAAGGAAAGAGAAAATGCGTCAAGCAAAGACACATATAGTAAAAGGCGTGATTTAAGCAACGTCACGAGGGTCACAATTGGTTGAAAATAGGATGCAAATATCAGAGGTAGAAACAACAATTTCTGTACAAAATTAATTAGCTTTTCTCGGACATGTTTGCGTGCCGTGTGAGAATTTCTGATTTTTTCAACTGGGGCGAGTGAAAAATTCGTAAAAACCGACGCGCGAGCGACGGACTGGGAACATAGAATGAGAAATTCTTAAGAATTGTCTGTTTTGAGGACAAAAGCGACGTGCCGGCTATTCGCTATATATACCAGTGGTAATATGAATTTCGGCCTCTTAGACTTTTGACTATTCGATGCGTTAAAAGCTCTTACATCCGCGACTTGATTGAAGATGTTAAACAGTGCATTTTAGTTTGATAAAATAATTTAAAGTTTGCTCGTATATTTTAGTGATTCAAAATAGTTTGTTATTTACGTGCTAACATGAATGTACTTCAGTGCACTTAGATACAAGGTAATAAAATTTAGTATCACTGTACCAATTAGCAAAATTTACAACGACAAATGTATACACAAAAGTAGGCAGTTTTGGCGTATATTGGTGAAAGACGCATGAATTTCTCTGCTATTTTTCGGGGTGTTAATAATTAAATGGTTCAAATACGTGTCTGGATCCACGAAACAAGGGTCAGATATACACAGATGAGTTCCGGAAAAGCCCAGAAACAACTTTAAATAAATGGTGATGGAGAAAATTTTAAAAGCGTTGAGAATTAGAAGCCGTAAATATAATCCTGTTGGAATGGTGTGATTAACTAAAGGGACGATGTACATTGAAGCTACGAGGACAGTAACCTTCAGGTAAATTATACTATTTTGTTTGACATTTTGTGTGTGTTGAATAACTTTATAATTGATTTACTTTAAATGGACATTAGTGAAATTGTACTAACCATAAAATTTTAATTTTAAGATGAAATTTGCTTGTTTAAGTAGAAAGGGTATTTAGTATTGATGTTCTGAATTATGATGAAACTTTGGGTATGTCTTTGAGCTCAATTAGACGAACCTGGTTAATTAACGTAAAGGGTGGTAGATGCTCCTTTATACTCAGACTCGGTCTGCTTATATTGTTATATTAATTAGTAGGCATCCAACAAGGACTTTAATTCTGGATGCACGTTAAAGTGATAATAAAATTAATCTTGAAATTCTTTTTAAAACTGAATTTTATGCTGAAATTTAATTTGAAAATTTAATGTATTCTGAATATTGATGTAAATAGAGTTAACGTTGATGTTTGTGGTAGGAATGTGTTGTTTAATTTTATGAATGAGGAGGTTTATAAAATTAGGTGAGCAGCTGAAGCGAAACCAGGATCACAGCAGTTTATGACGCCCAATCGGTGGGACTAGAATTTTTTTGTTGAAAGGACCCAGTTCCCGCATTCAAAGGAGTATATCACAGCAATATATATATATATATATATATATATATATATCGAAAAATGTGCTAAAAATGATCAGCATGATACTTTTTTCCGAGTGTCGAGCTAGACCAAAAACTAAAAGTTTATTTTAAAATGGTTAGCCACCGGAACTCAGGCTAAAAGTAATCGTAGTTGTTAGAACTCATGTAGAACTGTCGATATATATCGGAAAATTCGCTAAAAATGATCAACACGACACTTTTTTCCGAGTGTCGTGCTAGACAGAAAATTAAAAAATTATTTAAAAATGGTTATCTATTGGAACTTAGACTAAAAGTAATCGCAGTTGTTAGAAGTCGTGTAGAACTGTCGATATATATCGATAAATGCGCTAGAAATGATCAGCACGACACTTTTTTCTGAGTGTCGATCTAGACCGAAAATTAAAAGATTATTTAAAAATGGTTAGCCACCGGAACTCAGTATCTACAACATCAACAAACCTATACTTACTTGTAGTAGTACTTTTGTATTCGATCTCAAAACATTTACCACAAGAAGAACATAAATATGAAGTTTTTTCTGTTTGGATTAAAACTCTTTTCAAGCTGTTAAATAAATTCGAATGGGTTGGACAATCTGGACAGAAAACTGTCGTTCCTGTGATGATTAGCTCAGAATTGAGCTGTGTATCAAGGTCTTCATTAATCACAGTCGATCCCCATTTTAAAACTTTTTGTAGTATCGTGTCTGAGCCAGAAGACATTTTTTTAAAGTAATGGATGTTACATAGTTTATCAACACATGTTTCACAAATTTGTTGTGGTAGGTTATTGTTCTCAATCTAAAATGGTAAAAGGTGAAATTAAGTTTTACAAATTAGTAGCATACCGTAAGGGAAATACTGGTAAATAATAAATCCTTTAAGACCATGTCGTTAATTGATGTGTTGAATATTTCATGCAAAGTGATTGTTTGTGAAAGACATGTTCTACATAAAGAACTAAACATGTCTTTGGTTAGGATAACTGCATTTTTCTCATCGTCCATATTTCCAAGTCGCTTCCCTATGAAAAAAAGCAGTTTGTGTAGACATATGTGATTTATGATTAATAAAACATATATAAATAATTAACTCAAAATATTTCCTAAACGGTTGTTGGCCAAAAACTATCTACTGACAGTGTTGTTGTTGCTCAAAAATGGTTGGAAATTCTAAATAATTAAAATAGGGAGTTTACATGACTACAATATGTTGAACGCCATTTCGACGCGTATCAAGTTCCCTTTAGTATTTAACTTTTATATGTAGCTTTAATCGGGGGTGTGCCACTTTAAAAGTAGATGTACAAATTGTCAAAATGTAATCTGAAGTAAAAAAAAAAGTACTCACAAAATATGTGTAATATTTGTAGCTAATAAAAGTATAAGACAGTATTAAAAAGTATGAAATAACACCATAAACTACAGTATTATTTAAAAAAGTATAAAATAGTAATCTAAGAAACCGAAAAGTATGTGGTATACAAATATTAAAGAAGGCGATGAGTGTGCCATTTCAAAAGTAGATGTACAAATTGTCGAAATGTAATTTGAAGTAAAAAAAAGTGATTGCAGAATACGGGTACTTCTTCATAATCAATAAAAATATAAGAACCACTAAAAGTACGAAATAATATAAAGAAGTACGATATAGTGTAAAAAAAAGGTATAAGTTAGTATTCTTATCATTAGCTTTTCAGTTCTGGAACTGACAGGATGTGTAGCTCCATTGTTTCATATTCTGAGCCTTGTGGTAATCTTCCTTTTATATCTTTTGCACTTGTCACATCTTGTGTTATTTGGCTTCCTGTGTAGCAGAAATTCTTAGCATTTTATAAATTATCGTTTTCTATTTGTATTATGGTTTTTTATGTATGTTGCCATCTTTTACATATTAGTACTTTAGTTTCATTTTTGTTGATTTTCATACCGTATCTCTGTAAGTGTCTTCCAATTTCATTAATGGCTGTTTCTAACTCTTCCTTGCTAGATGTCAATACCTTACATGTGATTTTCCAATGCTCCACCCGAAGGTACAACATTGGCCAGGAAGCGAGTTTCTTTCTACCTGGAAAATTTAGAATTTTGCCGAATCCTTGCTGTTCCTAGCAAGGTAGGGATCTTTAACTTGCGTGACAACACTCACACATGGGACCTCCATTTTACCTCTCATCCAAACAAGGTCGTATTTTTGTGAAAAATGTTCGCCTAACATTTTTCAAGCGCACCGTGTCGGGATTCGAACCCGGGACCTTGGGCGTAGTAGTCACACACATACCAAGTACGCCACGGAGCTGCCCTAGATGTCAATACCGCTATATCGTCGGCAAATCTAATCGTATCAGTTGTTTGTCCCTGCATAATAATTCCAAACGCCTTTCTGCATTTGACGGTATTCGTTGCCACTTTGATATACAAGTTAAATATTAATATTTCAATGGCATATATCCCTGTTTCACCTTTTTCCTGATATTTACCTCTACGTTCCTGCTCTAATCCTACTACCGCTGTTTGCTCTTTATATAAGCTATGAACTATCCGTCTATCCCTATAACTCATTCCTATCTTTTGAGTTTTTAAACATTTTTCCCAATTTACATTGTCGAATACTTTTTCCAGATTTACAAACACTCTACGCACGCTTTCTCCTTTTTCTATTGTTCCTTTAAATAGTAATTTATAAAACCAAAGAGTATGTAATATCTGTGTATACTATAAAAAGTCTTCTCGTTAATGAACAAAGTAAAACATATTTATCACACTGCCTAAAAATTACCAACAACTACAAGAAGTACAGAAAAATACTATAAACTACTTGACATTATGCAAAAGTATTATAAAGTAATAAGTAAAAACAGTGATGTATTTTCTGTTGTGGCCACACTACAAGGGGTATCTAACATGTTGTTACTGACCATTGCTGACCCATGGTAATCATTTACAAGTGATGTGAGTATTTGAAAAGAAAATGTAGTGCTGATATATTAGATATTTTTATTTTAACACACTAATAAAAATAAATAAATAACTTCATAATGTTAAAGCATAGTAGATATTTGTTTCATTAAAATCTTTAATAACTCAAAAACCACCAAAAATAGAGCAAAGCGGTTTTGGTGCCTGTATTCAGAATTTGGACAACAACCGTTGTCAACTAAAAAAGTAAAGTGTTTCCATAAGGAAAATTAAATTGGGTGTGACACCATCTGGGGATGATCAATCAAGAACCTCATTTTAATTTCACATTGTGGATGAACAAAAACTGTATGCACCTGAACATATGACGCCTTCTTCACCGTGACCTTCCGTAAGACATTTCCATTTTGTTTGTGCTCGGCAGATGTCGGCTTATATTATATTACTATTATGTATGTGCTTGTTAATTGTTATCTACGGAAGAAGTAATAAATTCTATTAATTTTTTTATCTAGTAAATTACTGTTGGCATTTGTAAAACACAACCAACAATTTATTAATAAATATATGGTCACTAGACGTGGGAATCTTTCCCCATTTTATACTATATAACTGTTGCACACGGAGCGTTGGTGCCACTGCCTATACGTCTTGTTTAATGGTAATATAAAGCATAAAGCTATCAATTAAGGGTAACTGAAATACCTATAAATCTTGCTGTCCTAATAATATTTACATAATTTATTGATTGTAACACCTACATTTATTTCATGAGCGTAATATATTAAGTGCAGTTGCATATATTCCGATTGTTATTACTAACAGAGAATAAGGTATGTTTTAAGCCATATTACAGACTTGTTTAATATTATTTTTTTGTTGGTTAAGTTAATACCTTGGTTTGGTATCTACATTGATCGTGAGAATTCTCCTAAATTGGGTTCACGGGAGTCGCTTGATTTCGATTTAGATGGCGCACTCCTAGGTTTGTGGTATCGGTCGGCATTATAAGTCGGTGATGATAAAATATTCCCACCCCCACTCACCGTTGAGTCTAGTCATGGTATATTGAATACATCTGGATTTCCGGCTGCCGATGGTCCAGACTGATAAGGCAACATCCTTCAAGCGTTTCTCTTTGAAGATTGGGATATCCGGCTTCCGATGGTCCTGGTCCTAAAGGGGGAACATAACACGGATACCAACATCACACACAACACACATATACACAACTCTCTCTCTCTCTCTCTCCACACACACACACACACACACACACACACACACACACACACACACACACACACACATAGACAAACACACACACACCTAAACATACGCTTCCATTGCCTTTTCAACATCTGGATTTCCGGCTGCCGATGGTCCGGACTGACAAGACAATGTCCATGGTGCGTTCTTCCTTGACGACTGGGATATCCGGCTGCCGATGGTCCTGGTCCTAGAGGGGAACGAAACACGGACAAACATCACACACAACACACATACACACAACAACCCCCCCCCCCCACACACACACACATAACACATGATGGTGACTTTCTGTGGGAAGCCAGGTCTGCTTAAATTTCAGGTAGCAGACTACTGAAACGTTGGAAAAAATAAATAAATAAATAAATAAATATGGTATATTGAATACATTACTCCCACTGCTTACGACATTGTTACTTATTTATGTTTCCTTGTGTAGCGTTAAATAATTATTATAGTTCCCTTTAGAGTTGGTAGTGTATTACTATGTCTAGTATTTCTGTATCCTAGTATTTTTGTGTCATTGAATTTTGCGACAGGTTTTGTTGAATTTATGTGAGATACGAGCGCACAACATAATTTACCTATTCTGGCATTGCTTTATGTTGGATTAGGCAATTTCTTAGCCACTGTTTGAAATGACCTGCATAAGTGTTTTTGTAACTACATTGAATGTTATTAGCAATGTTGCTACACATTGATTTGTCAGTACTATATTTAAGTTGAGTAAATATATTTCTTATTGATTTATTGTAAGTGTAATTCGTCAGAATATCTGGTTGCTTTAATTTTTGGTAATTTGAGGTGTTAAATTTTGCATATATTGTAATGTCTTGAACTTGATAACTTGTGGTCGGTCTGATGTAATTTGTAATTGGCTAGAGTAATTTTCAAAGATCAGTAAATAATTTTCAAAACCCGCCTAAAGACCCATGAATAATTTTCAAAACAGTTTTCTAGAACCACATTTCAGACCCCGTGACAATAACAGACCAACCCCAATGGAAGTAAGACAACACATCCGGAAGCACCCGATCTATTAACAGACACATGCAAGCGAGACCCACACAAAATACGAAACCAAAATTTTTAACCGATGAACCTTTTCACCAGAAGTAGCGAGAAAAAAAATGCCTACACAGAAATAATGTATACCCGGAATATTCAAACAGAACATACGAAGTATTCCAAAAAACCGAATTTGACTCACGAGAAAAATTTTCACCAGAAGTATTCCTGACAAACGACGACGAATTTTACAATAACAATGTCCAAATCACCCCTAAGAACGACAAAACACAGACGTTTACACAGATCAAAATTATGACACAAATTTTTATCAGGACACAAATACACTACACCTGACTTAATAAAAATGAATATATTAAATTATTTGGTACCCCTTTATATCGAAATACCCCAAGTACAATTAAAATTTCTTTTAGACACAGGATCATCCAGAACTTTACATAGCACACATACAGCACAAAAATATTATTCTGAATTTATTGAAAAACAACCTTTTTATAATTAAAACTGCACACAATACTACCACACACAAATATGTAGCCCAAAATTTTTGGCACCACAATAAAACACAAATTTTGCATTTTTGACTTTAGTGAAAAATACGACGGTCTTATAGGCATGGATTTACTAAAGAAATAACTAGTGACAATTGACTTAGAAAATAAATTGCTAGTTACGAAATTTAGCAATATACCCATTCACTTTCAGAACTATACCGCTGTAGAATGTAATTACGTAATTGAACCTAGGACAGAACAGGTAGTAAAAATTTCAGTAAATTTAAATCAGATGTAGGAATAATAAATCAAACATGTTTTGGACAAGGATTAGAAATGCTTTTAGCAATAGTAAAAATTAAAGATAATCACGCAATTATGACATTTTTAAATGCTAGCTAGAAAGCCCTCAGTCTAAATTGACCCAACCTATAGACATTCAAAAAATTAATTTTACAGACATGGATATTGATGCTTTTCACAAGGACAAAGTGTTAGGAAATAATTTATCAAACCTTAGACTTGATCACTTAAACGACGAAGAAAGCCAAGCTATTCAACAATTATGTTACGAATTTAGAAATATATTATATTGCAAACAGGTACCTTTGCCATCTACAAATCAAATTAAACACTCTATTAACTTGACTGACAAGGCCCCAATTTACAAAAGACCCTACAGATTACTCCAATCTAACCAACAAGAAGTAGAACGACAAGTAAAGGACTTATTAGCTCAAGACATCGTTATACCTTCAAATTCCTCTTGGAATTCTACAGTTTTGATAGTACTGAGAAAAATGGACACATCTGAAAAACAAAAATTCGGAATGGTTATTGACTATAGACGAATCAATAAAAAGACAATAGACAACAGATATCCCTTGCCAAACATCAAGGACATATTAGACAAATTAAGGAAATGCCAATACTTTTCAGTCAAGGACCTTACTTCAGGTTATTTTCAAATCCAGCTTGACCCCAAAGACACCAGTAAGACAGTATTTGGCACACCAAAGGGACACTACGAGTATAAACGAATGACATTCGGACTCAAATCGGCACCAGCCATACTTCAACGAGTAATGGATAAAACATAATGTGAGGCATACAGAACAAAAAATGCATAATATCTTTAGACGATCTGATAATTTACAGCACATCCTTTCAGATGGAATTACAGTCCATTTTTGAACGACTTAGACAAGCTAATTTTAAAATACAGTTGGACAAGAGTGATTTTTAAAGAAGGAAGTAGCATTTCTAGGACAAGTGATAACCCCAAATGGAGTAATGCCTCAAAACTTCAGGAGTTAAAAAATTTGCAATTCCGAAGACGACAAAAGAAATCAAGAGCTTCTTAAAACGTTCAGGAAATTACCGAAAATTCTTACCAGACTATCCAAAACTGAAAAAACCACCGACACCATGTTTGAAAAAAGTACGAAACATGGAACATATCCCAGACTTTATAAAGGCAATTGAGAACATAAAAGCACTATCAACGAAGCACCATGTGTTATAGTATTCATACTTCAAAAAACCCTTCATATTGACGACAGATGCACCAAACGTAGCTTTAGACGCTGTTTTAAGCCGAACGCATTAAATGACAGTGAATAAAAATACAGCACTCACTATAGAAAAGGAATTACTTGTCATAGTTAGGGGTGCAAAATACTTTAGACCTTACTTATACGGGCGAAAATTTAAAATCTATACAGATCATAGACCTTTAGTACGGCTCTTTAATCTTAAAGAACCAAATTCAAAATTGCAAAAATGAAAGATACATTTAGAAGAACACGAATACGAAATAATCTATAAGAAAGACAAATACAACACGAACGCGAACCCTTTAAGCAGAGTACAGATCAATGCAATCGAGAACGAATCAACAGTAGAAAATGTAGATGAAACACAAACAAGAGACTGGGACGACCCAGAAGATATTAGTATCAATCATTCAACTTATACTACAGAACCTAGACAATCTATCAAAATGAATGAAGCCATCAACGATAAACCCAATCAGTTTTTCATCAATGAAGTTTTAAACGACCCGAATCCCATAACTTAAAAAGAAGAATCCTACAAGAAAATTTACAACGTTTAAATAACACAAGACAATAGTGACGCACAAATCATACAATTTTTAAAGGAATAGATACCTGACAGAAAACGCTATTACTTCAACTTTATGACGAAAAATGTATACACAAAATTTTCAGAAATTTACACCACCTTATTTACTAATTCAGAACCAGAAATAATTAGATGTTATATTAAACTAATTACTTATACGGACAAAGAAGAAGTAGAAACTGCCATTAGGAACTAGCACGAAGGAAAAACCAACCACTGAAGAATAAAAGAGACTTTGAAACAACTACAGAGAACATACCATTTTCAAAATATGACAGAACGAATTACAGACTACATAAACAGATATGAACTATGTGACAAAGCCAAATATGACTGAAAACTACCGAATATTCCATTAATCATCATCCAAACACCAGACAAACCCTTCCAAAATTACATATGGATAGTTTTGTAGTAGAGTCACAAACTCTTTTAACATTAGTAGATAGTTTTACAAAATTAGGACAAGCAATCTCCAGTAGTTCTAAAAACAGTATAGACGTTTCTCAAGGACCTTTACAGTATTTTTCATATTATGGTACACCGTAAATAATAACTTTAGACAGCGGAAGTCAATTCAGAAACAAGTCAGTATGAGACATTTTGGAGTTACACAAAATCAAAATACACTACACCACTGAAAATAATCCAAATGTAGAGAGATTACACTCACCTTTACTAGAACAAATTATACTTTTAAAATTGAACTTTTCACTAGAACCAATTTCAGTATTAATGTCTTAAGCCGTTATAGCATACAACAACACAATTCATACTTCATGAAACTTTACACCCTTAGAATTAACCCTAGGACGCTTAGATTCATGCAACCCCATAGACATTCATTATAATCAACAAGTTTACCAATTGTACGCAAAAGACCATAGGGAAAAATTAAAAATTACATATTATAATGTTAAGCAAAAATTTTACCACGATAAAGAAAAAGTAATTGAGAAACGAAATTTAGATGCTTGAGTTACGAAATTTGAAGTCGGACAAACTGTATACGAAAGAAACTATAAGACTAAACGACACAAGACAGCTTGAGAAACTAAGGACATTTTAAAATTAACAAAATCTCAGACAAAAATATAACAGTTATAGACAATGACACTACAACCAAATACGTACATTTAAAGAATCTAAGACACCCTTATGTTTCAGATCGACCATCGTCACCCTCATCTGCTGTGACACCAAACAAAACCTACAATGGAATCAAACTAGAACTAATTACTGACAATTCTGGCTTAATATCAATAAAAATTGGACAAATGCAGAATATAATTACCGTAGACTCAATTGCTCGATAAACATGACCAATTTTAGCAACTTGTATCACAATGAGATGCACAATTATCTTTATATTGTAGAAAAGATGTTAAAATCAACCCAGGAAAAATTTGAACATTTAATTCCCAGTTTAATTTCTAAAAGAAACAAACGAGGACTTATTAATCTGTTAGGATCATTAGTAAAATTAATTACAGGTAGTTTAGATCACAAAGAGACAAAAAGATATGATCGATTAATACTTCAACTTAGTGACAATGAGGAACAACTAAAGACAATCATGAAAGAACCAATTTCACTAACCACCCCACTATAATAAAATTTAATGAAACTGTTTCAAAATTAGCCAGCAATCAAGTAATAATGGGAAAATCATATCAACAAATTACAAAGAAGTATGCACAAATGAAACTTAGAACAAATCAGCACAAACACTATAATTAGATTTAATACTTTTTTTATACAATTAATTGCCGGAATTTCAGTAATTCAACAAGTATTAAATACATTACAAAATGCATTCACATTTTCCAAATTAAATACTTCACATTCCAGCATAATTGAACCAAATAACCTTTTAGTGGAATTATACTCAATATTACTGTATAATCAAAATAGTTAACTACCTTTTGAAGTTAACCACGATAGCATTCTGCTATTTGAAAAATCACCCATGTAAAGGTATGCTCAAAGTCTAATGAAATTATTTTCATATTAGAAATTCGTATTGTAGAATCAGAAATTTATAACTATTTTCACATTTTTGCATTACCAATAAAAATCAAATATTATTTCCAAATCATTCGAGAACAAACTCGTTTAGTTAGTTCTTGCATCATAGATAGTTACCCGTAAGTTACTTTGCTTTCCTTTTTACAGTACAAATACTATATGTCCATTTTATTTTAGATCCATAGTTTAGTACTTTTTTGGATTGTGTTTTGTAAAGTTTCATGTGTGTAGTGTATGCATATAATGAACGGTGCCCGTTGTAAAATTCAAGCATACTGTCTTTATATTTCAATTTTGGCTGCCTGTATTTGATTGCGTTATCAAAAATAATCATAGAAGCTAGATTGGATTTGCATCAGTTTTAACAGGTAAGTTATTATGTAATTTATGTAATGTAATAATAATACATGTGCATATAAGATATAACAGCTACAATTCAAAAAAGGCTGTGCCCAATAGTGGCAGGGAGGTTGCTGCGTACGAAATTAAAACTTATTACTGAAATGTAAATTAACAGTGAAAAGTACTTTAAACAATAAATTGAAAAGATTTTGATTTTGAATTTTTAAATATATTGTAGTAAAAAGTACCGAAACGAATAAAGTATAATAAAATATATTTAAAAATCAACATTAAGGGACGAAAACTTAATTCGGGTTACAACCGAATATAACTAAGTATACGAAATTTATTTATGTCAAATATACTAATATAGAAAAATGTTACTCTTACCAATACAAACCGATGGCGTAAGATATTTTGTAGGGTTAAACTCGTTCTTCACCTGTAATAAAGCCCACTTTTGTAACGGCTTGAATGTGACACGCGCAAAAAGATTTATCCGCAGGCATACAACCGATTGAATTTCTATTATACGATCAAAAACCAATTCAGAGGAGAATTATTAATACGCAGAATAAGCAAATACTTTCACATACCATTCGGAAGCTAAAACAAACAACCCTTGCTTTGGTTGTCATTTGAGTAAGTGCGAAAGGAAATTACAATATCGTGTTTCTAAATAACTTTGTTTACAGACAAGTGCATATGAGAATGGCCCGTTAATAATGTTAGTTTGATTCAGATGACTAACTACAAACGCCCAGAAGGGCGGTAGAAGTTTTTGTATGCGTTTGCTGGCATCGTTCTGACTTGCGCATAAATATAAAAAGTGACAGTTGAATCAATAATTTAGGCGTGGCACAGAATTTGCTGTATCATGCAGCCATCTAATGGAAACTACTATATCATTTCTTTAATTCTATAAAAAACGTCATGTCCTAAAAAGCACATCGATATGACAAAAGCAAAACTAATTTGTGCGCCTCAAATTTTATATAAAATTGCATATAAAATGGTTATTTAATAAAGTTTCGTTTTAAATGCAACTCGCAAGCTCTCAACATATAAGTTAAACAATACTGTTCTGTTCTTTAAAGATTACAGAACGTATTGCATTAAGATAAGAAAACGAATATTTATCAAATAACATTCTCAGAACTGAATAGAATCTCTTAAGAAATTTGCTACTTTAACTTCAAACAGTTCTAAAAAAGTACTAGGCTTTATACTTACTGCCAAACGAACCACTGTTAATTCATAAAGAGACTGTTGCCCTGAATTGTCAGGTCATTCTTCTATAGAGGTGGGGTTGCGTTGCTGTGACTTGCGTATAAACTTGTTCCCCGGGAATTATTGAGGTGGAAAATCAATAACTTTGTCTGGAAAGAATTGCCGTATACGAAATAATAAACCACTTTTCTCTCACCATAAGAAAATTTTTCTACTGAATCATACAGCACACTTGTAATTAAACTTGCTTTGTCTGTATAAATATCTACTAAAAAATGTTTGTAGTAATGTAACTGGGTGGGGTGATACCCAATATACACAGTTGTTTCAGATGTTAAATTAAATTACCAACAGGAATGACTAATTAATAAGCATTGTTTTAATAAATACATTTTAATAGAAGTGTAAACAAAAGTTGTGTTTCTAAATGTCAATAGAAGAGCGAAACCATATAAATTTCTGGATTTATCAACTGTGTTCTGTTTGTTCTATGGCAGATTGTCGTGAATTAAATAGGGTAAATAGGCAATTATTGGACACTTAAGAAAATTTCAACTTCAAAAATACGCAACTGGTAGAGTTTTCAGGAAATCTAATGAAATTTATACAAAACAAAAGCTAAAACAATTTATTATAAAATGTCGGTAAAGCTTTAAAAAAATTCTTAAACTTTTTTAGTACTACATATTTAATAAAAAAGCATACAAAAATTACAGCTAATGGACAGTTTGCTTAGTTATAGGACACTCAAATTTAATTATTGGACAACTGATTTGCCACACTGGAAAATAATATAGAAACGAACTAGAACCTAATAAAAAAATGTGTTTGATGTACCTATACATTACAAATAATATTTACAACTAAGTTAAACTTTACAATTGCTTCCGAGCTTCTTTGTATTCCGTGAAACGTTCAATTTCTTCATCATTGATGTCTTCATCAGATTCGTCACTAAGTTACTATCCTTTAGGTTGTAGCAGTTATGATATGCGACTGTTGTGTTGAAAAGCGGTATTTTTGTGATTTTTCAGGAAATACAAGAGGTGCGGGGTTTCTACACAACAGCTATATATATATATATATATATATATATATATATATATATATATATATATATTGCACTGTGTATTCTCTGGATCGGCTCGCTAATTCGTGCCCCAATGTTGAGTGACCATAACAATGCAGTAGTTTTGCCTGAAAAGAAGCCCTAAAATCGAGCCCTTATGTTGGGTTGACATAAAAATTGCTATGCTCTCCTCTATTAAAAATCGTGCCCTACCGTTTGGACGTCACAAAAATGCAGTGGTCTTCTATTTGAAAATATAACTCCATCAATTTGCACCTAAATAAAACTTTCGTGTTTTGATTATAATATGTTCTAGTTTAATATTTATAAAAATTGCTTTTCCAAGTTGATCTACCACGGCTAGCTCTGGGCACCACCTCCTATAATATACTTACTCTAACTACATATTCTTTCAACACCTTTACACACAACAAAATACAAAAATAAAATAAAATCCTTGGACAAACATACACTCCTTTATTCATATGACATAAATGATTATTTAGACAATTTCAATATTTACAATAAAACATTTCACCCTTTTTTTCAATTTAAATTGTTTGTGAGTTATTACACTTCAACCTTTTTATTTTTCAAAGTAGATGGGCCTATCGTAAAACCCTAAGTTTACCTTTACTAGGCCTATGGTAAGCTCAGTATAAACCTTTTTCACTGATATGCATAAAATATTGCATGGTCAAATTACTCTAAGACCCGTTTACTCTTTGCATCAAAAATTATTACTCCTGTTTTTATTTACTCAAATAATAATGGAAAATTATCTTTTATATACGGTAAACAAATTAATTTTCAGTTCATAAAATTTTCACCACATAATTCTAAACACACCTAGCTTTATAACACAATGCCAGCACCACTGTTCAACAATAAAACAAAATTCGTTACCTGGTGTGTTCTTCGGACGCACCACCTCCTTGGATTTTCCCACGTTCTCACTCCTACATGGAGAGCTGCTCCATCTCAACTCGTTCATCCAGTTCCCACAGTTATTAGTGGATGTTTTTCATACCACCATCTATCCAAATCCAAATTATCCCACATTAACGTGCCACCAGCACTCTTGTTCAAGAAATACTTAGTTCGCTTACCTCAGTGGCATCCTGTTGTACTCGTACAATTATTTATACTAATTTATTTTCAGCCTGTTTAATCTGTTAGCACCAACTCGTGCATTTATAACACTTGTAACAATGTACGACGGACTACACTCTGTTGCGGCTTTTAATTTTAAATTAAAATGTCTTCTCAATGCTACTTAATGTATTCGAAGCGGATCAAAAAATTAAGAGCTTTTATAATCTTTAAATCACTTCTCTAGTCACGTATTTCAACAGCTTTCGCTGAACTATCACAATCGTTACTAAACAATTCTCCAAATTCCTCCACTCAAATACCCAACGATCTTTTAAAACTCAGAATTCACTCCTTCCACTATTGCTTTAGCACGAAAAATTAGTTATCAGTTACAACCGTCGACGCGTACCTAGAAATTCATTCCTCTCCATATTCCTAACGGCCTGCAAAACACCCCCATAGTACCTGCGTCTTACTTTTCTTGCAGTCATGCGTTCATAACCACTATATTCTGCCTCACTCGTGTTTTACTACTTTTATCGAGCTCCCGCTATCGCCGTCCTGTCTACGGTTACGATTATCTCGCTAAATGTGCGCCTTGAAAATCGATATCGTCGACAAACATCTTTCATCTTTGTTTCACCCATTTGTTTTTTAAAATTTACTTGTGTCACGCGCTTAAAGACTGCTTATCCTTGTATTAGCTGATGTATTCTCTGTCTTCCTTGATTGCTTGCTAACGACTCTCCGTCCTTAAAATTATTTTTTTTGCTTTACAAATAACATACTCGTTCGTTAACCTGGCCTTTTCCGCTGTACAATACCTTGAAATGTTATTGTCTCGTTTTATTGCTTTTAAAGAAATATTTATTTACTTGAAGCTCTCATTCTCTGAAGCCCTCGACATTTGTTATGCTATTTTGTAGCTTTCTACAAATTAAGCTAACGTACCTTGTACTTTACTATGCTAAATATATATCCGTTGCATCAATTATTGATTTTTATATACCGCGAAACTTTAATATTTGTCTGCAATAGGTAACCTTGTATTAAATTAACGTATACAAATTATTGATTTCTCCCTACCACGAAGCTTTAGTATCCTCCATGGTTGTATGCACTTAACGTATACAAATTATTGATTTTTACCTTGTCTTATACTAAAGTATACAAACTCTTGATTTGAACGTAATAAATAATTTATTATTTTTCTATCTACAGAGTCGTTATAAAAATACTTTCTGGGCCTATTTACACGTTGACCTTTTACCTACACAGTATATATACCTATATATATATATATATATATATATATATATATATATAATATATATATATATATATATATATATACTGTGTAGGTTAAAGGTCAACATATATATATATATATATATATATATATATATATATATCTTATGGTGGTTTTATATTGTTAAAAATAAAAATAAACGCAGCAATTTCAAAACATCCTGTATAAAGAAACAAACAGAAATTATGTGCGAAATTTATATTAATTAATTCAATTTTTAAGTAACGGGTATTAAACAAAGTGTACAAAAAATAATTCATATTTAATAGCTTTGCTAAAAATTAAATAGTAGAAGTCAATGCCATTCATTATTAATTTTAATTAGAGTTAATTGAACAATTAGTGATATATAATAAGCATAACAGCCTGTGAAAACTCAAGGTGAAACGCGTTGTAACAAACGGCTAAAAGGGAGGGTTAAAATACCATGAAACGAAGCTCGGAGAATTGTATTTAAAACGTTCATTAGTAGTCAACACCTGCAAACTTTAAATGTGGAGTTCTAATAAATTCGAGCAGATAAACATGCAGATTCTACGTATATTGGAAACGGGTAAATGTTTTAGCACGAAATATGAAACAGGATTATTTAAAAGTCACGTCGCTAGTCCACGTGGGTTTAGATAGTGGTTAGTCAAGAATATCGATTTGTACCACTCAGACCAGATTAGAAAGGGACGAATAAAACGCATAAGTAAAAGACACTAATAATATAAGGAGGGATTTGTAAAGCGTCACTAGGTCTACGATTGGTTGAAATGTTTAGTCTAGTTTGAAACTAACAAGAGCTTAGTGTAGCGCATTATTCGGGAAATTTTATAACGATGTATTAAAATTCGTGGAGTGAAGAATGGGGTTGAGTGCAAATTTGCGAGAATTTGTGGTGTTAACAAGGGGATTTCGGATGAAAGGCGGCCGAGAAGGTGGCAGCCTAAGTGTATAAATGATTTTAGAGAACGTAGTAGGGGCCCCTTAAGTTTTCGACCGCTCAAAAGTACATATCGCAGTATCACGAGTTGTAAGTATTACAAAATCTATTAAATTTATTACAAAGTGATAGTCTCGTAATTAAATACGCGGCTTAGTGTGCCGAAATTACTTTTAATAGAGATATCATCTGTAATTATAAACAACTCGTGTCGCGCTTTAAATAACATGGTTCGAAGCATTTAAATTAAAGAAGAAATAATCTTAAATGGAGTTTGGAATTGGTTACACCAGGGAGGCCGCGTTTGCAGTTCAATTGAGATGGAGTTTTTCTAGTAATCGCTAGAAACGGCCTGCAGAACGGACAGAAGAAATCGACGACATCATCCTTAAAGCAGAGATCTACTACAAACTTTCCAGGTAACGATTTGAATTGTGACTTTAAACTGTGAATATTTGGAGAATGCTAGAGTGAAATTTCAAGGTAGTGTGTAGTAATTACGTATTGAACGTAATACGTGTAAAACTTTATTATGGTACATAACTGAAAAGTTGAAGGTTTCTATAAAGCTTTTAAACGTTCCATCAGAACATAAAAACCCGTGTTGTCATCGAAAATACATTTGCCGTTCTAAAAGGTAAGTACACTTCTTTATTTATCAATCTTTAGTATGCATTTCATGTTTACAGGTTGATTTAGAAGATTGAAGTTATTGGAAATGACACGACTAGATGCAATACCGTTCATTTATATTTCCAATGCTCCACCCGAAGGTACTACATTGGCCAGGAGGCGAGTTTTTTGTTGCCTGGAAATTTAGAATTTTGCCGAACCCTTGCCGTTCCAGGCAAGGTAGGGATCTTTAACGTGCGTGACAACACTCACACACAGGACCTCCATTTAACCTCTCATCCGAACGAGGGCGTAATTTTTGTGAAAAATGCTCACCTGCCATTTTTCAAGCAGTCGTCCATGTCGGGATTTGAACCCGGGATCATGGGATCCGTAGTCTTACGCTTACTACATTGATCCACGGCGACGCCAACTAGATGCAATACCACTTGTTATCAGATCAGACTGCATTTTATATAATATTTGTATTTTAAATTGAGATGATTTTATACATGGCATTAATTTAGAAAATGAGGACTGCCTATGTAGTAGAAAAAAAGAGAGAATTGCAAATGCATCCCTGCAACATCACTAAGTTTTCCTAATTAACTAAGACACAAAATATTTAATAAGTGTACTTTTACATTTAGTTATTACATGCAATAAATTGATATCTAGACTAAACTCTAATTTTTATGTTCATTTACTAAATGGTCAACTAACTTTTCGAAAAGGTTAAGAAACCTGTCTTGATTCTCTATTTATTATGGCGTTTGTGGGCACTTAAATTTGCTCAGAATTTTCTTTTTCTAGCAAACTGCGACTCAAATGGAGATTCGTCTGTTTGATCGGAAGTCCCTTTATCAAGCGAGTTTTTTCTATTGAAAGTCATACCTTCTGCTGTACTACAAATTGCAATATATATATATATATATATATATATATATATATATATTGCTGTGATATTTCTATTAGCCCCTTGATATTATTATTAACATTTAGTACCACGATTTGGGCGTACATAAAATGCTGGGATACTATTCCAGCCCCTACAATGTTTTATTCATTTTTAGCCCCACGTTTGAACATGTCATAAAATGCTGTGTTATTTCTTTTATATTATGCCCCGCGTTTGGGCATACCATTAAATGCTGTGATTATTTTAGCCTCACGATTTTGGGCGCCATAAAATGCTGTGATATTTTTTTATTTGCCCCTTTGATCAATCAAGCACCTATGATGTGAAATGTTAAGTTATGAATTTTCTTTGCCTCAACTAGCTGATTCAATTAAATAAAGCAATTCTACAATACACAATATTATGATTAAATATTTACAACCTTTTTAAAATCTTCCCATTTTTCAGAATATTTACATATACCAGATTTAAGAAATTGAAGCCAGCAAAACAAGCCTTTTGTTATATTTAGAGACTTTTGAAACGTTTCAAGATGCCTATTACCTTTCATAAATTAATCAAAGAAACTAATATTTTGTTGACTCTTACATGTACCAAAAGTATTGAGTTAAAACAGTTTTCAGTAATAAATTATAGCGATATAGCTCACCTGGAATGGTCCTATAGTTTCTCTGCATCCCCCAAGAGTTTTCGTGTCCAGTCTAAATATTTAGAGTCAAATTTGAAAGTCGACATCAAAACCAAAATACTATCCAAATCGTTATTCAAAATCCCATAAGTTAATCCAATTTAAGATTCAATTTGTATAGCAGTAAACAAAAGGTTTTCCATCTCCGTAATTAACAAGACAGTAATAGAACATTTACCATGTCAGTAATTACCAAAGTAATTTAACAGGAGGTGATTAATCAGAGAATTAACCAGAGTATTTACCAGAGAATTACCAGAGAATTCATCAGAGTATTTACCAAAGTATTTACCAAAGTAATTTACCAGAATATACACCAGAGCCTTGTTTTATTTAAGTTAGAAATTTTATTTTTATTAAGTTGTTTTTACTTACGTCTATGATAGATCGGCTCACACTTGCACAATTTTTACACTTTTCAAAATGATTTTCATTTACTTTCGTATGACTGGTTACGTAAATAATTTAGCACTTCTGAGTATCGTTGTAGCCCAGTTTAAAATGTATACTAAATTCGTTGCTCAATTGTTATTGTATTTATAGGCCATACCTCTTGTTTTCTATTCGTTTATTTACGTGTTGGGGCGATACCTTTTTCGTTTATCTTATTGTGTACTCCGGGAATTTTACCAATTGTATAGTTCAAATACTTGGATAAGTGCTTAAATTGTCACGTATTCATTTACATACCATGATATTTAATTGAAAAATCCCACGAATTTTCGTTCATTAGCTCACGTATTCATTGTAGATTGCTTATTTTAATCTAAACCGAAATAAATTTAATGTTTGTATATTACCTAGTTAAATAGGATCTTTGAACAAATGTAATACTTTATGTCACGTACGATTTATTCAAATAATGCATAATTTTAGCCTGCGTATACGATGATATATTTAACGCACTTGTTAAATATTTATCAAGCCAATTCATATAGGTTTTCCGTTGATTTAATTTTGATGCATTTCTTTACGTTTTCAAATCTTATCTTAGCTCGTAACTACTCTTGGATATTTCTATTTCTTATGCGTTTAATTTCATGTATTTTTATATACAGTGTGCTCTCAACTAACAATATGTATCGTGACCTATTTACTCTTATAATATCTGTAATTATGTGCTTTTGTTAACTGGAAGTTTCTTTTATTTATTCTACGGCCCCTGTGACTTAACCTACCCTAAACTACCTTATAATTATAGCAATACATGTATATATATATATACATACATATATATATATATATATATATATATTGCCTTGGATCCTCTCTAAATCGCCTCGCCATAGTAAAAACCAGTCGAGCCTCAATATATATATATATATATATATATATATATATATATATATACATGTATTGCTATAATTATAAGGTAGTTTAGGGGTAGGTTAAGTCACAGGGGCCGTAGAATAAATAAAAGAAACTTCCAGTTAACAAAAGCACATAATTACAGATATTATAAAAGTAAATAGGTCACGATACATATATTGCCTTAGATCCTCTCTAAATCGCCTCGCCATAGTAAAAAAAAACATTCGAGCCTCAATATATATATATATATATATATATATATATATATATATTAGGTAGTTTTTTACACTAGGCAAGTTGATAAGTTCCAACGTATTACAATTAATAAGATGAAATAATAACTTGCACTTTTATACAAAGCCCAAATGAAAATGAAAGAAGGAAACTATAAGGTCTTGGACAGGATTTGAACCTGCATCTTAATCTTTCCGGGACTATGCGTTTACCAATTACGCCACCGGGACCGATGACTATAATTAGAAAATTACTCAACTATACATCCTAACTTTGAATTACGTTTGGCATTTTTGTTAATCATATCTGACATTAAGTTTTTGACTTATGTCAGTTATTGACTGGAAGCAACGTTTAAAATTACGGCTATAGGCCAAGTATTAAATATATAAATATTTTTGGCAGTTTTCAACACAAGGTAAGTTGATAAATACTAACGTATTACAATTAATAAAATAAAATGATAACTTTGACTTTTATGCAATTTTAGTAATTGAAAGAAGAAAAATATAACGTCTTGGACAGAACTTGAACCTGCATCTCAGTTTTGCCGGGACTGTCCGTTTACCAATTACGCCACCGAGACCGATGACTATAATTGGGAAATTTACTAATCTAAATCGTGTACAGAACTATACATAAAGCTAACTTTCAATTACGTTTAGCATTTTTGTCAATCATATCTGTACACGATTTAGATTTGTAAATTTCCCAATTATAATTATCAGTCTCGGTGGCGTAATTGGTAAACGCACAGTTCCGGCAAGACTGAGATGCAGATTCAAATCCCGTCCAAGACCTTATATTATCCTTCTTTCAACTACTAGCTCGATTTGAAATGATTATTTGGGTCTTACATAAAAGTCTAAGTTATTATTTCATCTTATATATACACATATATATATATATATATATATATATATATATATATCGATTTGAAATGATTATTTGGGTCTTACATAAAAGTCTAAGTTATTATTTCATCTTATATATACACATATAATATATATATATATATATATATATATATATATATGTATGTATGTATATATATATAAGATGAATATATGAATATATAAGATGAAATAATAACTTAGACTTTTATGTAAGACCCAAATAATCATTTCAAATCGAGCTAGTAGTTGAAAGAAGGATAATATAAGGTCTTGGACGGGATTTGAATCTGCATCTCAGTCTTGCCGGAACTGTGCGTTTACCAATTACGCCACCGAGACTGATGATTATAATTGGGAAATTTACAAATCTAAATCGTGTACAGATATGATTGACAAAAATGCTAAACGTAATTGAAAGTTAGCTTTATGTATAGTTCTGTACACGATTTAGATTAGTAAATTTCCCAATTATAGTCATCGGTCTCGGTGGCGTAATTGGTAAACGCACAGTCCCGGCAAAACTGAGATGCAGGTTCAAGTTCTGTCCAAGACGTTATACTTTTCTTCTTTCAATTACTAAAATTGCATAAAAGTCAAAGTTATCATTTTATTTTATTAATTGTAATACGTTAGTATTTATCAACTTACCTTGTGTTAAAAACTGCCTAAAATATTTATATATTTAATACTTGGCCTATAGCCGTAATTTTAAACGTTGCTTCCAGTCAATAACTGACATAAGTCAAAAACTTAATGTCAGATATGATTGACAAAAATGCCAAACGTAATTCAAAGTTAGGATGTATAGTTGAGTAATTTTCTAATTATAGTCATCGGTCTCGGTGGCGTAATTGGTAAACGCATAGTCCCGGAAAGACTAAGATGCAGGTTCAAATCCTGTCCAAGACCTTATAGTTTCCTTCTTTCATTTTCGTTTGGGCTTTATATAAAAGTGCAAGTTATTATTTCATCTTATTAATTGTAATACGTTAGTATTTATCAACGTGCCTAGTGTAAAACTACCTAATATATATATATATATATATATATATATATATATATATATATATATATATATATATATTGCCTTGGATCCTCTCTAAATCGCCTCGCCAAAGTAAAAAAAAACATTCGAGCCTCAATATATATATATATATATATATATATATATATATATATTGCTATGCTACTGTCTAAATTGTCGTGCCCCAAACTTTGGGCGGCCATATTTATTTTCTATACTTATTCGCGTAATTTCCTCGCCCCTTACTTCGGGCTGTTATATTTATTACTATGAACCGGAATTCTTGATCCCCTTCGTTGTGCGCCTTATTAATTTTCTACGTACTCTAAATTATTGGACCACCATTTTAATATTCACTATTAATTGTAATTATCTCCTCCTCCAGCTGGACTTTATCTTTAAACAACTTTATCTACCAATGGCAAAATTCGATACGTTACCGCCTTGCGTGTTATCAATTTCCTACTCAACTTATGGCTCCGCCTTTGTACTATTTAAACCTTATGACCTCGACTAGCATTTATTTGGAATTATAAAATTCAGTAAATTTCGATTTTATATAATGGCACCAATATGTTATGTACAGCTTTTGAAATTATTTGTAATACATTTTTAAATCAGTTAACCTTATAAATTTCATTTATTAACAACCATCTAGTATGTACTCAAAAACCCAAAGTCACCAAAGAAAACTTATTATCTTTACCAACAAAGTGTAGAATATTCTAAACCTGTTATCAAATTACTCATTCTATACATATGCAACCTCTTTTGTTGATTTCTTCACAAGCATATCATATTTAGCAAATTCAATATTAAAAATAAAAATAAAAATTTATGTAGAAAAACAAATGTCTTATAACTAAAAAATCTGACCTGGTTTTATCTTTTTCACATCGACGCTTCCAATAAAAATGATCTTCCCCAATTCTGGATTCCATTCAAATTATTGCCATTACACTATGGACCACCACCATTAAATTATACACCCCAATTTATTTCCATTCTTCTAACTTAGACTTTTATTATTCTTGCCCCAGACTTAAAATTGTAGTTTGTTTCATCCCTGTGCTTCAAAATTGTATTAATCTTCTTTTCCCCTGGACATCTCAATTGTATTACTGTATTTTTCCCTTAACATCAGAATCATGGTCTATTTCCCTCAGACCTCGAAACCATATTATTTTTATGTCTTAGTTTACAATAAATTCATTAAAAACGTACTTACGTTTAAACGGTAATTATAATCTTCATATTCGCACTCATTTTTATTTCACTTTTATAATTATTACGTATTACTTTGTTTTAATGGCAACGCATTTCGGCCTTTGTTGAGTTCAAAACTGACTTTCTTATCAAGGTGCTTGCTAATATAATCTCGAATTCTTACTCCATCCGTGGGTATGGTCTAGAACTCGTCGCTTGTTTCTGACCAATCAAATAATTGCTTTTAGAGCAGTTTCTGATGCAATGCTCCACGCTTTCCCATAATCACAACCTGCCCGCAGCTGTCTTTCATTATCAACATGCTGTATTTTGATAGATTACTTGCTTTTTCATAAACAAACTGATGCAACTCGACTTTAAATTTTCATGTTTACATGCGATTCACGCAATTTTTAATCATTTCTCTTATCAAAATGGTTAGATCTTTGTACGCATTTATATTAACTACCTGAAACTCTATTTCTATATCCGTATTAATTTAATCGTCTGGAACTCTTTTCTTAATGCGTGTCTAATTACACTTTATCCTTTATTTCTAAATATACGCGTGCTTCCACTGAAAAATATCCTTATTTGTTTTACCTAAATTAACTAAACTTTATCTACAGGGTATTTAATATTTACTATCTACTTAATACATGTATTTCTTATTCCTACGCCAACTATGCGTCTTCCTATGTTTACCTGCGTTGCTTAAAAACTATTTCTACTTTATATACAGGGTGTTGACTACTTACTATCTACAAACTATGTCTATTTCTTTATTATTTCCTTAAATAAGTGCAGTTTTCTGCTGCCTATTCTAATTACTCATTCCTGAACGACCTTTACTATAACGTGCACCCTTAAACAACCCCCTATCACAGCATAATTCCCCCAAATTAAAATATAAAATTATATATCAATGTCCATTTTGGCGCCTAACGTGAACTTAAACTCACATTGGTATGAAATTATTATATTTTTATTTCTATTTTAAAATCCAACTTTTTTTTTATTAAACTCATATTTACATTTTATTTATCTCATACCTATGTCCTATTATACTATACTATTCATACCTATACCTATTCTTATATTCAAATCCTATTCTATTTTTCTATGTATACCTATTCATAAATTTTATTTTACATTTCCTTTTATCTATTCATCTGTCTTTGCATGGGTCAATTAAGCTTATTTATTTCTAACCTCCCCCTTTCTATTCTTAAATCTGGGTCCTTTTAATCTATATTTCTCAATCATATTTTTATCTATAAATATGCCCTCCGTGCTGATTTGATATCCCATAAATTTAACTTTATCTTGAAAGAATTCGCACTTCTTTAAATTTAACCTTCAACCTGCTATATTTAATTCTAATAATATTCTTTCTAAATGAACAAAGTGTTGTTCTACACTACCACTAAATATCAACACGTCATCCACGTAGTGGATACAAAATTCCTCATACGGTCCCAAAATATTCTTGATTACATTCTCTAATGCATCCGTACTCGAGGACAAACCAACCGGGACCACCCTAAATTGGTATAATTTTCCTTCTACCGAAAAACCCGTATACTTCCTTGATTCTCGCGCTAATGGAATCAAACAAAATGAACTTTTTAAACATAACCTGCTATAAATTTTCTTATTACCTATTCTCCCTAATATTTTATCTATCTTTGGTGGACAATTATATTGCGGCTTCGTTCGCTTATTAATTTCACTTGTATCTATACACAACTTAATACTATTATTCCTTTTATTTACGACGACTACTAATAAATTCACAAAATTCGTACTGGAGTTCTCTATAATACCTTCATGTAACATTTCCTCAATTTTTTCCTTCACACTATTTCCATATACCACTGGAATAGGATATATTTTAGTGTTAAACGGTTCCTTATTTATTATTTCCAACTTGTGCACATAACCCTTGGCAATTCTCGACTTCGACCCCATTAATTCTGAATGCTTATTCAATAACATATTCACCCTATTTCTTAAATCATCTGGACACTTAATATCATCATTTTCATTACCCCCATTATTTATCTCATCACTAAACCGATTAATATTTACGCAGTCGTCTTCTATTTCAATATTCCCCTCTTCATACCATTTAATATATTTCCCATTATACTCAATCTCTTTGCATTCCGCATTTATTTTCAACCCCAACTTATCTATCATATTCATCCCAAATATAACATCTATTTTCAGTCCAGGCACTACCATAAACTCATTTTCCCATATTTTATCCCCCATTTCACATCTCAGAATTACCATTTCATTTATCACACTAAATCTCTTATTATTTGGTGACATCAAATTACACCTTGCTATAGCTATCGCTTTATCCCCCAATTTCTCTCGTTTAACAAACTCTTCCGCAACAAGTGATGCCTCTGCTCCAGTATCAATTAACACTTTAACTATTTTATCTTCCAACTTTAAATTAATTATAGGTAATAAGTTCCTTTCAAATCTTCCTAATTCATTATCCATTTCGTATTTAATTAACTCGCGCTGTTTTCCGTATCCGTTAATTCGTAGAATTTTCCTTGGTTCGTCCGTACTCAAAAATCCTGATTTCGCGTCGAAGGCCCTGCCTGACTCATTATCCCTGTATCTGTGCGATTCGTATTCCTTATTTCCATACTATTAATATCTCTAACTTGTGTCCGTCGATCATCATTTTCCTGCCTATTTATTACTCTATTATTTCCCTCATGATTCGTTCTGTCCATTCGTTGCCTTGGTATCTGACCAGTATTCCTGTTTTGCCTAAAATCATTATTAAAGTTTCCATAGTTCCCCCTATTAAAATTTCTTCCGCGATCATAATTATAATTGTTCCTTCGATAACTATTCCGAGTCTCCGCATTCCTTATAAAATTCGTGCGTCGATCCCTAACATTATTTTCAATTTCATAATCATTTTCCAAATCATCATATCTCTGCAAATAATCAATAAACGTAACTCTATCCACTATATTTTGTGTCGTTATGTATCGCTTTACTTCAGCGTTAAAATGACTTGCTAAATACCTTATAGTAATTTTATCTTCTAAAGGAGGATCCAATTGCTTCGCTACAGTAAATTTCTCAATCGCATATGATTCTCGCGTTATCCCTTTCGCCGAATCGTATCTTCCCATAATTAAGTTACTTCGAATTCGATTTTGCTGATTGTCATTCCAGAATTGACGTAAAAATTTCCTTTCAAACTGTTCAAATGTTTCTATTTCACTCTCAACTAAATTGTACCATCTTTCAGCATTCCCTCTTAATATTGCCCTAATTAAATTTAATTTCAATAATTCATCTGTAGATCCCTGTATCAACATTTTAAAATTTTTCAGAAATATCTTAGGATTTAATTTTCCGTCCCCGTAAAATTTCGTAAACTGTTCAATTGAAAGATTCGTTTGAATTAACCTATTTGATTCTCTATTAAAATTTATTGGATTACCTTTTAAATTATTTATTTCTTGATTTATTGTTCTGAATTCCGTTTCGCAATTTTCTTCAATTTTTCCTAATTTAATATTTAAATTCGTAATTTTATTGTTGGATTCGCTTTTGTAGTCTTTTTGTTTCGTTTTATCTAAGGTAATATGATCCCATACGCATTCTATTTCCTCAGAAACTCCCCCAATTTTTTCATTCACTGTGCTTTAATCTTAGCGATAGTGTGTTTTGTTTCCTTCAAATCATTGCTAAGAATCTTAATTTCACTCTCCAATTTCTCGCTGTATTCCTCCATTTTTGTTTTAACTGTATTTATGGCTTGTTCACTCTTATCCATTTTATCATTTAATGCCATTAAGATATCCAACATTTTGGTTTCTTGTGAAGTTCGCCTTTCTTCACTTACACTTCTCTCCAACGTTATGTTTTCTTGGGATCCTTTCTCCATTTTGAAATTACTATTTTTACTCTAAACTTTTAAATACTAAATAAATCTACCTAACTTTAATTACTGTACAAATTTCTTTATTTTTCCTTTAATTGAATCTTTTCAAATCCCCTGTTTAGTTTAATTAATTTATCTGAAATCTCGCAATCGTATTTTAAAATTTATTTTTTTAATTTAATTCGCGCCTCTTAATCTCAGGTTATTTTATTGTGGTTTAATTCATGCCCCAACTTGGGTAGCCATATTTATTTGCTATGCTACTGTCTAAATTGTCGTGCCCCTAACTTTGAGCGACCATATTTATTTTCTATACTTATTCGCGTAGTTTCCTCGCCCCTTACTTCGGGCTGTTATATTTATTACTATGAACCGGAATTCTTGATCCCCTTCGTTGTGCGCCTTATTAATTTTCTACGTACTCTAAATTATTGAACCACCATTTTAATATTCACTATTAATTGTAATTATCTCCTCCTCCAGCTGGACTTTATCTTTAAACAACTTTATCTACCAATGGCAAAATTCGATACGTTACCGCCTTGCGTGTTATCAATTTCCTACTCAACTTGTGGCTCCGCCTTTGTACTATTTAAACCTTATGAACTCGACTAGCATTTATTTGGAATTATAAAATTCAGTAAATTTCGATTTTATATAATGACACCAATATGTTATGTACAGCTTTTGAAATTATTTGTAATACATTTTTAAATCAGTTAACCTTATAAATTTCATTTATTAACAACCATCTAGTATGTACTCAAAAACCCAAAGTCACCAAAGAAAACTTATTATCTTTACCAACAAAGTGTAGAATATTCTGAACCTGTTATCAAATTACTCATTCTATACATATGCAACCTCTTTTGTTGATTTCTTCACAAGCATATCATATTTAGCAAATTCAATATTAAAAATAAAAATTTATGTAGAAAAACAAATGTCTTATAACTAAAAAATCTGACCTGGTTTTATCTTTTTCACATCGACGCTTCCAATAAAAATGATCTTCCCCAATTCTGGATTCCATTCAAATTATTGCCATTACACTATGGACCACCACCATTAAATTATACACCCCAATTTATTTCAATTCTTCTAACTTAGACTTTTATCATTCTTGCCCCAGACTTAAAATTGTAGTTTGTTTCACCCCTGTACTTCAAAATTGTATTAATCTTCTTTTCCCCTGGACATCTCAATTGTATTACTGTATTTTTCCCTTAACATCAGAATCATGGTCTATTTCCCTCAGACCTCGAAACCCTATTAATTTTGTCTTAGTTTACAATAAATTCATTAAAAACGTACTTACGTTTAAACGGTAATTATAATCTTCATATTCGCACTCATTTTTATTTCACTTTTATAATTATTACGTATTACTTTGTTTTAATGGCAACGCATTTCGGCCTTTGTTGAGTTCAAAACTGAATTTCTTATCAAGGTGCTTGCTAATATAATCTCGAATTCCCACTCCATCCGTGGGTATGGTCTAGAACTCGTCGCTTGTTTCTGACCAATCAAATAATTCCTTTTAGAGCAGTTTCTGATGCAATGCTCCACGCTTTCCAATAATCACAACCTGCCCGCAGCTGTCTTTCATTATCAACATGCTGTATTTTGATAGATTACTTGCTTTTACATAAACAAACTGATGCAACTCGACTTTAAATTTTCATGTTTACATGCGATTCACGCAATTTTTAATCATTTCTCTTATCAAAATGGTTAGATCTTTGTACGCATTTATATTAACTACCTGAAACTCTATTTCTATATCCGTATTAATTTAATCGTCTGGAACTCTTTTCTTAATGCGTGTCTAATTACACTTTATCCTTTATTTCTAAATATACGCGTGCTTCCACTGAAAAATATCCTTATTTGTTTTACCTAAATTAACTAAACTTTATCTACAGGGTATTTAATATTTACTATCTACTTAATACATGTATTTCTTATTCCTACGCCAACTATGCGTCTTCCTATGTTTACCTGCGTTGCTTAAAAACTATTTCTACTTTATATACAGGGTGTTGACTACTTACTATCTACAAACTATGTATATTTCTTAATTATTTCCTTAAATAAGTGCAGTTTTCTGCTGCCTATTCTAATTACTCATTCCTGAACGACCTTTACTATAACGTGCACCCTTAAACAACCCCTTATCACAGCAATATATATACATATGTATATATATATATACATGCAGGTTCAAATCCTGTCCAAGACCTTATAGTTTCCTTCTTTCATTTTCATTTGGGCTTTGTATAAAAGTGTAAGTTATTATTTCATATTATTAATTGTAATACGTTGCTATTTATCAACGTACCTAGTGTAAAAAACTACCTAATATATATATATATATATATATATATATATATATATATTACTTATATTTAGACCAGGGTAGAAAATTAAATAATTACATCAAATAATTTTAATCACCGTGTAGAAGCTTTGGGAAAAGGTACGCGTTATTAAAAAAAACCGCGAAGCATAAAAATTCATTCGTTTCATTAAACATAAGAGATTTAAATCATCTACAAGACGCTTGCTATAAAAAAGGAAGCAGTATTAAAAAGCTCTACATGTAATTTAATTATTCCTAGTAAAGAAACAAAGAGAAATTACGTGCAAAATTTATATTAATTAACTTAATTTTAAGTAACCGGTATTAAACAAAATGTACAGATAATAATTAATATTTGATTAGGAGTCACTAAAAATTAAAGGGTATTAATTTTAATTGAAGTTAATTGAACCATTAGTAACATATAATATCTATAAAAACTTGAAAAAACCCAATAAAATGCAAATCGTAGAAGTGTTATTATGTTTGAACACCTGCGTATTTTTAAAAGGCTCATTCTGCGTAAATTTGGCAGATAACAAATGATTACAGAGAATCTTGGAGAAACCGGAGCTTAATAGTTACGGGAAATGCTAAAGGTGGGTTATTTCACAGTCCACATGGACTGAAATAATCGATAATAAAGAATATCAATTTGCACCAATAAGAACCGGGTAGATAGAGACAGATAATATGCGCAAGACCGAGACACATATAGTAAAAGGCGTGAGTAGAGCAACGTCACGGGGTTGCGATTGGGTGAAAATAAAAGGCAAAATTGAGAGGTAAAAATAACATTTCTGTATAAAATTCAATTAGTTATTTCCAGACGTTGCGAGCCGTGTCGAAATTTCTGAGATGTAACTGGTGCGAGTGCAAATTTCGTAAAAATCGCATGCCGGGCTGCGGAATGGGAACCTAGCATGCGAAATTCTTTAGAATTGTCCGTTTTGGGGACTAGACCGACAGACAGGCTAACCTCTATATATACCCAGGTTAATATGAAGAAGCTCTCTTAGATTTTCGACTTGATTCAACGCGTTAAACAGTGCTTTTTAGTTTTCCGGTTTTGATTAAATAATTTAAACAGTTTGCTCGAATATTTTTGTGATTTAAAACAGCTTGTTCTTTACGTGCTACAATGAATGTAATTTAGTGCACTTAGAAAAGAAGATACAAGGTAATAACGTTTAGTATCACTGTACCAATTAGTAAAATTTACAACGACAAATGAATACATAAAGTAGGCAGTTTTGGCGTATATTGGTGAAAGAAGCATGAATTTCTTTGCTATTTTTCGGGGGTGTTAATAATTAAATGGTTCATAAACGTGTCCGGATCCACAAAACAAGGGTCAGATATACACAGATGAGTTCCGGAAAAGCCCTGAAACAACTTTAGATGAATGGTGGTGGAGAAATTTTAAAAGCGTTGAGAATCAGAAGCCGTAAATATAACCCAGTTGGAATGGTGTGATTAACAAAAGGGACGAGGTACATTGAAGCTACGAGTGCAGTAACCTTCAGGTAAATTATACTATTTTGTTTGAACTTTGATGTTTTCGTGTGTGTTGAATAACTTTATAATTTATTTACTTAAAATGGACAGTAATGAAGTTGTACTAACAACAAATTTTTAATTTTAAGGTGAAATTTTCTTGTTTAAGTCGAAAGGAGTATTTAGTATTTATGTTCTTGATGAAAATTTGGGTATGTCTTTGAGCTCAATTAGACGAACCTGGTTAATTAACGTAAAGGGGTGGTAGATGCTCCTTTGTACTCAGACTCAGGTCTGCATATATTGTTACATTAATTAGTAGGCATCCTACAAGGACTTTAATTTTGGATGCACATTAAAATGATAACAAATTTAAATCTTTAAATTTTCTGATACTGAAATTTATGCTGAATTTTTAATTTTGAAATTTTAATGTATTGTGAATATTGATGTAAATAGAGTTAACGTTGATGTTTGTGGTAGGAATGCGTTTGTTTTTTTTTATGAATGAGGATGAAGGTTTATCTAGGGGAGCAGCCGAGGCGATGAACAGAAGAAAATCGACGGACCAGTTAATTTAGGAGGTTTCACAGCAATATATATATATATATATATATATATATATATATTGCCTTGGATCCTCTCTAAATCGCCTCGCCAGAGTAAAAAAAACATTCGAGCCTCAACTTTGGGCCTTCATAAGATTGCTGTGTTACGGGGATTAAAAATCAAACCCCTCTAATTATCAATTTTATAACAAATCGAAAATTTGCACACAATAGAAAATTTTCAAAAAAACATTAATTTCTTACCCAGGTTCTTTTCTTCCTTGGTTGAATTGCCTTCTTCAACTGCTTCAGGCTAGCTCAGTTGGACCTCCGGTTGTATACCTAGATTCACTCTCATATTCCCTATTGTTCACGCACACTCTCAATAAAACCACAAAATAATACAATAATCATACAATATTTATTTTCTACTATTTACAAATAAAACTTCAAAATTATTTACATCTCAGTGGTCAAGATACACCTCAATAAATTCTATTTTGTAAAATCCAGAATTTTTAACTAAAAAAATCAAACACATTGAATGTAACCTGAGTAAATGGGCCCTGAATAATACCTTATCTTTCTTTCTGTATTTATAATTAATTTCAATTAGGAAACTCTGGAGTATGGTGAGCTCATGATAACCCAGTTCGTTATGATTAATGTATGCTCTTTACTTGGCATATTCTTATTACAAACACAACAAAAACCCATGTACTCATAACAAAAAAATATTTAAATTCCTGAGGAACGTTAATCAGATTTATATACACCTTTAGCTTTGTATTTAAATACCACAATAAAAGTTAGTTATATGTATTATTTTCAATACGCCCAATAATGTAAAATACCATCATAGTTCACTCTCACCCATCACAATAACCTTCATAGTTTATCAACAACAAGAAATTCTAAAGCGTTACCTGAAATTTCTAGAAGATTTCTGCTCCGCTGACGATGCCATTAAGTTGTTCGTGGTACTTCTCTGCTCCCGCCTCCAGATATTAGTAGTTGAACACTTTTTAAGTAATGCTGCAATGCTGTTCATACACGATACATCCAACTCCAAATCCAATTATTACTCTTCTTTGATAATTGTTTAATTTAATTCACGTTACATAACGTCACTACACGAGCTTGTTAAAAAAATATATGTGGCACCTCAATAAAATTTAGACTCGGCACAATCCGCGTACAAATTATGAGGCTAACACCGTGCTATTTAATTTAAAATAATTTTCTATACTTACAAGCTCGTGGTAACTTCGGTACGTAGTCTCAAGCGATCAAAATACTAAGGAACATTTAATCATTTTCAAAAAGTATTTATACCATTTACGATGCCACCTCTTGGCCGCATTTCACGCGAAGTCCTTCATTTACAATAATATTTCTTAAAATTTTGGGTTCAACCGTCATCTAAATCCTCGAAATTCAGCGCGAGTTATGTATCCCCCAATTATATATATATATATATATATATATATATATATATATATATTGATATATTGAATCTAATAGGAATTATTAAAAATTATTAAGTAAAAGTATAAGTTCAATGCAACATTGTAACACAAGGATAACCCAGAGAGGTTATCGACAGTTCATGAGAACGGACATGCAACTTTGCATCCGTGAGGGCAGTGATACTGCAGGTGGCAGGTCACAGGCGGTCAACAGACCGCAATTACTTAGAATTAAGTTGTTACATTGTAATAAAGTGTACAATTAAGAAAAACGCAGACATGAGATCTGCAAGTTCCCACAAGCCGTGTGAGGGGCAGGTTATTATAAAAAGCCCGGGAGCTCAATGCCCGGCAGTCAGTCTTCGAACTCCATACTTCGTTGTTCAAGCTACTCACCAGTACAATTAAGTATTATTTTTATTAAAGTTATTATGTACAAGTTATTCCAAATTTCACCATAATTTCTGTTTCAAATTAAAATAAATGTGTTAAGAGTTTGAAATTGTTTTTTAAAAACAAAGCTCCAAAGGCCCGAACCTTAACTGGCGCAGTCGTAACGGATGTCAAAAGGGCACTGAAAATCCAAAAATCGGAAGATTGGTGACCAAGAATTTTAATTCGAAATTTTGGCAGAACCCAAACCAAGTTGGACGCAGAACAAGAATCGTCTAAATCCAACAAACAAACCAAGGTGGACAAGATACAGCATCGATCGAACCCACCAAAGAAACAGATGAAATTAATGTAAGTTTATTTTCATACCTTTTTTTTAACCAAAAAATATAATTGATATATGCTAGTATTATAATTATTGATTACCATTTATTATTATTGTTTTATGAAGTTATTTTATGAATATTGTTTCGAAAATAACTACAAAGTGAATTATTTCCAAAAGAAAAAACGAGACTGTATAACATTTTATGAAACTTGAATGTTAAAGAGATATTTTTCTTTAAAAAGCAAATGAGACTTGAATTTAAAAAGAGATTTTCTTTTAAAAAGTAAATGAGAATTGATATTAAGAGATTCTTACCACAATTATTAAAAACAAACTCAAAATAATCCAAAAAATAACGGGCGCAAATTCACTAACACCAAAATAAGAAACATTAACTAGCGCGATTCAAACCCACGTTTTCAATCCGGTAAAATAAAAACACAGAACGCAAAAATTAATTTCAAAGCTAATTCGAACAAACAGTCACGGAACGATTAATTAAAACATTGACCTCTATAAAACTGTGTGAACCACAGCAAGAGCATTCTGCATTAACTAAAAACTACGGTAACCTAAAACCACCTAAGATAAGCAAAATACGCGAAGAAAGCATCCTTTAATATACAATTAAAACCTCAGATAAATCGCTTACAGAATCCTTGCACAGTACTAAAGTATAACTTCAATAACGCAATTCGCATCATAAGTATTAAATCCATCACGGAATAAATAAAAGCAATGCAGTTTTGCATTTAATACCTACAAGTAATTAATCCATAAAAGCGTGTACAATTGCAACAATCACGGTATAAAATCTAAACGTTTTTCAACTAATTAATCAGCATTTATAAAGTGCATTATTCCAATACGAATACAGAATAACGCTAAACGTTATCATACGCTCATAATTGTAACCTGAAAACGCACATAACTGAGAGTTCAATTACAAGTCGTGAACACCGAGATATCTAAGAATAAACAGACGTATCTAATTTCTATTAACACCTGTAAGTGTTAATAATCTCAACAAGTATAGTCATATGTACGCAGTTATTACAAAGTAACAAAGATTATATCCTTAAGTATTCAATTTCAACAATAGAGTGTAGGAGCAATTAACCTCAAGTCATAATTACGCAACTCAGTAAAACCCACGGAAAGAGTATTAATTACGAGTTAACAGAACTGAACTAACGCAAAACAGAGTAAATACCGAGAGAAACTATTCTTCAGAAAGATAAAAAACAAGCAAATCCAAGACTACGGTAATTAAATTCAACATTATTGAATACAAAGATCACGAGTACATCACCGCACTGTGTAACTAAAATAAATAACAGCGACGACGATTCTAAAAATAACCAAATTTTTATTTCCACAATCTAAATTTAAAATTAATGAATCCAAACCAAAATTAATACTACAAGTACGAAATTAATCTCAATTTTTTACCACATTTTTATTTACTCAATCTAAACTGAAAATTAACAATTCCAAACTAAAAATAACGCCGAAAATAGCAAAATAAATCTCAATCTTTACAAAATTTGAATTCACCTAACCTAAAAGGAAAATTAATAAAACTAAAGCAAAATTAACGTTTCAAATAGGAAAATCATCCCCAATTTTTACAAAATTCAAAATTATTCAATCTAAAAGAAAAATTAATAAAACCAAAGCAAAGTTAACATCACAAATAGCAAAACCAACCCCAATTTTTACAAAATTCGAAATTATTTAATCCAAAAGAAAAATTAATACAGCCCAAGCATAATTAACGTTACAAATAGAAAATCAACCCCAATTTTTACAAAATTTGAAATTTCACAACCCAAACGGAAAATTAGTAAATCCGAAGCGAAAATAACAATACAAATAGCGAAATAAACCTTAATTAAAAAAAAAATAATTTTTTTAAAATTTTCCAAAATCGAAAACAACCCTTAACCAACATGAGTAACACAGACATGCGACCCTATTTAGAAACAATACAGACATTTGAGGGCACACAGGCCCATCTCTCAAATTTCATTGGAGCAGCCGAAATGTTCCTAAAAACCTTCTACAAACCCGGAGATGACCAAAGAAATTCATTGCTTATACGCTTGGTAATAAGTAATCTAACCGGAAGGGCACTAACCTTAATCGCCAGTAGGGACGATTTACAGGAATGTGAACAGTTTAAACAGCTACTAATTGCATATTTTGGAGACCAACGTAACATAAAATGCCTGGTACGAGACCTAATAAACCTTAGAATGGAACACAATCAATCCCCCTACCAATTCGGAAAGAAATGCCAAGACGTGAGAAGTTTAATTTTAACAAAATTAAAAATCGAAGAACCCGATCAAAACGTTAGACATTTAAAAACAAAAATGTATGACGAAATGGCACTAGACACGTATATAAACGCTTTACCAGAACGACTATAGGATAAAATCAGATTCCAACGACCCCAAAATCTAGAAGAAACTATAGGCCTAGTAATAGAAGAAGATAATGAAGATAAAACCATACAAGCTACAAGACAAACAACCCCTCAACAAAAATTCACACCCTTTAACGCACAAACAAATCAACCGCGAATTAATAACCCAAGTTTCAACAATACGAATTTTAATAATCAATATAAACATTTTTCAAAACCAACGTTTAACCCAACTTTTACGAAACCCGCATTCCAACCAAGATTTAATCAAAACCTAAACCAACAAAGACCAGCATTCAACGCAAACCTCAATAGAAATACACCAATGACTAATAATAATAACAACCCTAATAATTATTTCAAACCAACACCAATGGATACTTCATCTGGTAACACCAGACAAAATACAAAAATAACACATATCCGACCAAACCCTCATCAGAAACGCAACTTTACATCGGAAGAATTATTCCATCAAGAAATAGAAAAATTTGACACTGACCAGAATAATTACATTGAGACACCTACGAACCATGAATCAAACCATGCAGAAACTTACGAACGTGACGAACAATACGTAACTTACGAGGAGTACGACGAAGAAAACTCGAACTCAAATTTTCAAATGGACCAATTCATAACCGACCAAACTTAATAAACTTAAATAACATAAATCACTTAGTATTACCATACATAGAAATACCCCACGCCAAATTCAAACTATTAATCGATACTGGATCCTCTAAAACATTAATTAGCCCCAGAACCGTACAAAAACATTATTTAGATTATGTAGAAAGAGAACCATTTAAAATTAAAACAGCTCATCAAACAACACTACACCAATTCGTAGCCAATATACCCTTACCGAGAACATTTAATGTTAAAATGAAACATAAATTTTGTGTATTCGAATTTAACGACAAGTATGACGGATTAATCGGAATGGACCTTCTAAGAAAATTAGAGCCAACATTGACATTAAAAATCGCTTATTAAGGACAAAATACGGAAAAATCCCAATTAAATTTCAAAACACACAAATTGAACAAAAATACACTATAGAACCCCGAACGGAAAGAAAAATAAAAGTCCCAGTAAAATCTAACAAAAATTTAGGAATAATAAATCATATGACATTTCAACAAGGAGTAGAAACTCCAACCGCTTTAGTACAAATAAAAGATAATTATGCAACCACAACAATATTAAATTCAAACGACTATCCCGTAGAATTATCACTGACAGACCCAATTAACGTAGAAGAACTAAATTTTAACGAAATGGAAATAGACGAAAATTTAGAAAACGATTACAACCCAATAGAACATGACAAAATGTTAAGAGAAAATTTAACTAACATCCGCTTTAATACCGATATCAATCAAGAAGAAGAAAGAGCAATTAAAAACTTATGTTTTGAATACCGAGACATATTCCAGTGTGAAGGAATACCATTAACATTCACCAACACCGTAAAACATAATATCGAGTTAACAGACGATAAGCCAATTTTTACAAAAGCATATAGACTACCTCACGCAAGCCAAGAAGAAACTGACAGACAAGTAGCCGACTTATTAGACCAAGACATAATCCAGCACTCCAACTCACCATGGAGCAGCCCCGTGTTAATAGTACCTAAGAAATTAGACGCAACCGGAAAGAGAAAGTACAGAATGGTAATAGATTATAGAAAGTTAAACGAAAAAACGATAGATGATAAATATCCACTACCAAATATAACCGAAATTTTAGACAAATTAGGCAAATGCCAATATTTTACAACATTAGACCTAGCATCAGGATACCATCAGGTAGAGATGGAAGAAAAAGACATATCAAAAACAGCCTTCAGCACACTTAGAGGACATTACGAGTACAAACGAATGCCATTTGGATTAAAGAACGCACCCGCTACTTTCCAGAGAGTCATGGACAATATATTACGAGGAATACACAATGAAAAATGCCTTGTATACCTTGACGACATCATAGTTTATTCCACATCATTGGTAGAACACACAGAAACATTGAAAGAAGTATTTGAAAGACTTAGACAAGCACATTTTAAAGTACAATTAGACAAAAGTGAATTTTTACAGAAAGAAGTATCATTTTTAGGACATGTAATAACACCCCAAGGAGTAATGCCAAATCCAGACAAAACAAATGCAGTTCTAAATAACCCATTACCAAAGACAACCAAAGAAATTAAAGGATTTCTACGACTTAGTGGTTACTACCGCAAATTCATTAAAGGTTACGCTCAGATAACCAAACCCCTGACAAATTGTTTAAAAAAGGGAAACAAAATTGAACACACCCCGAAATTTATTAAAGCCGTAGACAAAATTAAAAACATATTAACAAATCACCCTGTATTAGAATACCCAGACTTTACAAAACCATTTATACTGACGACAGACACATCGAATGTAGCATTAGGCGCAGTATTGAGCCAAGGAAAAGTAGGTAGCGATAAACCCATCAGCTACGCATCCAGAACCCTAAACGAAACCGAACAAAAATATAGTACCATAGAAAAAGAATTATTAGCCATAATTTGGGCAACAAAATATTTTAGACCTTACTTATACGGAAGAAAATTTTACATATACACCGATCATAGACCACTAGTATGGTTATGCAAACTGAAAGAACCAAATTCAAAATTACAAAGATGGAGAATCAGACTCGAGGAGTATGATTACGAAATTATATATAAAAAGGGAGTATATAACAACAACGCAGACGCTCTAAGCAGAATCCAACTCAATGCATTAGAAACGGAATCCATTATAGGAAACGTAGACGAAGCAGAAATAAGGGAAGATCCAGACGAGATCGACACAATACATTCGACACAAAACGAAGAACCAAAAAACGCGATTAAAATCTTAAACGAAGCAATCGATACGAAACCTAACCAATTTATAATAACAGAAGTTTTAAATAACCCCAATCCAGTAAAATATACAAAAGTAGATAACAAAAAGATATATCAAATTCAAATAACAAAAGATGACAATGAGGAACAAATAATTAAAATTTTAAAAGAATACACCCCCGAGAAAAAACGATTTTATTTTTATTTCAACACCGAACATTTATACCAAAGATTTTCAGAATTATACATTAAACTATTCAACAACTCTGGACCTGAACTCATCAGATGTACTAGAAAATTAATAACACTAGACGACCCTGACGAAATAAACGATGTAATTAGAAATCAACACGAAGGAAAAACCAACCATCGTGGAATTAACGAAACAATAAAACAACTCATAAGACGTTATTATTTTAAAGACATGAAGGACTTGACCACAGATTTCATTAACCAATGCGAATTATGTGACAAAGCGAAATACGATAGGAAACCCCAAAGATACCCTTAATGTTAACCAAAACACCCGACAAACCATTTCAAAACTACATGCCGATACTCTAGTAGTAGAAGCACAAAACTATCTAACAATTATAGACGCATTTACAAAAATAGGCCAAGCAATACCAACCACATCCAAAAATAGCATTGACGTGACCCAAGGATTTTTACAATATTTCACATTTTACGGAACACCCGAATCAATCACTTTAGACAATGGTAGCGAATTTAAAAATGAGACAATACAAAACACTTTAGAACTTCATAAAATAAAAATTCATTTCATAACGGAAAACCACCCTGAATCAAACGGACTAATTGAACGATTACATTTAACCCTGTTAGAACAAATTCGATTATTAAGAATAAATTATAAAAAGGAACATATAACCAATTTAATGTCATACGCACTAATCGCCTATAATAACACAATTCACTCATCAACAAATTTTACACCCTTAGAATTAACATTAGGACATTCAGATTCACGAAATCCCTATGACATACACTACAACAAGGAAGTATATCAACAATATGCGAAAGACCACAAACAGAAACTAAAAATAACTTATGACAAAGTAAAAGATAAATTAGAGAACGATAAAGAACGTATCACCACAACCCGAAACAAAAATACCGACTCAAATAAATTTTCAATAGGACAAACCGTGTATGAGAAAAACTTTTAAAGCAAGCGACATAAAACAGCACCCAGAAATTTAGGACCATTTAAAATTAAGAAAACATCAGATAAAAACATAGCAGTAGTAGACAACGGTAAAATAACAAAGTACATTCATTTGAAAAACCTAAGACACCCTGTTATTTCAGATGGACAGTCATCACCCTTACCGTCAACCTCCACCCAGGTAGAACGGACAACCAAGTAATAAAATAAAGATATAAAAACAATCCCGGTATACTACCAATTAAATTAGGCAGTATGCAAAACACGATCGACTATTGGACATTCGCACAAAAATTCGACCTAACAGAATTAAAACAAGAATTTCAAACAATCACAGAAAATTATGACCGATTAAAACAATCAATGAACACAGCAAAATTCGGAAAAGAATACGCATTAGAAATGATGAATTATAACAGCATAATAGAAAGCATTTTAAGAACATAGAAGATAAACTTAATAGACTAATACCCAACGAACAAACTACGAGACGAAAAAGAGGACTAATCAACGGATTAGGTAACATAATAAAAGCTATCACAGGCAATTTAGATAACCAAGACGCAGAACGTTATGACAACACAATACAACAATTAATTGAGAATCAAAATGACATAAAAACCATAATCAGCAACCAATTATCGTTAACCCAATCAACGATTATAAAGTTCAACGAAACATTGAGAAAGCTAGTAAAAAATCAGGACAGTATAGCCAACCGAATGCAAACCCTTGAAACCACCATGCAAACTACCTCGTTAGGCATGCGAGATTTAATTAGATTTAACACAATATTTACTCAAATAATATCCACCCTTACCTTAATGCAACAAATTTTAGCAACGTTAGAAAACGCAGTAACATTTGCAAAATTAAATACCCTACACTCTAGCATTATTGAACCAACCGATTTATTAAACGAATTAATAAGAATTAAATCACTTATAATTAACAGTAAATTACCTTTTGAGGTAACAGAATCGAACATTCTAATATTTGAAAAGATAGCTATAGTAAAAGGCTACATTAAGAATAACGAAATAATATTTTTGATAGAAATCCCGATAGTAGAAAGTAACAATTATCAATATTATCATTTATTTGCTTTTCCAACAAAGGTTACTAGCACATACCAAGTAATCATACCCAAAACCAAATTCCTATCCCTAAATGAACTGAGATATGGTTATACAAACGAAAAATGTACTGAAGTAACACCAAACCAATATTTATGTCAATCGATGACGACAACAACCATTCAAGAAGACAGCCCTTGTGAAGTACAACTATTAAAATTCTCAAATCATTACGAAAACTGTGAAACCAAACAAGTGCAAATAACTAATATGAAAATTCAAAAGTTACAGATAACAAATGGATAGCCATTTTCCCAACAGAAGTAATAGCAACCATCCACTGCAACCAAGATGAAAATAACCAAGCATTAATTGGAAGCAAACTAATTACCCTCAAAGAAGATTGTTATGTGAAATTGAAAGATGAAGTAATCAGAGTTTATCAAGATCCCATAGCAACAAAGAAACTTGCAAACCTACCGGAACTACAATTCAAAATACAACAAGAAGACGAAGAAATAATCAAGAAACCTATGAAGCTAGAGCATCTAGACTTAGACGATCTCAACCACGCCGTGAAATTAGTGGAAAGTTATAAAGAACAATTAAGTGAAATCAAAACGCCAAAGTTACATTATAATAATATAAGTGTTTGGACAATTGTATTGATCATTTTAGTAATTTTGTAATCATGTATGTATTATACAAAATGTACCTTAGATATAAGAATGAAGGAAACAGTTCTAGATTTAAGGAAACAAAGAGAAAAAAGGAAACAATAAGTATACCCTTAGAAACAATGAATTTTAAATGAATTTAAATAATGTATTTTATGTATTTAAAAATTAAGAAAACCTTAATTTTTCATTTACGGTGGAGGAGTTATGTATCCCCCAATTACATATATATATATATTGATGTATTGAATCTAATATGAATTATTAGAAATTATTTAGTAAAAGTATAAGTTCAATGCAACATTGTAACACAAGGATAACCCAGAGAGGTTATCGACAGTTCATGAGAACGGAATGCAACTTTGCATCCGTGAGGGCAGTGATACTGCAGGTGGCAGGTCACAGGCGGTCAACAGACCGCAATTACTTAGAATTAAGTTGTTACATTGTAATAAAGTGTACAATTAAAGAGAAACGCAGACATGAGATCTCCAAGTTCTCACAGCCGTGTGAGGGGCAGGTTATTATAAAAGGCTCGGGAGCTCAATGCCCGGCAGTCAGTCTCCAAACTCCATACTTCGTTGTTTGAGCTACTCACCTGTACAATTAATTAATTTCTTATAAAGTTATTATGTACAAATTTTAGTAATAAAAATATTATTAAAGTTTCAACGTTTTTTAAAAAACCAGCTCCAAAGGCCCGAACTTTAACTTACGTTGGTATTTATCAACGTACCTAGTGTAAAAACTACCTAATATATATATATATATATCTATATATATATATAATATATATATATATATATATATATATATATATATATATATATATTGCCTTGGATCCTCTCTAAATCGCCTCGCCAGGGTAAAAAAAACATTCGAGCCTCAACGTTGGGCCTTCATAAGATTGCTGTGTTACGGGGATTAAAAATCAAACCCCTCTAATTATCAATTTTATAACAAATCGAAAATTTGCACACAATGGAAAATTTTCAAAAAAACATTAATTTCTTACCCAGGTTCCTCTCTTCCTTGGTTGAATTGCCTTCTTCAACTGTTTCAGGTTAGCTCAGTTGGACCTCCGGTTGTATACCTAGATTCACTCTCATATTCCCTATCGTTCACGCACACTCTCAATAAAACCACAAAATAATACAATAATCATACAATATTTATTTTCTACTATTTACAAATAAAACTTCAAAATTATTTACATCTCAGTGGTCAAGATACACCTCAATAGATTCTATTTTGTAAAATCCAGAATTTTTAACTAGAAAAATCAAACACATTGAATGTAACCTGAGTAAATGGGCCCTGAATAATACCTTATCTTTCTTTCTGTATTTATAATTAATTTCAATTAGGAAACTCTGGAGTATGGTGAGCTCATGATAACCCAGTTAGTTATGATTAATGTATGCTCTTTACTTGGCATATTCTTATTACAAACACAACAAAAACCCATGTACTCATAACAAAAAAATATTTAAATTCCTGAGGAACGTTAATCAGATTTATATACACATTTAGCTTTGTATTTAAATACCACAATAAAAGTTAGTTATATGTATTATTTTCAATACGCCCAATAATGTAAAAAACCATCATAGTTCACTCTCACCCATCACAATAACCTTCATAGTTTATCAACAACAAGAAATTCTAAAGCATTACCTGAAATTTCTAGAAGATTTCTGCTCCGCTGACGATGCCATTAAGTTGTTCGTGGTACTTCTCTGCTCCCGCCTCCAGATATTAGTAGTTGAACACTGTTTAAGTAATGCTGCAATGCTGTTTATACACGATACATCCAACTCCAAATCCAATTATTACTCTTCTTTGATAATTGTTTAATTTAATTCACGTTACATAACGTCACTACACGAGCTTGTTAAAAAAATATATGTGGCACCTCAATAAAATTTAGACTCGGCACAATCCGCGTACAAATTATGAGGCTAACACCGTGCTATTTAATTTAAAATAATTTTCTATACTTACAAGCTCGTGGTAACTTCGGTACATAGTCTCAAGCGATCAAAATACTAAGGGACATTTAATCATTTTCAAAAAGTATTTATACCATTTACGATGCCACCTCTTGGCCGCATTTCACGCGAAGTCCTTCATTTACAATAATATTTCTTAAAATTTTGGGTTCAACCGTCTTCTAAATCCTCGAAATTCAGCGCGTCGTTACGATATTTTCTGAAAAATTAACATTCATATATCCCCGTGTTTGTCTGTTTAAAAACTAACGATATCGACCAATAGTATATGCATTGACGTCTTCAAAATCCCGCCTATCTTAACGCTGTCCCTTTCTTATGCATATCATATGTATCCTTCCAACCGTGTTTGAGTGGTAGAGAATCGATATTCCTGTCCGCGTTCTATTTACCCCATGTTGACTGAATACGTGCTTTTTGAAATGTACTATTATTATGCCTGTCTCTTCCGAAGCATTTCATTAACCCTCTATCCTTTCTGCACTTTAAGGAAACTTTTAGTTAACATTTACGCGAACCCTCCAACCGTTTACCCGATATTCTTTGAAACTTGTTTGTTATCTATAAAAATAAAGGGAACCTGACATTTAAAAAAATGCAGGTGTTTAATTAACCGACGTTTTAACACAACATTTCTAGAAGCTTCTTTTCATGGTATTTTATTCCAACCGATTTATTTGTTTGTTATAACAAACGCTATTCACCTTGGTATTATTGATTTTTACACGCTCTTATGCGTTTTAAACGTTCTATTCCTTTGAATTCAACTCAATTAAATTAAATAATTATTTCCATTGGCTTAATCAATTTATTTTCTTTACGCACCTATTAAATTCTTAATCTCTAATTATAAAATAATGGTAATACTTGATACTTTAAATTGAATAGGATGAGATAAATTTCGCACGTAAATTTTGGTTGTTTCATTTATACAGGGTGTTTTGAAATTGCTTTGTTTATATTTACATTTAACCCTTTAAAACCACTACAATATATATATATATATATATATATACACGCACACACGCACACACGCACACACGCACACACGCACACACGCACACACGTACACACGCACATACGCACACACGCACACACGCACACACGCACACACGCACACACGCACCCACGCACCCACGCACCACGCACGCACGCACGCACGCACGCACGCACGCACGCACGCACGCACCCACGCACGCACGCACGCACGCACGCACACCACACACACACACACACACACACACACACACACACACACACACACGATTTTTATTTGCATTGTTTATATATTGCCGATTGATTTAGCGGCGGGACATAAACAGTGCTCCCGTTTGGAAAGATTTATGTTCTAAAATTTACGAACATTTGTTTCAGGTTCAAGTTAAGTTTTTTGTCGAAGTATAGCCTGTAAGGTTAAATAGAGAAAAGTACATTCTTTGATTAAGTGTTTTCTGTGTTGTTAATAGTTCAACGAAATGATCTTCACGACTTCGATTTAAGCTGTAAACGTGATACACCTGTTTAACGCTATAAGACAGCGCATTAGTCAGTATTTAGTCTATTCATGCGTTCAATTGTATGAAAAGTTGCCTAACTCATAGTATAAAGATTTCTAAGTGTTTTAATTCAATAAAAAATTATTATTTCAAATTTTAAAACATCAGGTAATTAGAATGGTGTTAGCTATCGATAAAGCGCTTACGAGTTTCGTGTTTGCTCTCATTCTAATAGGTTTGATAAAATATTAACTCCAGCAGTAGATACAATGCCTTTGAGAAGTTGTCTATCCACTTATACATTGATTTGAAGCATTTTTTGGTAATAAATGAACTGAAAATAATATAATAAAAATTTTCTAATGCAGTTTTCTGATAACAGTTTCTCATTGATTAAAAAGCGTTTGGTTTTCTTACGCGTGATATGTAACAAGCCGTAAGCTTGACAATGGTTTTAGATATAGAAAACGCCACACTTGTCTGATAATAATGAAAGTAAACTATTTGCAATAGTCCGATTTACGTTGCAAGCATAATAAATATTTTAAACCTTGTACGATAACGTGTTACTTAAGATTTCGTTATCTACAGGCGTTTATCTGAAAAAATGGTTGCCGACCTCTCAGTTTAGAAACGTCATAAGGTTTTTAATTTATAAGTAATTATTATTACTTACTTAGGATTTTTGAAATGAGATATCGAAAAAACGCTTAGGAATTTACGTACGTCTAACAAGTTTTATAAAATTTTAACATGAGCAACTAATTCAAAGTGTTTGGAGAGTTGCCTACACATTTCATTATTAACTTTTAAGTATTTTCAATAGTAAATGTATTGATAGTAATTTTCAGAAAAGCATACAAGACTTAGTTCGCTGAAAACAGCAGTACACCGTAAAGTGGTTTGTTGTTGTTAGTGTTGCGTTACAAGTCTTATCTTTGCAATTGTTTTAATATATACAGGGTGTTTTTTTCAAGTGGGTGGTCACCTGTATATGGAAGACCGATGTTAGGAGGAATCTGAAAATCTGTACTAGGGGGTTATCAAAGGTGCTCTATACGTCTAAAATAGTTTCGATACGTTAGCACTTCCGGTTATACCGGAAGTCGGCATTACTATCGTTATTTTAAATGGAACATCCTGTATATTTATGCATTTTTTAATTCCATGTCAAATTTTATGTGATCTTTTATAATACAACCATATCCCTATCTAATGCCGTTTTTGAGATTGTTGACTTTTAGTAGATTTTTGACGTTTGCACGCAGTCACATAAATTGGAATATCTGGAAATTCAACGAACATACAGAATGAATTTTTTCCAATCACATTAATAATACTTGATGTTATTTCTACGTGCAAAGAAAATCTGATTCCAATGTACAGGGTGCTAGAAAATTCATTTTATAATTCGACCAATAAAATGTCAAATATTCCATTTCTTTAAATGGAACCTACCATGTTTTGTTATATTAATCGATTCTATGGAAAAAATACCTTAGGTATGTAATTACAACCATCCATTTATTGTAAGCCGTTTTTGAGTTATTTGCATTAAAAAAGAAAATGCACTAGTTTAGTAACATAATACATTTGCTACTATCAAACAGCTTTTATCAACTACATTAACAAAAGAGTATTTGATTGTTGTTACAAAACGTCAAATGTAAATAATTCGACGCAGGTTGCAATTCCAGTACTGTTGTTATTTGTATTGACTAATCGAAACTTTACAAATCAAGATTATCTCGAAATGATAATTATTTATGGCGAATGTAATACATTTTTTTGAAGAACTGGAGATATTTTTTATCAAATATTTTGTTATATTAATTAATTCTATGGAATTAATATCTTTGTACTTAGAAAGCAGGAAATGCGTTTGCACATTTTAGTTGCCAAAAATGGCAGCGCAAGAACATTTTTTGAAAAAAAAATGTTTAAAAGCTACACAAATATGGAACAATGTATTTCATCTAACAATATTTTACCTAAAGAAAAATAAATAAAAACATAAGAGGTTGTTTATAAATGTTCTATTTGTCGGCCATTTTGATCCAAGCATTTTAAGATGCGTCTTTTAAACTCTTCATTTGTTGGCTTTTGTATTTACTCTGGAGTTAAAGAATTTAGAGCATTTAATACTTGTCTTCTGCAATCTTCCTCAGTAGTAGGAGCGTGGGAGAAGACCGTATCTTTTACATACCTCCATAGAAAAAAATCCAAAGGAATCAGATCGGGTGATCGGGGTGGCCATAGGTGAGGTCCGTTATTAGCTATAAATTGGTCTTCAAACAATGCATGTAAGTACTCGGTTACAACGTTTCCATTGTGCGCAGGAGCACCGTCGTGCTGGTAAAATATGGTGCGTACTTCATTAGGTGGGAGGTTGTTTAAATATGCTACAATTTCTCCACGCACAATTTCTAAATATCGTTACCCTGTAATAAGTGTTCATCGAGAAGAAAAAGAATTACTAAAACAATATGTACTTTACCGTTTAAATTTTCCTGGTAAAACACTACACATACGATTCGCGAATCTCTAATAGCACAATAAACGTTAAAAGACCATCTTTCCTGAAAATTTGTTATGTATGCTTGGTGAGGATTTTCTGTGGATCAATGGTGTGAATTATGTCGGTTAAACACTCCGTTTTTCGTAAACTTTGCTTCATCGCTCCAAATAATATTTTTCAAAAACTGTTCATCCTCTTGCGTTCAAAGTAATACAAATTCGCAAAACAACATCCTTCTTTTGAAATCGGTTTTCTTAAGGTGCTGAACAGGATAAAGTGACCAACTTTTAAAATTATTTGCCTTCAAAATATTGTATATGGAACTACGGCTCATTCCTATATCCTGCACAGCATTATTTAGTGAAGCTCTGGGATTTGTAGAAAAATATGCCAATACATTTGTAACTCCAATTACTTCCTCCGTCACGGTGCAAGTCCTGTTCTTCTTTGTAATGAATTATCCACTATTCGCACAGTTTCGAAGAATAGTTTTAAGAAGCCTAACATTTGGCGCTGGCTTTTCAGGAAATTTTTGATGAAAGACATCGCAAGTTCTTTGAAGAATTCTGTTGCATTCGCCATAAATAATTATCATTTCGAGATAATCTTGATTTGTAAAGTTTCGATTAGCCATTACAAATAACTAGACTACAGGAATTGTAACCTGCGTAGAGTTATCTACATTTGACGATTCGTAAAAGTAACCAATTATTCTTTTGTTAATGTATCGGACAAAAGCTACTTGATAGTAGCAAATGTTACCATGTTACCGAACTAGTGCATTTTCTCTTTTAATGCAAATACAAAAACGGCTTACAGTAAATGGATAGTTGTAATTCCATATATAAGGTATTTTTTTCCATAGAATCGATTAATATAACAAAATATGGTTGGTTCCATTAAAAAAAACGGAATATTTGACATTTTATTAGTCAAATTATAAAATGATTTTTCTAGTACCCTGTACATTGCAATCAGATTTTATTTTCACGTAGAAATAATATCAAGTATTATTAATGGGATTGGAAAGAATCCATTCTGTATGTTCGTTGAATTTCCAGATAATCCAATTTAAGTGACTACGCGAGTTAAGGTTCGGGCCTTGGGAGCTGCGTTTTTAAAAAACATTTCCAAAACTTAACAAATTTATTTTTAATTGTTACAGAAATTAATGTGGAATTTTGACAAAATGATTTTAACTTTAAATCTAAATAATTTAATTAATTGAACTAATGTTGTGAGTCGCCTAAGCAAACTGCAATGCTAAAGTTGAATACTTTGACAGAATCACTTGAGTAGCTTGAACAACGAAGTATGGAGTTCAAAGACTGACTGCCGGTTCCTTGAGCTCTCAGGCCTTTTATAATGTCCTACCCCCTCACATGGCTGTGGGAATTTGCAGCTATCATGTCTGCTTTACTCTTAATTCTACACTTTGTTACATTGTTTCAATCTTATTTCTAGGTAATTGCGATATCTTATCCGTCTGTGATCTGCCACCTGCAGTACAACTATCGTCTCGGGTACAAAGTTGCATATTCGTTCTCATGAACTGTTAATAACCTGTCTGGTTTATCCTTGTATTACATTGTTGCAATTGACTTATGATTTATTTAACAATTTCTAATAATTCCTATCAGATTCTATTATTTAATATATAGGTAAATTGGATGATACATAACTCGCGCAAATATCAAAAATCTACTAAAAGTCAAAATATCTCGAAAACGACATTAGATAGAGGAATGGTTGTGTTATAAAAGTTTACATAAAATTCGACAAGGAATTTGAAAATGCATAAATATACAAGGTATTCTGTATAAAATAACGATAGTAATACCGACTTTCGGTATAACCGGAAGTTCTAACGTATTGAAACTATTTTAGACGTGTAGGATACATTCGATATTTAAAAAATATTTAAAAAAGTTATTAAGTTTGAGGTGAGAAACTCGGCTTTATCATCTACAGTGTCACAATCATATATATTTCTCCATGGTATTGCCATTAACGAATCCTTAAATAGCTTGTAGTTTAATTTTTTAAAGTTGCGAAAGGTTTTATAAACTAATCGTTGCACCTGCGATTTAATTGTATCTTCACAGTATACCAAATGATGATCAGCATAGTCGAAGGGTAATATCCCGATTATGCTAATAAGTTCGAGTTTGTTTGTAATAATATAGTCAATCAATGTTGCCGAGTTCAGAGTTACCCTAGTAGCTTGATTGACCATCTGTTTAAATCCTATATCTTTAAAAAGCCTATTAGCATATTTACTTTCCACACTACCAAAACGCAATAAATCTACATTCGTGTCACTCATGCAAAATACTGTATCAGCCTCGAGTAAAGTATCTCTTATACTATCTTCTAATACATTAAAAAATTCCTTATAATACCTTCTATGGGGATTATAAATTACACCACCAGAAAACACATGACCTGATACTTTGCATTTAATCCATAGTTGTTCGAATTCACTAATTGTTTGTATAATATCATATTTAATGGTATTCTTAACATATATTGCAACTCCCCCTCCACAAGCATGTCTATCTTGTTACGTGCCGAAAATCGGCACTAGACATTTTTAAATAAGTGCGGGAGTTTCGCGCCATAAATTGGAAAGTGGGGAGTTTCCACAAGACGCTGGGACTTGGACTTTGCTTTTAAACGTCGACAAGAGTGGTGTTGGGTCTAGTATCGTATCTTTATTTTTATTATGTAGATTCCTTTTTCTCTTGCTTATCTTTGTTTATCGTTCCCTATAAACCCGTTCCCGTCGTTACCTCTACATATAGGAAAGAAGATAAATCTGGATACAACCTGGTAGCAGTCCACGCCTTGAGAACCATGTTTAAATAATCCCGAAGGACGCCCGGAGAACCATCTTTAAATAATCCGGAAAGGAGCCCTGCAGTCGCTAGCCTGGAGCAATCCCGAAGGACGCCATGCAAACCATCTTTAAATAATCCGGAAGAGAGCCACGAGCAACCCTGAAGGAAGTAATTCTGTGAGAGGCTTACATATTCACGTAAGTTTCCCGTGTGTGGGGTTTTTTATAATACCTTTTATGAATTTTGCATATTTCGTCATTTACGTTTTATAATTTGCATATTGTGTGAGACGTCATTGATAGATGGGCACGCTAATTTCCACATCATAGATTAGCGTTACCAACTGTCTTTGTGTCACGTATACCTTGTCGACGGTAATATAAGAATGACGCCTCAACGTGTTTTTAGGTAGTATTAATTTTTTTTATGGTTTTATAATGTATTAATTAACGATTTATATAGCTTTTTCATTTAAAAAAAATACAATTACCTTAATTTTTCAATATCTATTGACCTTAAAATTCAGGTTGGTACCATGGAACTTACTAAATTCCTAAGATGACAAGCAGTTGTTATGGTAACTGAATATAAGCCGCCATTTTGGACTATTGAAATTTATAGCTTATGCTCTTAAAATGTTTTGTGAGTTTAATTAATTTTCTTGCAACTTTAAATGTAGTGTACCTTTTTTAACTTGAATTATCTTACTTAAGTGCATAGTTTGTTTTTTAAATGGAACTATAAGTTTTTTAGGAGTGATTATCAACACCATAACCTTACTTTCAAATTCCACACGTAAGTACATCTAAATATAAATAAACAAATAATTAATTAATTTATGCCTTATTCATTGTTTATTAGAAAAGTTATCTATTTTATATTACATTATACATAACTATTGCTTGTTTTTTGGACTTTAAAAGTGTTTTTTTAAATCGCGATTAAACACTGTCTTTTTTGGATAACATTTTAAAAGTATTTTCTATATAATACAGATATTTGGTTATGGTTTACAAATTATTTTTTTAAAAAGAAAACCTTCTGTTTAAAAACAGTTACCGTAATTAAATTTAAATAGTATAACCTACAAATGCCTTTTTAAAGACGATTTTGCCTTCAAATACAATTAACGAAATTATCTAATCATATCTTTTACCTTTCAAAACGTTGTAATAAACTGAATCTCTTTATATCTGCTCCTTTAAACATTGTAATAACGAAATTATGGTTAACGTTTTATATTTAAACTAATTTACGATGGTTGTTGATAACTCCCGCAATATCGAAAGAATATTTGAACAATTTGGAATACTGTTCTCTTTATACATGTATCGTAGAATATTTCTTTTGTGTAGCAAGTATGATTTTGTCTTGATTGCATATTTTTTAGATATATTAATATTTGAACGCAGCATTTTAAGATCTATTAAGCGAGATTTGAATTGGTCGCTCAGCTTTGTGTCTAGACAAGACCCGTCAAGGGCCGGTCGCACAGCATTATAAGTCTAGACGAGATTTACTTGGTAAGTTTGTCTCTTTAGCAATTTGTAAATCATTTTTTTAAGAATGATGTAATTTTTCTTTATTAGTTTGGGCGGAACTCAAACGAGAGCTTCCCATCCTAGTAAATATATGTTTTACAAGATATCTTTCCGTTCTTCAACAATTTTATCAGTAAATCGAGTTTTAACTACTCTTATCTCTTCACATATCGATTTAAACCTCATTAAATGGCATAAAATTATCTTTAAAATCGTTCATCCCTACGTACATCTAAAAGCTTTTCACGTTTTACTTCTTTTATAATGTATCTAATATTTTTAGCCCCACTATCAATTAGTAACTTTAATTACTTATTCCCTCTCTCATACAGTATATACCTTCTACACGTTTAACTTACTTACCTTAAATTAGCTATCTTTTTCCTTTTAGTTGACTTTTCTCTAAACTTATCGTTAGATATATATTATTTTATTCTCTAGACGCCCCAGTATAACTCTATCGCTGTATTTAATTAATTCTAGAACTTTTCCTACAGCATGCTATTTGGTTTTTAGTATTTTTCTTACATCGTTTAATTATGTGGTAATTGTCGTAACTTTGGTTGTAATAACTCATTGAATTTTTATGATTGGTTATAGCTGATGTTTAGAGTGGATGCTTTCTTCTTTGGGCTCACATAGGAGACGCGGCCTATGCCATTGTAAGAAATAGTTCAAATTCGCAGTTGTAAAAAACTAGGACTTTCTATTCCATGTGTTTTACCTCTGAATTATTACAGTCGCCCACATTACACTATATCATTATTTGTTTCTTTTCCTACTAAATCATCATAACTTATAAACATTTTTTTTTTTATTATTTTTTGTTGAACTTCGTGGTGAGGCGCTATCGCTTCTTATGGATATCTTATTAAATTCTCGGTTGTTTTAGCATATTTGGGACAGTGTGTCTGTACTCAACTGCTTATAATTAGGCATTTTTGTGTGTTTATGGCGTTACCATCTTTAAAAACTACCTTGAAACAGTTTGTTTTCGTGTGATTGTATCTGTAGTAATACTTTTAAGTTGTTGTGTCAACTTTTGTTTGATTTTCATATCATAGTGGATGCACTCGTTAGGAAAATGATTGTACTAGCTCTCTTAAGAGTCTAGTAAATTTCGTTAACTTATGATATACCTTAACTTGTCGGATTAATATCGCAGGTGGTCCTTCAGACCGATCTGTGTTTTAATAGGGACAATTATCTACCTTCTCTCGGACGCTTGTCCAAAAACTCTACTTTTTCATATCCCGCTGTCTCCGTTTCTGCCTTATCTTTCCTTCGGTGGACCTGTTCTCGTCCCGGAACACCCGTCTGCCACATAAGAGTGATGTTCCCTCACTCCGGGCTACTGACTGCATTGGCTGGTTGAGTAGCGTTTTGCTATCCACCTTTTTCTGTCTCTTTAGCTCAATGCAAGCCCTTCCTCTATTTTTTTTCTACTTGGAAGTGCCTCTTATGCATTCCAAATTCCCACCTCCCTCTTTCTACCGTTCCTATTTCTACTGCCTTTTTATTTCCTTTAGTCACCGTGTGGTTGCGGGGGGGGGGGGTGTTACAGACACCTGGACCACGTCTCTGGGAATTTTTCGTGAGGTCATGCGGTGCCGCTGGTATGTATGAGTGTGTGAATGTGTGAGTGCATGTGTATATATAAGTATCGTTATATATCGTGTAGGTATCGGGTGTTTATATCACCGATATCAACTAACGCCGAGTGCAGGGATGCACCCAAATGCCTTTGTCGGTCCCTCGTACCGTTTATTGCAAACGGGACTGCTTCAGAGGTTGCTCTTTTTAGGGGTACGAGAAATTCCCATTTAACGGCTCCACGGAGCCACTCTATCGCTATCTTATCTATTATCTTTGATAATAACTTAAGTTAATATCTTTGTCTTATTTATTATCTTTGATAATAACCTTAGTTTAATATCGTTATCTTACCGACTACCGTTAGTAATAACTTTAGTTTAATATTGCGTTATCTTACCTACTATTTCTAATAATAACTAAAGCTTAATATCGTTATCTTACCGATTACCTTTGATAATAACTTAAGCTCAATATCGTTATCTTATCTATTATCTTCGACAACAATTTGAGATCTTGTTTTATCTTTTTATCTTTCTAACGTTTGGTATTTATGACCAGACGTGGGAATTATTTTTCTTGAAATAAAGTGAAAAAGCTAACCTGATTTAGAAATGCAATTTGTTAGGTTAACACCAAAAGAATTTAGTAAGGTGGTACGTTTGGTAAATTTGTTGATTCACAACCATGTCATGGACAAGTTTTGACGTGTATCGTTATTTAAACCAAAGTACCAGTGACAAAAATTTGCTAGAGTGTAGACTAACTCACTCTCATGAACATTTTTAAATTTGGGCACTTTTTGCCAACAAAGAAACAGTTTGGATGCAACGCTCATGTGCGTCTGCACGCAAGAAACTGTAATGTTAGTTTTAGTTTTAGTATATAGGTTAGGCGACTTGTCGCATTTGTTTTACTTTAAGTAGTGTTTCATGCTCCCCGACAAATTTGTGCTGTCGATTATTAATGTAGTCAAAGACAATGGAGCTACATATTCCGTTTCCTGGTACTTCGGAAGACGTGTTATCGGTCGAAAAAACCAGGTGGCACCTCAAATAAACATTTTGTAGGTTTTAAGTTAGGATTTATGTAGGTTGGTTAGGATTTAAATTTTAAGATGTTACTGTGCTAACAGTCTTTTTCTTTTTTTAAGTTTTTTCTTTTATGGCTTTGTCGCGATTGTTACGTGCCGAAAATCGGCACTAGACATTTTTAAATAAGTGCGGGAGTTTCGCGCCATAAATTTGAAAAACTTGTTGCGCGTATTTCCGTCACTACAGAGTGCGTTTGCGCCAGATCGTGCCGACGCGTGTGAAAGAAGAAAAGTGGGGAGTTTCCACAAGACGCTGGGACTTGGACTTTGCTTTTGAACGTCGACAAGAGTGGTGTTGGGTCTGGTATCGTATCTTTATTTTTATTATGTAGATTTCTTTTTCTCTTGCTTTATTTATCGTTCCCTATAAACCCGTTCCCGTCGTTACCTCTACATATAGGAAAGAAGATAAATCTGGATACAACCTGGTAGCAGTCCACGCCCTGAGAACCATGTTTAAATAATCCCGAAGGACGCCCGGAGAACCATCTTTAAATAATCCGGAAGGGAGCCCTGCAGTCGCTAGCCTGGAGCAATCCCGAAGGACGCCATGCGAACCATCTTTAAATAATCCGGAAGAGAGCCACGAGCAACCCTGAAGGAAGTAATTCTGTGAGACGCTTACAAATTCACGTAAGTTCCCCGTGTGTGGGTTATTTTATAATACCTTTTATGAATTTTGCATATTTCGTCATTTACGTGTAATAATTTGCATATTGTGTGACACCATTGACAGATGGGCGCGCTAATTTCCACATCATGGATTATCGTTACCAACTGTCTTTGTGTCGCGTATACCTCGTCGACGGTAATATAAGAATCTTTACGAACAATATTATAATTCATAATACTAACTTTGTCAGATGTAATATGTTGCTGAAGCCAGGTTTCGCTAGCTCCGAATATGTTAAAATTATTCAACAAAATCACCTCCTTATCTTGCTGAAAATGTGGCTGCAATGAGCGAACGTTTAAATGTGCTAACTTAAGTTGTTGCATAATTACAATAACTACTTAAATTTGTTAATTCATTGTAAATACTGAATAAAAGGAATAATCAATTGCTATAACTGGGGTTGCCGTAAAAACTGCTTGCCGCCACTCACATGCTAAATAAATTGATTACACTATACAACCAATTTACCCTACACCAGTAAATTAATAATCAACTATGATTTTCCTTAAACATTACAAATTAAATTACTATATAATACCAATAAACAAGGAGCACACAAGCTGGAAGTAAATCTATTCTAGTTTATTTGTGTGATATCAGTGACCTTAGTTCGTTGACCGTTTTTGATAACAAAAATATTTCCATTGATTGACCATACTTTACCTCTTTCATATCTTTTTAAGCATTCCTGGTAAAGCAAATATTTATGCCTAGATAAATCTTCTACTATTCGAATACTGGAACCCTTTAACAATTTTTTATTACTTAAAACCATATATTTACTTCTGTGAGCCATGAACTTAACAATAACAGCCCGTGCCTTTCCACTAATTATTTTTCCAACCCTGTGACACACATCTATATCAGCTTCTGTAATTCTAATACCTAACTTCTCCGTAAACAATTTAGGAATCACAATTAACAGTTCCTCATCAACCTTTTCTTCCATACCAAAAATTCTTATATTATTTCGACGACTGTAGTTTTCTAGGTCATCTAGCTTTATTTTTAAATCGACATTTTCTTTTTTAAGTTTACCTATAGTTTTGTGTAAACCAGCCAGCTTATCTTCTAACGATTGCATTATTCTATTGGACACTCTCTCAGTGATGACCTCCATGAACTTGACATCTTGCTTTAAGTTAGTTATGGATTGTTTAATGATATCAGTAATATCATTCACCTGTTCTCGAGTAAACGACATAGTAGATAACAGTAATAATACATACACATAAAATGATGTAAGGTATTAATATTGATATTTGCACGGAGCAACACCAATATACGTCTTTATACCGAGACGAACATCGCGCAATTTACTATATAAAACGTTACGCGTATTTGTTAATAATTTAAAAGAAAAGCTTGTACGAATACAACATACGTTGTAAACCAGATACAATTTGCTTAAGGGCGCGATAGCATCCCTCTATTTTTATCACACGAACTAATTTTAAAATAGCCGCCTTTGTGGTATGACTTTCGCATGATAGAGGGAACTACTTTATTTTAACTTTAGTAGTTTAGTGGTTCGTTCCCAAGTTAGGCAAATAACGGTTGCTAGGATACGGTACAATGCTGGTTTTTCTCAATTTCTGTAACTATTCATTGTAAATGACCTTCAGCAATTTCGAAGTTGTTGAACAGCAAGCAAAGCGTTAGATATAGTTGAAATCAAATAAAGTCAAGCATGACTCATCGTTGCGCATATGAATAAAATACAGACACAATATTGTTATGCTACTCTATTACCTGGCTCTTCCCCATCTAAAAAGGATAGCTAGAAAAATATTCGTCGGCTGTATAATTCAATGCAACCACTCTGAAGGTATGTCCATAAAATATTTCGGTTTGTAATTAATTGTCAAACATTTTTAAGGTTAGGTTAGAATTTGTGCTTTGTTATTTCACTTGCAATTTTCTATTTTTCTTTTAAAGATAATTCTGATATACAACAAACAGTTTTTTTTAAACTAAAAACCTTCTACACATTGAATAGTGTTTGGTCAACACTTATCAAAATGAACACGCTTCGTAACAAACATTTGAACTATCAAGCTCAGTTGTTGGTGATGAATGTTCTAACATTTTTTGAAAGACAACGTGATAATCATGGAACCTTGGCCCCATTTGAGTCAGTATTGCAGGTATAATCAAATTTTCAAGTGATATGTTGTGTTTTAACTGTTGCTTATTGTTAGCGAACATCTGAGGCTTGTGGGATAGGACTGAGTTCTCTTCGTTCCACTAAAAAAAGAGAGTTTTAGAAGCCCGAAAAGAAAATAAAGTTCCTGAGTCATCGAGCAAGCACCGAAAATTCAACAAGTCTAAATCGTCTGATGTAGATGGTTTTGTAATAGATGCGATTAAACGAAAAATTTACGAAATGTATTCCAAATGTAATATAGTTTTCATAACAATTTTATTTAGTGTTTTTTAGTATTATGCTTTTAGGGCTCCATGTAACTGTTAAATCTTTACAAGAAATTGTAACCGCTCAAATTTTTAACTTCAGCCAGTCTAGTCTGACGAGACTTCTATCAACAATTGGTTTTTCTTTTAAATTGGACGATGGTAGAAGGGCTGTGCTTGAACAGGAACATATTGCTGCTGCACGAGTGAAGTTTTTAAGAGCATATGAAATGTACAAACAATTGTAACTTTATGATCCTGTTTTCTTGGATGAGACGTGGATTTTTAGTCGAGATTCTGTTAAGATGAGTTGGTATAATGGTTCCAAGCTCAGTGTAAAGAGAAAACCTCCTGGAGAAGAAAAACGGTTAGTTTTTTAAAGTTAAAATTACATTTAATAGAAGTATTTTTTATTACAGATTCATAGTCGTACATGCCGGCAACAAAACTGGATTCATCCCCAATGCAGCACTTTTGCATTCTACAAAATCTCCAAGTGCTGACTATCATGGAGACATGAATGCAGCATTATTTACAAAATGGTTTGAAGAACGTTTAATTCCTAATTTAAGCAAACCCAGTGTTAATTATTCTAGACAATGCTAAATATCATTGATTACTTGATTAAACACAATGTTAGTTGCGGGTCACACGTTAAAAAGGGAACTATTATCATTAATTAAAAAACATCCACAACCAAAAATTTATGAAATAGATACCCTAGCAGAAATGTACGGACACAAAGTTTTGCGGCTACCTCCGTATGACTGCGAGTTTAATCCTATAGAGTTGTGAAATAAATACCTAATCAACCGTCCGTCGAGGGCCTGTAAAGACCAGTCAAGACGGTTAATTAAGGCCAGGCAGACTAAACTCAGCGGTGTAGGTCGTGGTTCAAACTCTTAACTAAACCCTTGCTTGTACTTACCAAATATGCGATATGGATAAAAATCATCAATACATATATTAACAATTTATAATAAACATGGGCGCCAATCAGCGGAAAGGCACTGATACCTAATAAAAGTAATCATGAAATAAACTCGTAGTTTAGAAAAAGTAATAACATTTTATTATACCATCGACTGTCAGGAATAGTATGTATAAACAAATAAATAAACAGTCTGGAACTCGAAATGCAATAAGGCCTACAGGGCCCACTATTCCGACATAAAATAACGTAACTCTATCTAACCTAATTGTTATCTTGGGACGTGCACGTCGTCACATATACCTAACCTTAGCCTAACTATGATTAACTTAATACCTTTTAATTAATTTAACAAAAGCACTTTGAAACACAACTATGCAATACCGTCCTTTCAACACGGTATCCGTATGCACAAATTAAATCAAATATTCCAGGGGTTAATACCGCATGCTCTCTTCACTGATTATTTCCGGAACACGCGACGTAATTTACTGTCAATATAACTCACTACAAAAGCAAACCGGCCTATTGATCGCAACAACAGCTCCCGCACCCCGTCGTTAGCGTCTATGTAAAATTAATTAACGGGGTTGCTTTGTTCAATTCCTATAAATGTAACATGGGCTGTTAACATGTGCTGTAATCGAATGGTGAAACAGCCACCACAAAATAAACTCAGTCTTTCCTTACAATTCAATAATGATCTACATAAATCGATGTAGTATCAAAATGAAATTTATAGCAAAGGGTTACTTGCATTATTAAAAATAAATGTCCTTTCAAACAAAATAAGTACTTACGTGTTCTAAGCAACACTCAAACACGTCTTCACCCAAAGACACACATCAAAAAAAGCCCGGAATCCGTCCGGCCCTGCGGCCGCACCATATGTTTAAATACCAGAAACTCACCCTCTCAATACATTGTATAGAAGCATTCGCTTGTATGAGATTATTCCACCACGGTCTATGCAGGCTTTGTAACCCGTACATATAATAATTCAACCACGGTTCGTGAAATATACAAGTAATAATTAAATTGTGTCAACTGATAATAATCTAAGTTTTGGTACGCAGTAGCGTAACATTATATAAGAAATAATGATACAATTTTATGCACAACAAAGCGATTGAAAATCGGGTTGTTACAGTTGGTATGGGCGAACTGTAAAAAATATTACAATAAAAATGTTGGACGGCTTAACCAACTTTATAATGACACAAATGTCAACTTGATATGGCAAGAATCTTTGCAAAGAATAGATGGGTCATATTGGCAAAAATGTATCACACATGCAGAAAAATGTATGATGGAATGGTGGGCTATAGTACAGCAGTTTGATGTTGTCGAACCTTTAATTATCAAAGTGGGTGATACAAATAGTGATAGCAGTGGCTGTGATACTGATCAGAATAACCAGTATTACCTACACGGTAATTTTAGTTGGTTTTGTTAGCACGAGACCAACACAAACACAATATACAAGTGTATGGTAACGGTCACCAAATTGCATTATTTATTGTGCAATAATTATGTTAACAAATTATTAATGTTTAGAGATTGATGTTTAACCATTCATGACCTGCTAGAGTTTTTATACAAGAAATTTAGATTTAAGTTTCAGTGTCATTATTATTTGTGCAATAAATTTATATCGACTCGTTTACAGAAAACTTGTTTGCTTTCAAAAGTTAAAAAAGGATACAATCATTACATCAATACCACCAACGTGACACTTTAAATCGGCCAAGTGTGTTGGCTACCACAAGGAAAGGTCCAGGGGGTGGTGTTGGTGTGTACGTAAGGAAGGAACTTAAATGTCAGGTTATTTTGTTGGTTTGCAATTGACTCGTATACTTGAATATATTTTGGATAATGTTTAAATTAAATCGCAAAACTTTTACTGTAGGCACAGTATACAGATCCCCAAACTCTAATCCGCTTAGTTGTGTTGACGAACTAGATAATATATTATCTTATTTATCACCAATGATGGATAATATAATATGTTTAGGTGATGTCAATGTGAATCTTTTCAATTTAAGTAATATTATCACACACTGCATTGATTTTTATGGATTCATCCAAGTAATAAACGAACCTACGCGCATAGTAAATAACAGCAGTACTCTTTATTGATAACATATATTTATCAAGTGATGAATTATTTGTTCGTGCAGGTACCATTGATGCTGATATTGTTTCGGATCACAGAGAAAATTAGGGATTGTGTTAAGGATAAGATAAAAGTCATAATTAACAATACCTCTTCCATTAGTTAGTTCTTTAAGAAATTTCTGTTTAATACTTGACGATGATCTATGCTTTAAGTCACATGTTGCAAGGTTAATAAAAAGGTCGTATATAGCACTTGAACAACTTTATGCTTGTCGGTCTATACTAACCTTACAATTGAAAAAGCTGTTGTCGGAAACTAGTTTTGTCATTACTTAACTATTGTGATTTTATATATGGTCCAAACCTTGATAGCACTTCTATGACACAAATACAAAGGATTCAAAATACTTGTTGTCATTTAGTTTTTGGACTAAAAAATTTGATCATGTATCGCATAAGATAAAAGAGTTGCACTGGTTAAATATGGATAACTGCAGGAAACATCATTTGTTATGTTTTGTTCATAAAATAATTATAAATGACTTTAGAGGATATTGCTAAAATATTAATGACACGCTCCAAAGTGCATTGCATCAATATTAGACACACTAAAACTTTAACAATTCCCAAGAAACTGACTGCTATGTTTCAGAGAAGATTCATCTATAATGCTGTTTCTACTTATAATGCAATTCCAGATGGATATAAAAATCTTTTTTACTTTTACTGCATTCAAGGTTCAAATCAGGGCGCATATTTTGGATAAGTAGTAACAGCCTAATTGTATATTTTCAATTATTGTGTAATTATTCATTTGCTTCACTCATTTTCCTTGTAGAGATATGTAGTGGTTTATGCAGGTTAAGTGTAAGATAGTCTATGACTAAACTTTGCCTGTATGGACCTACAAACATGCCTTATATACTAATATTTAATGTAATATTAACAACCATAAAGTCAATTTCAATTCGAAAGCTGTTCGTATATTTATTACTAAACGTTTATCTATTGACCTTAAAAATGTGTGGTTTAAAAAATATTATTTACAAATGCCTGTTATTCACTTCTTTTCACCAATAGTTTTATATCATTTACATTGCTACGTATTGTGTAAAACAGTGTTCCTTTTAAGTTTTTGGTTGGTAATGACTTACTGTTCAAAAATACCTATATACACATTGTAAATGTTACAACAATTGAACCTATTTTTAATTCCTTAGTTATTCATTAAAAATAAAACATTTGTAATAATTTTGTTTTAATAAAGCACACTTTACAGGTAACAACTCAAAGTTTTTTTGTATTGGAAATACATTTTTCGATATTAGCATTTGATGAAAAATATTAAACCGAAGACCCCAAATATTCTATTAGTTTGAAATATTTATTGAAATAAACGTTTAGTCGTTTTTGACAGAGTTGATTTAATGTAACAAAATAGCTATTTTTTGACGGAATAAACCAAAAAGGAATTCTTTTATGGTTTATTTCTAATGCCTAAAGTTAGGTCTAGTTTCGTAAATTGTTTAATCCTAAATAAACTTTTCCATTTTTATTTTTAATTTAGCCTAAAATATATTTCATAATTAGTGGGACTTTTGAAGTTTATTGTTTATTATAATCATTTTTTGCCGGCAGCACAATTTGAGAAAATGTTATTATCATATCTATTTGACGTTATATGTGAACTATGTATGACCAAAAAATGACGGAAGTCTGCTACGTGGGGGTAAAGAATGGGAACACTAATAAGTTGCCTATATATTTAAAGCTGATTTTGACACTTTTCAAATTGAAAATATAATTACCATTGCAGACAATGAACGTCCCCAAAGTGAAGTGTAAAATGATGTAGGAAAAATTATCGTTTTTTGAGAACGTCCTCCCCCAGATCGTTCAAATTTGAAAATCATTTTGCCGAGTACCAAACTCGCAACCTAATTTGTAAAAAATGTATCCTATTTCCCTGCAATGGTTCCACTAAGATATTTTAATAAACATTACTCTTGCTAACATGATGCAATATTTTGCTTATATTGAATATTGTAGAGTATCTAGTTACGTTTTGGGATATGGCACACTACCCTTTTTTTTTTAAAAAACTATTATAACATAGTATAAGCTTCACAAAGTAACACTGCTGTAATAATTTACTTATCGCTTGTAAACATTAACATGAAAGTTTACAAACAACCATGGATGTTGAGGTTATGTCATTTTTGGCTTCATAATTATTCGCAATTAATCCAATCATTATTATATTACACTTATCAAAAGGTAATCCACCATATATTATTAGTTTACTTCATTTCACTGCGACAAAAACAAAGTCCAAAATAATTCAATTTGAAATATTCTGGTTTTAAACCTTATTCTACACATCATTAACAGTGCCATCTTCGGAGGAAGTCGTGAACAATTTCTATTAAAATGGCGTACAATTAATGTAATAATTCAATAAAATCCATTCAGTACACTACGGCTATCATGATCAATATTTTTGAATTTTTTTTTAACAGAACGATTATATATGTATTCTGCTATCCAACGAATGCTTTTTTTTATATACAAATTGATTATGTTAGATGTAGTAACTAAAATAAAGTAAGTGAATTTTAACATTACTTTTAACAGCTATTTCTTGCTTATTACTGCACTTTAGAAAAAAAAAGCAAACCTTCGTTAGAAAGTACAAAGTTTTGTGAGTCTAATGGTGAAGTTACATTTTGCATATTTTCAATCCAACAAAAGTTATTTACCAAACAGAATAACCTGTTTTTTGATGGATTTTTGGCAGCCAACCATACATCCAATCGCGCCCTAAACGTTATGAGAAAGCGCTTTACTCAATATTAAATTATTTCCGAGCGTCCTATAGTATGAAAGGTTGCCTGACTTAGAGTTTAGAATCGTTTAAAAGTTTTAGTTTAATAAGTAATAATTATTTCAAATTTTAAGACGTTATCAAGTGATTAGAATGGTGCTAGATTACGATATAGCACTTACGACGTTTCGTAGTAGGTTTAATGATTATTAACATCGGCAGGCATATTGAAAACCTTTGAGAAGTTAGTTGCCTATTCACATGCTTATTGATTTTAAAAATTTTTCTAAAAAGCATTATAAGTAGTTTGATAACAATTCAGCAGTTAGAAATTGCTTTGCACTTAAAACGCAAAGAAATTTAATTAATATGTGAGTGAAAACGGCTTTCTACTGAAAAAAGTGCGCCGTCACCCTACGGACGTTGCTTAAAAAGCTGTAAGTTTAATAATCGTTTAAATTCACCAAATATGAGTCTTATTTATAAATAATAAGAATTTAAGAATGTAGTTTGCAATATTTTTATTTATATTGAAATTGACACAAATTCTTTTAGCTTAAGGAAATCTACCACTCACGATTGAGTTACCTAAGCTGGTAACAAGGATTGCCTATCTTTCAGTTAAAAATCATGCAAAAGTTAATAGTAAATAATTATTATATTAAACTTTAAAATGTTATCAGGTAATTGGAATGCGGCTAACATTTAAAAAAAACACACAAATTATTGTACATAGGTTTGATAAAAGATAATATCTGCAAAATTATTCGAGGCGTTTGTAAAGTTGCCTATCCACTTTCAGCTCTTTCAATACTAAATGAGATGAAAGTAGATCGATAGCAATTATTAGAAGCAGTTAGAAACGTCTTATAAATTAAAGCGTAAACGGACTTATTTCGTTCACTGAAAACAGTTTTTCACTGAATAAAATGTGCTTTGTCGTCCTTCGTAAGGTACGTTCCAAGTTATGCAATGGTTATTAATTTGTACATCACGAGTATTTGTTACTAATTTAAAAGAATGATTTGCACGGTTTAGGTCTGCGCTTTAAACGTAATACATCTGTTTAACATTATTAGAAAGTGCGTTACTAAATATGTAGCGTTTTTCAATCGGTCAACTGCATGAAATGTTGCCTAGCTTATAGTTTAGAAACTTCTAGGTTTTTTAATTCATCATCATCATAAGGTCTTCAGTCCTGGAACTAAATAGACGCGTACCATCATTGTTTCCTATTCTGAAATAATCTACACATTTTCCTGAAATTTGCACAGCCTGCATCTATCACTCTCTGATCTAGGTCTACATCTACATTCTTTTTCCTATCTCTGCTTGTAATACATCCCACAATATTTTCCAAAAATGCCTTAGAACGTATTCTGCCCTTCCATTTCTCCTATTTTTTTTTCCACAGATATCCTTGTTCCCCTACTATTTCTATAACCTATATGTTATTAGCTTTGCCTGTCCATGCTATCATTCTCGTACATCTGAAGCATAGCATTCCAAAGGGCTGCTACCGTTTTTCTGTCTGCTTTTCCTACTACCCGTATTTCATAAGCATGCTGTGCTGTGTTCCACACATATGCTTTCAACAATTTTCTTCTTGTTTCTATGTTTTTTGTTTTTCATCATAGGCGCTGTTCTTTCTTGTTAGATGCAGCTTGGTCGCCTTCCATTGTTTTACAATTGTATACCCTATTTCTCCGACATTCAGTGGTTGTGAAAGAGGGTAAGCAGCCTGTGGCTGCCAAGTTTCCCCAGCACTTGAACACTTACCAATTTAATATTTTTTTCAATATATTTTTTTGCACAGTCAACATTAGTGGCAGATATTTTACAACCAACACCAGTAGTTGTTTATAATAATCATCGGATTTATCTGCGCTTATTTTTTCGTCATTAGGTTATCCGTCACAAAACTGGTTGAACACGTACCTGCACTTATTTATATTCTGAACTAGCCTACACAGTTCCCTGAAATTCTCACACAGCCTGTATACAGCTCGGTTCCCCTTCTATTGTTTTTTAATTGTATGCCCTATTTCACCGAGATTCAGTGAAGGGAGTTGAGCAGCCTGTGGCTGCCAAGATCCCCCAACATTTTGCCTAATTAATACTATTCCAGTAAATCCTTTCACACAATTAATATTATTCGAGAATATTTCACAACCAATACTTATAGTTGCTTATAATAATCATCATGTTTAAGTACAGTTACTTTTTTCGTCATTATTTTATCCGTCTTGGGACTGGTTGGATGCGCACCTCCATTAATTTGTATTCTGAGCTAGCCTACACATTTCCCTGAAATTCCTACAGACTACATCTTTCACTATCTGTGTGTAGTAGTCTAACCTAGGTATACATTTACTTCTCTTTTTCCTATCTCTGCTTCTAATATATTCTGCACTATTCCCTCATGCGATAGTATGTGGCCTATCATCCTATCTCTCCTATTTCTTACTGTTTTCCGCATATTTCTTTCTTTCCCTACCATTTTTAGAACTTCTTCGTTCTTAACTTTGTCTGTCTATGATATCTTCATCAGACGTCTGTAGCACCACATTCCAAAGGCTTCTACCTTTTGTTTGTCCGCTTCTTCTACTGTCCAGGCTTCACAGTCGTACAGTTCTATGTTCCACACATATGTTTTAAGCAATCTGTTCCTTGTTTCTATGTTTGTTGTCTTTAAACACAGTAGTTGCTTTTTCTTGTTAAGTGTAGCGAGCAGCTGCTAACTCTTTTTTGCTAGATGCTAAAACCGCTATATTATCTGCAAATATAAGCATATCAATTTTTTGTCCCTGCGTAGTAATTCCAAATGTCTTCCTGCATTTGACAGTATTCATTGCTCTTCAATGTACATGTTAAAAATTAATGGAGATAGGGCACAGCCCTGTCTCACCCCTTTCCTAACGTTTACTTCTCTATGATCCTGCAGCAATTTTATTACTGCTGTTTGCTCTTTGTATAAGTTATGTACTATTCGTCTATCCCTATAACTCATTCCAATTTTTTTGAGTATTTCGAACATTTTTTTCCATTTTACATTGTCGAATGCTTTTCCAGATCTACAAACCCTATATACACGCTTTTTCCTTTTTCTATTGTTATCTCCATTATCACTCTCAGAGCTAAAATAGCCTCCCGTGTTCCCATGTTTCGCCTAAACCCAAATTGGTCTTTTCCTAGTATTTCTTCAGCTCGTTTTTCCATTCGTCTTTGTACATTTCTAGTTAATATTCTTGATACGTGTGCTGTCAAACTTATTGTTCGAAAATTTTTACATCTATCCGCGCTTTCTTTTTTTGTTATAGTCATTATGATGTTACGTTTGAAATCTTTGGTATCTCGCTTGTCTCATACATATAGCTATCTCTAAGTACAGGATATCCCAAGTCATCATTTTCAATGTCTGATTCCTGTTCTAATGCAGTTAATTTCTCTTCTGCATATAAATTCTTTATATAATCTTGCCATCTACCCACTTTCTCTACATTTTCTATAATGGCGTTTCCTCTCGCGTCTCTTATATTTTTGCTATACGGTTTTATAACTCTAAAATTGCTTCTAATTAGTTTGTATGCTTCATTTGTCTTTGCTACTTCCGTCTTAGTTTGTACCTCTTTGCACTTTTCATCCGTCCTTTGTTCTTTAGCTTTCTTGAATTTGCAAATAATTTCCCATTTTATGGCTTTGTATCTCTGTTTTCTTTGGTTCGTCAGATTTATTTTTGTATCTTCGTCTTTCTTATTTTAAATTTATGATGTTCCTTGTTATCCGCGGTTTCTTATTTTCTTTTTGTGTATACCCTAGAATATCTCTGGCCGTCATGTCTAGGCTGGATTTAATGTTATTCCACTGTTTCTACTTCCTTAGTATCAGATAGTTTCCCGATATCTTTCAGCAATTCATTTAACTTTTTTCGAATCTTTCCTGAATATCTTTATCTTTTAGTTTCTCTAAGTCAAAGTGCATTTTTTCGTTTCTTTTTTCAAATTTTTAAATTTAAGTGTGGCCTTCATAATTACGATGTTATGGTCAGCGTATCTGCTCCTAGATAGCTTCAACAGTCTTTTACTTGATTCCTAAACCGTTGTCTAACAAGAATGTAATCTATTTGATATCTTCCTATATCTCCTGGCATCTTCCGCGTATATCGTCTTCTAACATTATGTTGAAATAATGTGTTTGTGATGATTAAATTGTTCTTGTCGCAAATTTCTATCAGTCTATTTCTCCTGTCGTTTCCCGTGCCTGAACCAAATAAACCTACTACTGCTCTTTCCCTACCTTCACCTACCACTGCATGAAAATCTCCTGTAATTATTAAATTTTCATGTCCTTTTGCGTATCTTAATATGTCTTCGATATCTTTGTAGATCGCTTCTACCTCTTCGTCACTGTAGCTAGAGGTGGGCATTTATACTTGTATTATTACTGTGTTTACTGGTTTAGATTCTAATCTAACCATGAGTACCCTTTCATTCTTTTGTAAGTAATTTTCTACACAGTATCCTACCTTTTCCGCATAACTATCCCCACACCCAAATTTTATTCCTCTGCTCCTACATGAATTACCCTGAACTCTCCAGTTCAAAAATTTCTCGCCTCTGGCCACGAAACTTCGCTAATCCCTACTATTTCTAGTGCTAACCTATTCTTTTCGATTTTTAGGTTCTCTAGCTTACCTACTTGCTTCATGCTTCTAACATTACACGTTCCAACTCGCAAAATGTGCCCGACTCTTATTCTGAACTTTCCAGTCGCATCATCCGAAGTAGTCCCCTCCCGGAGATCCGAATGGGTGACTATTTTAACTCCGGAATCTTTTACCCCAAAGAATGCCATTATTTTATTATAATTTAAGTACGCTGTGTACTTGGGAAGTAATGTGGTGGTTTCCCGTTGCCTTCCACATCGCGGTATTGTATCTTAAGCCGCCATAGTGACTCCTATAGTCTCTGCCAATCTAAGTACCGAATGAGCCGCTGGCCTCTTTCGGGGACCTGTCTTAGTCTGGTTCTTTACTAACGACCATACTACTTTGGTTGTACCTGTAGCATGGCTTTTTAGCATATTAGAACACGCAAGCCATTTCATCTGTTCTAGTAATCTAGAACTTCAACAAGGTGCAGGTCCATTCGAAATTAGGTTTTAATTTAATAAATAATTATTATTCCAAAGTTTAAGGCCTTATCAGATATTTAGAGTTGTAGCAAATTCAAAATTTACAGCTTTGTAATTTCTTTTAGTATATAAAACACCACGCGTATTTGTTAATAATTTAAAAGAAAAACTTGTACAACTCCATTTTACATTGTGAACCTGATACAATTTGTTTAACGTTCTGCGAAAGCGTGTTACTCAAGATTCTACTGTACGAAAGGTTGCCTGACTTAGAGTTAAAAGCGTCTAAGAATTATTAGGCGCTTTCCTTTCACAACATAGTAAACAAGATTATCTTACATGAAAGTGAAGTAGCTTAGCTAGCCCAACTTATTTGAATGGAACATACTTCCGACAAATTAACCTCACATTTGCTGCTGTAAACAACTGGGTGCTTTTTATTATTATCAGGGCGTATGCAAATTGCATAAGACATACCGCTTTCGGTAGTGAATCGGCAAATAATTGAAATTCAAAATTAATATAATTACTATTTACTACTATACTTCAATTAACGCCATAACGAAGGATCACCTCAAAAACAATCCATTTTACTTAAATGTAAGACAGTTTGTTGGTACATTTACGATCGGTTAAGGGGGAAGAAAAAATCTGAGTTATTTCAACTACTAGACACGTGAAAGGAACATACGAAATAACTAAGTACAACTTAGGTTAGGTAAGAATATCTTAGTAAGGTGGTGAAAGGAAAGCACCTATAGTTCAATAAGTAATAATTATTTCAAATTATAAGACGTTATCAAGTGGTCACAATTTTTGTAGCTTTAAGTTTTTCTTCTAAATCTTGAATTTTACTTTGACAAACAGTTACTTCCTTTTTACAATCCGGTTGAAAAATATCTGAAGTGACTATTTCACCAAATCTTTCCTGATCTAAAACTAACCTTAATTGAGAATGCAATTCAGCACTAGTAACAGCTGGAAAAATTTTAGTACCTCGTGCTAGAAATTTGTAAGTCATTTCATCTTTACAACATCTGTGGGGATCCATTGTAACTTGTTTAAATATATACAAAAACAGTAAATACTTCTAATGTTCTAGTTCTAAGAAAAAAAAAATACCTTGACTAGACACACGAATGTCAATCAAAGAATTACAAAAACAAAATTTCTAAACTGATGCCAATACATGTTACCAAATTCAAAAATTCAAGTCCCAGAGTGTTGTGCGCCACTTTTCTTGTCACGCCTTTTTCCTAGTAGGCGTGGTAAGAACAGATAAGGTGGATATTCCTGTAAGTGTCTTGACCATTTAGGGATAGAGTAGTAAAACCCTTTGTCAAATGACTTAGAATATGGTGCGATTCCCGGACTAGCAACAGGATGGGCCGTGGACCAAGATGGGTGATCCACACTAATTATAAAGGAAAATACTGGACGCCAATTGCAGAAAATAGGCCCTAAAACACACCACCAATTTAATATCAAACAACTGGCTTCTGCAATTTAACCAACAGATCTATAATACTCCAAACTTACTCTCCGGTACACAAAACTGCTGTTTATATAACCATTTCTTAGCAATCTCTTGATCATAAAAATACCTTGCAATTAAGAACCCAATTTGTAATAGTAATACTCCTTTATTTACACATATTAAGTTAATTTTTTTTACATGAGAACCAAATAATCTTAAATTCATCAATAAATAAAAATAATTCTGATTATGTTCCGAATTATTAAACCTAAGCGAACCTCCCCAGACTAATATGGCAGAATGCAATTATTATCTGAACTGACCCTTATAATTAATATTTACCTAAAGATAGTGCACTGTCCTTAAGCTTTCTTTTTATACACAAATGTAACCTGCAAAACTGTTTAAGTGTGGGGAGGTCTCGTGCTCCTTAAGATAGCAACCCACTATACCAGTATGTAATCACTTGTATAAAATTGATTACCTAACAGAGAAGTATTTATACACATAAATAAACATATTCACCCTGACTACAGGTTGAATACTAATAACACTTAACAATTAACTATTATCCTTAAAACATTGCTTGACAGATGGTCGACAAATACACAATAACTGATATAAGATACAAAAAGAAACCTGAACTCCTTGTAGGTGTTGTCCTACGGAATGACAGCACCTGGGCTAACACAACAGCCTCCTCTTCGACAAGCTTCACGTTAACTGCTACCAAGCACACGACAAACTCAGCATAGAGCTTTAACAGCAAAAGTAAACTTTAGGAAAAACAAAGGATTCTACGGGAGACTGTAAAACCCCCTAAAAGCGCTGTAAAATGATAACTAAAAGAAGTACTAGACTCCTTAATTACTTACGCTTTAAAAAGCGGAAATAACTTCAATAAAAGCACACAGCCATCAACAAAATCTTCTTAAATGCATTCAAACTAAAGGGACAATAATGTAAAATAAAGTTATAACGACTTCTAGACTCACCTGGCGTATGATGTCTCACAAAATATATTATTAATAAACGAGAGGATTATCCCTACCGAATACACATTAAAGTTATCTCTCTTATGTAGAGGTTTCACCGCAGATTTAAATAACCAACTTATTCTATAATGGGGAAACACTGCTCCAGAATATTGGGTTCTACTTCTTGAAGACCAATAGCCAAAAGTAAAAAAAAAATCAAAATTGATAAGCCGCAAGCTTTTATAATAAGCGATAACAGAAGGATATAGAAAAAATGCCTAAAGGTATCTAAGAGTGAAATAATACTAAATCAACACCGTTATCGAAAAATGTAACCTGCATTTACCCATATCAATAAATATGCAAATCTTCTTGCAATTAGATACAACGATTCCCATTATAATTAATGCAGAGAATATAATTTAATAAATACGTTTAATATCATATGTCAAAAATAAATTGACAGGAAGATCTAGTTCCTAACCAAAGTAACTAGATACAAGCACAGAATATTTATTCACATGGAAAAAATGTAGAAACAGAACTTGTGACGGGTAAGAATTAAACCGTTCCAAAATTAATTTCAAAGTTCCCAAGCTATACATCCATCAGTCCAATATTGTAGCAATAGTTCTTAATTTTGGATCGTTATGTTATTAGATCGAGTCGAAGTAAAAGTTGAACAACGATTGCCTCAAATAGTACACATCAGAATACCCGAAAGACAATAACAACTGATAACGGAAAACCCATTGATAATACACTTTGCTAAATTCATGTTATATTTCCTAAAACCTAGGCTTTAACAATCGAAAATCCGTTCTTGATCGTATTATAATCTATTCTGAAGCAAGTGTTTTGATAAATAGATACCTGCCCTTAATATTGTATTGAAAAAGTAATTGGCTAGATTTAAATTATAATTACATGTACTAATAAATTCTATTGAAGAAATGCACGTATTTAATCTTTGTTATTGATAATAATAATCGCAGATTCGAAGTACCCTAAAATTTACACCGACTGTTTAACACATCTTCTACAGGATGATGAATAGTCGAAAGTTTCGGTTGACAAAGGCTGCCGGATTTGTTTTACACTCAAATATCCTTGGAAACAGTACGGGATTATGACGTATTAAATTATATACAAGCCAAATTATTTAGATACGGGAACAGAACGTAACAAATCAAATCCCCTCAGCAAAATCAAAAGGTCGGGGTAGGAAACAGAAGCAATAAACACGGCATTATATAAACAGGATGAATTAAAAGAAAATTTCGTTTCAGGAAACCCAAGGGAAACCCAAAACAAAAAAACAATTGTCATTCGTCTTGAAGAACCAATATATACCAACAGGATAAACCAAAAGAAAGTTTGCTTCAGAAAACTCTAGAAAAACCACAAAAACAAAAACAAATTTTGTCGAAAGTCCAGTACACCGGAATAGGTCAAGAAATGTAAAGGAAATAGAAAAATGGAAAGTTTAATTAAATTCGTATGAGGACTAACAGTACAAAAACCAGCAGCGCAAAGAAAGAGAAAGGAAAGTGAACCAAAAGAAGCGAAGGAGCAAAACCAAAAAACCCTAAGAAACAGTACAAAAAAAATCAAAGCCGAGTGTAGTTATGTATGAGTAAGTGTGTGTGTGTGTGTGTGTGTGTGTGTGTGTGTGTGTGTGTGTGTGTGTGTGTGTGTGTGTGTGTGTGTGTGTGTGTGTGTGTGTGTGTCTGTGTGTGTGTGTATGCGGGTGCGTGTGGGCGTGTGTGTGGATATTTATGTGTATGTGTATGTAAGTCGCCTCTTACGATAGGCAGGTCGTACCGTGGGACACACCGGCCTCATACGGAGAAGAGTACAAGGAGAGAAACGAAAGAAAGAACAAAACAAATACTTGTGTGTATGAGGTGTGCGTGCGTTTGTGTGTGTGTGTGTGTATGTGTACGTGTTGGATCGCTTTAGTCGCCTCTTACAACAGACAGGTTGTACCGTTGGACTATTCTAATCCGGATTCACACAGAGTAGAGTAAAGGGAGAGAAACGAAAGAAAAGAAAACAAAGATATGTATATGTATGAAGTGTGCATGCGTTTATGTGTGTGTATGTGTGCGTGTTGGACCGTTTTAGTCGCCTCTTACGACAGATAGGTCGTACCGTGGGACTATTCTAACTCGGACCCACACAGGGTAGAATAAAAGAAGAGAAACGAAAAAAAAGAAAATAAACAAAGATATGTATGTGTATGAAGTATGCGTGCGTTTATGTGTGTGTATGTGTACGTGTTGGACCGCTTTAGTCGCCTCTTACGACAGGTACGTCGTACCGTGGGACTATTCTAATCCGGACCCTCACAAGGTAGAGTGCAATGAGAGAAACGAAAGAAAATTAAAAACAAGAATATGTGTGTATGAAGTGTGCGTGCGTTTGTGAGTGTGTGTGTGTGTGTGTGTATGTGTGTATGGGTACGTGTTAGGCCGTTTTCGTCGCCTCGACGAGAGGCAGGTCGTACCGTGGAACTATGCTAATTTGAACCTACACGGGATAGAGTACAAGGAGAGAAATGAAATAAAAGGAAAACAAACAAAAATATGTGTGTGTATGAAATGTACGTGCGTTTGTGAGTGCGTGTGTGTGTATGTGTACGTGTTGGATCGCTTTAGTCGCCTCTTACGGCAGGTAAGTCCTACCGTGTTACTATTCTAATTCGGACCCACACGGAGTTGGGTGAAGGAAGAGAACGAAGACCCAGCAAAACAAGAAAGTAAGTAAAAAATTCGTAAAGTCCAACAGTCAAATTTTAAGGAGAGCAAAGTCGGCATAAGAATCTGGGGCACGAGGACTGAGATACGGACTTTAGACGTTTGCGCCGACAGCAAGAAAACGAAAAGGGATCAGGAACATTAGCATTGTCATAAAATGCACCCAGGTCAGTAATTTCCCGTAATACTCCTTTTAAGTTTATTTTCACCCACCTTATTTCTCTTGTTATTCGGTTTCGTGGCCGAGTTACCAGAATAGGTAAGGTATTGCTTAGGCAGTTTTCTGCAAAATAGGAAAAACAGGGGTGTGGTAGTTGTAACATGTGATTGAGGAGGTGGTTGCGATGGAGGAGGTAGTAGTGGTTGTCGTGGTTTAGGAAACTCAATTCGCGTTGTGCATGAAGTTTGCTTTTGGTATTGGTTGTACGAGTATCACCGTTAGAAAAAGAAAAAGCATCAAATAAAACTTCAGCTACGTTAAATAAAAGAACACAATCAAGCAAAACTTTATCATCGTTAGATAAAAGGACAGAATCACGTAGAATCCGTCAACCTTAGATAAGAAACAAAAGCAACTAACGCTTCATCGACATTAGATAAAGCAACAGAATCAAGTAAAATTTCGGATACAACAAGATCTTCCACTACAGCAGATAAAGGAACAGACGCAGATAAAACTTCCTCAACAACAGCGAGAGGTATTATAAATACGGGTTCACTAACTTCAACAGAATCGTGTTTGTCAGTATTATGAGTTATTGTCACGTCCAGTACATATGTTATTGCAGACACGACAGGAATTTGTCTGGCAGTATCATTCAAGGCAGCAGGAACAAACCTTTTAGTTGCTACCTATGAGTTACTAGTGTGAATTGTCGTTCAATTCGTGGAGGGGCACAGCCTGAAGTGGAAGTGAATACGTACGACACGTTTGATCATCATTTGATAGCTAAGGAGAGAAGAAATTTGGTTTTTATTAGGTGTTCGATGAGTAGGGACGTGATAGCCTTACATATGATTTTCCAATGCTCCACCCGAAAGTGCTACATTGGCCAGGAAGCAAAATTTCTTTACCTGGATAGTTTGGAATTTTGCCGAACCCTTGCTATCCCAAGCAAGGTAGGGATCTTTAACATGCGTAACAATACTCACACACGGAACCTCCATTTTATCTCGCATCCCAACGAGGATGTATTTTTGTGAAAAATGCTCGCCTAACATTTTCAAACGGACCGTGTCAGGATTCGAATCCGGGACCTTAGGCGTAGTAGTCGCACACATACCAACTACGCCAGGAAGCCACTCGGGACGTGGCAGCCATAGAAATCAATACGATAGTTTGAAGGCTCATATGGCTGAAAAGAGTGTGCTGTGGTGATAGTAAGACGCCTAGGCGGAGGTACGGAGGAGGACGTAAAACTATAAACAGAGAAAATTTGGTTCCTACAGTTAAGGACAGAATTCGGAGTATCGTTTAAAGACATATTTTCCGAAGAAGGGTATATCTTGGTAGTAGTAGGACGACAGTCCGGACAGTTGCGTCGAGTAACTCCCTTACACCTACAACCATAGATATAACTCTTAAAAGTTTCTAACTGCTTCTGAAAACCGTTATCCTACAACTATCAACTCATTTATTATTGAAAGTGCTGAAAGATCTATAAAGAAGTTGATAGGCAACTTTACAAGCGCTTTGAAAAGCTTGTAGATCTTAATCGTTTATCAAACCTATGTATAAGAATTTCTAAGCGCTTTTTAAAAATTTATTCGCATTCTAATGACTTGATAACGTTTTAGACTTAAAATAATAATTATTTATTATTAACCCTTGTTGGCTTTTAACGTAAAGGATAGGCAACCACAGTTACCCGCTTAGGTAACGCAATCGTGAATAACAGATTTTTTTAAGTTAAAAGAAATTGTATCAATTTCAATGTAAATTAAAATATTGCAAACTACATTCTTAGATTGTTATTATTTACAAGTAAGCCTCATATTTAGTATATTTAAATGATTATTAAGTTAAAAGTTTGTTACATAGCGTCCGTAGGACGACAACACACCATTTATTCAGTGGAAAGCCGTTTTCAGTTGCAGATTAATTAAATTTGTTTGCATTTTAATCCAAAGTTTTTTCTGACTGTTCAATTGTTATCAAACTACTTTTAATTCATTTTTAGAAAATTTTTAAAAGTCATAACCATCTGGATAGACAACTTCTCAAACGTTTCCAATATGTCTGCCCGTTAATAATTTATTAAAACTACTACAACCGTCGTAAGCGCTTTATCAACGGACAGCACTATTCTAATCACTTGAAAACGTTTAATAATTCAAAATAATTATTACTTTTTGAACTAAAACTCTTCTGCGCATCTAAACTTTAAGCTAGACAACCTTTCATACTGCCGATAATAATTTAATCATGTGTAACGAGCTTTCGCACAAATCTAACCAAACTGTATCATGTTCACAAGGTAAATTAGCGTCGTATAAGTTTTTCTTTTAAATTATTAACAAATACGCGTATTATTTTATATACTAAAAATCAATACAAAGCTTAGATTTTTGTAAATTTTGAATTTGTTTCAACTCTTAATATTTTACCAAACACATTAGAATTAAATAAAGTACGAAAGTCGTAAGCTATTTATCGATATACAACTGCATTCTAACACTGATAACGTCTTAAACTGTGGAATAATACTTATTTATCGAATTAAAACCATTGCTCTCTTCTAAAATGTAGGTTAGGCAACCTTTCATACAAGTAACTATTAAAAGAAAATTTAACTTTGAGTAACGCACTTTCTCACAACGATGAACAAATTTTATCGCGTTCACAACATAAATTAGAGTCGTGCCACCATTTTTTTTTAAATTATTAGACATAAACGTAAGGTTTTGTATATTAAATCCGTTGCAAAGGTAAGACTTGTAAACCAATACAATGAACAACGCAGTGGAAACTGTTTTCCGCCAACTAACTTACTCTGTTTGTTAGCGTTTATATCTTGTATGTCTTTCTGACAATTACTATTGTAGTACTATCAATACATTTATTATTGAAAATACCTATAAGTTAATAAAGAGGTGGATTAGGCAACGTTTCAAACACTTTGAATAAGAGGCTAATGTTAAAATCTTACCAAATCTAATAGGAGTACGGAAATTCGTAAGCGCTTTTTCGATATCTCACTTCAAAAATTCTAAATAAGTGATTATAATTAGTTTTAAATTAAAAACCTCATGTCGTTTCTCAACTGAGAGGTAGACAACTTTTTTTACAGATAAGCACATGTATATATCCAAATCTTACAAGGTTTAAAAGAATTTGTATGCTGTTTACAACGTAAATCGGAGTATTGCAAATAGTTTTCTTTAATTATTAATAAGTAAGTGTGGCATTTTCTATATCAAAAACCATTGTTAAGCTTAAGGCTTGTTATAAAACATGCGTAAGAAGACCAAACGCCTTTTATTTAATGTAAAACTGTTGTCATAGAACTAATTACGATTGTTGGTGTTTTAAATCCTATGCCGTCCCTAACTGCGTTAGAAAGTTCTTGTTGTATTATTTTCAGTTCATTTACCATTAAAAATGTTTCAAATCAATATATATATATGGATAAACAACTTCTCAAACGCATTGTATCTACTGCTGGAGTTAATATTTTATCGAACCTATTAGAATAAGAGCAAACACGAAACTCGTATTCGCTTTATCGATATCTAACACTATTCTAATTACCTGATGACGTTTTCAAATTTGGAATAATAATTATTTATTGAATTAAAACCCTTAGAAATCTACAAACTATGGGTTAGGCAACTTTTCATACAAATCAACACATTAACAGACTAAATATTGACTAGTGTGCTTTCTTATAGCATTAAACAAGTGTATCCACATTTACAACTTTAATCGAAGTCGCGCAGATCATTCTTTTTAACTATTAACAAATAAGTGTGTTGTTTTATAAATTAAAAACCATTGCAAAGGCTTAAGACTTGTATCGTAATATAAGAAGGACAAAAAAGTGCTTTTCATTCAGTGGAAAGCTGTTTTCATTAAACTGAATAAGTATGTTCCCATTTTATATCTTAAGCTGTTTCTAACTGCTTTTGATAATATTATCGTACTACCTTTAATTCATTTATTATTGAAAATGCTTAAAAATCTTTAAAGAAGTGGGTAGGCACCTTTACAAACGCATTGAATAAGCTAAAAGTTATTAATTATTCATCGAACATTCTAAAATAAGATTATATACAAAAACTTGTCATCGCTTTTTTAACATCTTATCCAGTTAAAACCCTAAACATTTATAAACTCTAATTTGGGCAACCTTTTATACAGTTGAATGCCTGAAATTATTTTAATTTAGGTAACGTACTTTATCACAACATTAAACAAATTGTATAAAATTTACTACGTAAATCGGAGTCGTAAAAATCCTTTTTTTAAATTATTAACAAATATGCTTTCATCATCACTATGTCTTCAGCCCTGGAACTGGTTAGACGCGTACTCTCACCGTTTCCTATTCTGTGTTAACCTACATATTTCCTTGAAATTTGCACCGCCTGCATCTATCACTATTTACATATGATAGTCTGATCTAGGTGTACCTCTACCTCTTTTCTTTTATCTCTGCTTTTAATATATGCCGCACTATTCCCCAAAAATGTATCCTACCCTACTATTTTTCCTATTTTATTTTTGTTTTTCATAGATATTTTTTTTCCTGTACTATTTCTATGATCTATTTGTTATTAACTTTGTATGTCCATGTTATCATCCTCATACATCTAAAGCACAACATTCCAGAACGCTTCTATCTCTTTCTGTCTGCTTTCTCTACTGCCTCTATTTCATGAACGTACTGTGCCATGCTCCCCAGATATGCTTTCAACAATTTTCTTCTTGTCTCTATGTTTGTTGTCTTTGAACATAGTCGCCGTTCTTTCTTGTTAGATGTAGTTCGGTTCCCGATATTCAGTGGAATGTGAAGGGGGGTAAGTAGTCTGTGGCTGCCAAGTTTCCCCAACACTTGAACATTTTCCGAATTAATAGCTTTTCCAATATATCTTTTCGCACAATCAACATTGGTTGAAAACATTTCACATCCAACACCTGTAGTTGTTTGTATTAATCACCAGATTTAAGTGCATTTATTTTTTTGTCATTAAGTTTTCCGTCTTGAAACTGGTTGTGGACGCGTACCTCCACTTATTTATATTCTGTATATTCAGTTCCCTGAAATTCTTACAACAGCCTATATATAGCTCGGTTCCCCTTCTATTGGTTTCTAATTATATGCCCTATTACACCGAAATTCGGTGGTATATGAAGGGGAGGCGTCGCCGTGGATCAATGTAGTAAGCGTAATACTACGGATCCCAAGGTCCCGGGTTCAAATCCCGACACGGTCGACTGCTTGAAAAATGGCACGTGAGCATTTTTCACAAAAATTACGCCCTCGTTCGGATGAGAGGTTAAATGAAGGTCCCGTGAGTAGTATAACTATGGAGAAGCTGCGACAGCCCTTTTAAAAGGGCCATAAATATCTTGTAAAGGGTGTGTGTATTATGGAAAAGAGAAGTATGTATGTGTGAAGGTCACGTATGTGTAGGTGTGTGTGTGTGTTGGTATTAGTTAGGTTTGAGGATAACGATGGTATGGCTATGGAGAAGCTGGCCGGCCCTTTTTAGAAGGATCATAAATATCTTGTAAAGGGTGTGCGTATTGTATAAAAGAGAGGTACGTATGTGCAGGTGTGTGCGTGTAGGGTGCGGGGGTGTGTGTGGGTTTGTCGGTGATGTTAACGTGGAAGTCGTGCCCGCCCTTATGATAAAAGTGCGTGTGCGTGTGCGTGTGTAGATATCGATCGGTGGTGGCGCGCTCGGTGTCGTGGTTGTTTTTTTTATTTTCGAAAAGAAAGGTACGTATCGTTATGCGTGTAGGTGTGTAGGGGGGGCGGTGCGTGTTTTTAGTCTAAGACGCAATATCGTAAGGGGCGCGCAAGTGGTGCGAACGTGTTTTTGTCTTAAGAGCGCGTTTTCGGAGGGGTGGTGGTGGTCGCGTTCGAGAATAAGTCTGGGTGTTGTTGAAAATAAAAAAGCCCTTTCCTTAATTCGTATACGTTATATTATGAATCGAAGCATATATACGATGACGGAATCGTATTTTGCTAAAAATGGTTCGATGACGTGTGCGCGTATTTTTTGCCCTCCGAGAGAGAAGATGATGAAAGTGCGCTATTTAATTCGTATACATTGTATGAACGAATGCATAATAGAGGCGATAACGGAAATCTGTCTGTCTTGTTGGGGCCGCCGCCCGGACGTGTCGGGGTAATAAGAATCGTTTATTTATGAGAGGTCGATGTAGAGGTCAAGTATGTGTGTAGGCGGCGACTTCTTTGTATGCGAGTTTGTAATGATTTAAAATAACGCAGAGATTTCAGATCGTAGGCAAAAAAATAAACGGGGTCACGATTATCTCATCGGACACGTGCAAGACGTTTCAAGTAATCTTTTAATAATTTGAAAAATGTTGCGCTCGATGTGTCGTAGGCAATTATGATGAAGTATAAGGAGAATAAGACTGGGGAGGGAATTTGAAAAAAAAATTTCTCCCCTACTACGAATAATAGTTTCGTCGTCTTGGTAAAAGAATATCCAAAATATTTTTCTATTTATTATTGTGTAATTATTCGAACGGTAAACATCGTGTGTCGAAAGTGTAAAATGCCTCAAGCTTCGGACGAATTAAAATTCCAGACGCGCCTACCTCAACGCGTGCAATTTTAAAACAATTGAAAAGTGCTTGCAACGTAGGTCGAAAACGTCACTACGAATCGATGCTGCTAAATCTGAAATGTAATCAGATCGTTTCTAATGCAAAAGCAAGCGTGATAGGGCGATCAGAGGGCAGGTATTAGTAAAAGAATGGATCCGGCGATAATACTAGTGCGAAGGACGACGACGAGGGTTATGCGAACGACGTCGAAGTCGACGATCCTGCTGAAAATTTCGATAGATTAACATCAAAGAAGAATGTCAAAGACGTAGAACGTCGAACAATATCGTGTGGGTCGATTTGAAATCGGCTTTCGCCCGCAGGATACGTTCGAGTGCTGTGGTCAATTTATATCACATAGATCCCATGCAATTTTTAGAAGATGCATTCGCCCTAATAGAGCGACGTTTGAGAAAATGTTTGAGAAAATTCGGCTCTCTTAAAATTAATTTCGTGTTTAACGGTGAATACGTAAAGCCCAACGCATCAACATCATCATCGTCTTCAGAAGCCGTGGATACATCGTCATCATCATCGTCGTCGTCGCTCAGACATTTTACTACTAAAATTATAAAATTTTAAAAATTGAAGACTTTCAAACTCAAGTTAAACCCGAAGCCATTCAGGAATTGAACAATAAACTGGGCGAATATACCGAAATACGCATGCAAAATAATTTTCAGTTCTAACCGGGAGGTATCTTCGTTCAGGGTGTGTATGTGCGCGTGAAATTTTGCACTTAATTAAATAGCAATTATGGTGAAGTATATTCAAGACGAAAATAATCATACAAGTGGTGACGACAGTCAAGTATTTTTAAATAACGATGATGATGACGTAATTTCGTCATCATCATCATCATCATCTACGTGTGCAGTATCTGGATCGCCGCAAGTTTTGTCAGGTATTCATGTCTACGATAACGATCAGGCGATGGATCCCTGATATGTAGCACCGAATACCGATTGAATTCCTCCAAGGAGAATGCGCAATGGTGCGCTCACGGTCATACGATCGAAGTGGGCTTAACCAAACGAAAGAGCAATATGGATTTTAGCCCTGTTATCAGACTTATATGCCCCAACAGATTTTGTAAAGAAGGCGAATTGCAAATGGACGAAAACGAGTGGAAAGATTTGTCGTCTATCAATATCGAACATAAGTTTAGAAAATTTTTTTCTAACCGCTCGGATACTGCCACGGTTGCATCTGCAGGCGCTACCGCCGCCTCCGTAGTCGCGGACGTATGGCACTGGAGGCGTGAAATGCATCAGACGATCGACGGATACTTGGAAGTGGAATTAAAGACGAATACGAGTCCATTCATAGAGTCGAGGTGCAAAAAACTGCTGCGGCTCTCGCCGCATTAGAATCGACAACAACAGGATCCGGATACAATGTTGCGCGAATTTCTCTCTCCCGCGAAGAATTTGCAAAAGTGTTTACTCTAGCGCCTCTTATAATGCTCAAATTAGAAATATTGAAAGGACAAGATTTTCAAGAGTTCTACGATAGAAATATAGAGTGCGTCGCCACTTGCCTTCCCGAAGAGTTCGGAGCTTACGCGTATAACAGGTGCAAGCGCAGTAGCGGCGACGGCGACGACGATGGAGGTGAAGGCGGGCCCCTCCTCGAGGATGCTGGACTTTATTCGAACGTGCAGGATCAAATCTTATGTCGAGTCGAGATGATAAGCGAATACGTATTTGGAAATCCATCCCTAAGTACCCTAAACGTTCTTTACGACATCAACAGACTCGGCTTATTAGAAATCACGCGCCATTTCCCTCACGAAATTGTCGATGACGTATTATGCTTATATCAAAAGAATTTAAATGTCGAAATGAAACCTTTGTATTTTAAAGATAGTGTATGATCCTTTTTTTGTAAATAAAATTTATTCTGTATGCAGTTATTTTTTTATATATGTATATTTAAATTGTTACGTTATTACAGGAGAGATGTTAGTCAATGTTGGTACACGGGGGTGAAGGGTTGTTCAACAACCTCTTAAATAAATTGCCCTTCGAACTGCACCTTCCTGGTCATAACTTCTGCGGTCCCGGAACCAGGCTACAAGAGCGTTTAAATCGCGGAGACAAAGGTATTAATCCTCTAGACGAAGCGTGCAAGCAGCACGACATCGCGTATTCGCATCACAAAGACGTGGAGCGCAGGCACGAGGCCGACAAGGTCTTGCAAGAAGCGGCTTGGCGGCGAGTCAAGGCCAAAGATTCTAAGTGGTCCGAGAAGCTCGCAGCGTTGGGCGTAACGGCTGCAATGAAAGCGAAACGCAAACTAGGAATGGGAATAGACAAGAAAATGGCCGTGAAACTGGATCGTCGACAGCGAGGACGACGACGACGACAAAAACGACGACGTCGAGTACGTCGATGCTCGGGTAAATTCAAAGACAATAACGGTAACGTCGGCAGAAAATGCTCCTTCAGAGGCGGTCTTATAAGTAAAATATCTAAAGAAATCAGAAAACAAAGCATCAAGAGTAAAGGACACGGAGATGCTTCGCATAATCGTCTCATTTCGAGCGCGATTAATGCCGCAAAATTATAGTCAACAGGATGGGAGGTCGTTCGAAAATTAAAGTACCGCGCATAATACCGGTGCCCAAGCGAGGAGGCTTATTGCCCTTGATTCCGATATTTGCGGGTCTTTCGGCGCTCGGAGCACTGGCGGGCGGAGCGTCGAGCGTCGCAAACGCCATCAATTCGGCCAAAATGCAAAGAGGTATTTCGACGAGAACGCGCGTCACAACAGAGCCATGGAAGAGAAAAAGTCGGCAGCGGATTGTATTTAAAGCCTCACAAGAAAGGTAGCGCCTTGTACTTGAAACCTTATCCGGGGGATTCAAAAAACGGATGACTTCGACGGTGTCGAGGAATGCTAAGCTCGCCACCACCACCACCACCACCCTTACACCTCCCATGCGCGCATTGACCGATCTCGATCTGCACAAATATGCTAAAGGTGTTCCGTATTTTAGAGGCGTGTACATGCGAGACGAGTTGCCGCTAAAAGACGCGACGGAAGCTTAGCACCGCCGTGGCGAAACGAAAGTGGTATTATAAATTTAGACGATGGATCCGGTCCGGGCACGCATTGGGTCGGTTATAAAAAGGGCCAATACGGTGATATACTTCGATAGTTTCGGAGACCTGAGGCCTCCGAGGAAGTCTTAAGATATTTTCACGGTAGCGATATATATTATAACGTGGAAAGGGAGCAACACTTTAACACGATCGTGTGTGGTCATTTAGTGTTGAAATTTTTACATAAAGAACCATAATGCCCTCGGAGCGCTACAGTCATGTCTAGGACATTCACGATCTTCGGGTATGGAAATACCATCAGCAGCGGTACGCTATACCCACCTGTGAGACTGAACGATGGCGGTACGTACACCTGCGGCTTGGTGGGTCTTTACACGTGCAACACCGTTCGAAATATTTACGAGGGAAATAATAAGTTCTATTACGATAAAGATAAAGAAATCACCATCGACGAGGATGCTACGAAATAGACGAACTAAACACGTTCCTGAGAAAAAAGATATTGGAGTCGGCTAAAGCCAACAAAGAAATTAATTCGTCCGTAACTTTGGACGACGACGGATTGGTCGACGGCTTGTTTTCTTTAAGAGCTAATAATAATACCCTAAAGTGCGAAATAAAATCGAAATACTCCGTAGACTTCACGAAGCGCGGCAACATCGGTCGAATGCTGGGATTTCATGATCGAATTTTAGAGGAAGGTCGTTCGCATACGTCCGATCGCGATGTGGAAATAATTTCGGTATCTAATATTTTCGTAGATACTAACATTACGACGGAGCGTACCGCAATAACCAACTTTGTCATAGCATTTACGAATTTGGCCTAACCGTGCCCCCAGGCTACAGCATAGAACAACAACCCAGCAATATAATTCGTTTCCTCTGTGCGTGGACGAATTCGATAACATTACGTTGAGACTGGTGGATCATACGGGTGAAGCGGTTAATTTTTCGAAGGATACGTACCTTTGCGTTCGCCTAGAGCTAAGACGCGAATAATAAAATTATTATTAAGTTAAAATGGGCGTCGTTTACGATGACGAGCGTCAGCATCAGCAGCAGCAGCAACAGACGTTAGCCGCAGTCGTCAATATACCTAAGAAAAATCCGCGCGTTGGGCATTGTTATCGTCGTTGCTGCCGAAGTCTTCTTCTTCTTCTTCCTCAAAACAAACCTATATAAAACGCAAAAACGTTCTCGAAATCTGCAGTCGCACGCAAATCATCGTTAGGCCATAACGAAATAAAAAGCGGAAGAGGTGTGAAAAAGCTACATCATATTAAAAGAAGAGGAAGAAGAACCTCGCTCTTAGTCGCGCAGACGCAAGTTTCTTAAAAGCGCTCGGCTACAAGCTTTTGAATACGAGAAAGAAAAAAAGTACTAGAAATGGCTAAACGTGGCGGTAAAATACGTGGTGATTTTGGTAGTAGCACGAAAATGGTCGCAGATCACATCTCGTCGGTGATTAGTTCTCCTTTGAAGAAATTACGTTTCGACGAGGTGGCCAAATTAGACGTATTCAAAAGGCCTCGCTACGAAGAGACAATTTCGAAAGAAGATTATTATTCGTATTTACCCTTCACGCGAAACACAGACCACAGCGATAGAGTGATTATAGAAATCCAAAATTCCGATGCTATAACCGCAACCTACGACAGTTACATTAATATTAAGGGAACGTTTTCGGTGAAAACCGAAGGTAAACCGTATACGATAACGAACAACGCAATATTATTCTTGTTCGATGAAATACAGTACAAAATGGGAGCACGCATGTGGTCGACGTTTGTAAGCAGCCTGGTATAACGTGCACGATGAAGGGTCTCGCTTCGTATCACAAAAATTCAACGGTTTGAGCAATAGCACCTGGGAACCCTCGAGGAGATACAAACGCCGACATTTTTAAGAACGGACGCTTCTCGTGCAATGTGCCTCTAAAGCATATTTTTGGATTTTGCGAGGATTATAAACGAGCCGTCGTAAACATGCCGCAAGAGCTTGTTTTAATTAGATCCAAGAGCGACGTCAATTGTTACAAGAGCGACGAAAACGAGCTAACATTTAAAATTACTAAAATATCGTGGGAGGTTCCGCATTTAAAGCTTAGCGATGAATCGAAATTAAATTTATTCCATCATTTGCATAAAAATCCCAGAATTGTGGTTTACTTTCGTCGCTGGGAGCTTCACGAGTTGCCGTCCTTTCCGTCTTCGAAAATTCACGTTTGGCGTATTAAGAATTCGAACGAATTAGAAAAACCTCGATGGATTCTATTTACTCTTCAGCATGGCAAGTATGATAATGCGAAGCAATCGGCAGCCCAGTTCGATCACTGCAATCTGACAAATTTAAAACTATACCTTAATTCCCAAGAATTTCCACTTCAAGATATGAATTCGGACTTTGCCAATAACGATTATTCGACCCCGTTCATGCACTATTCGAAATTTCCGGAAAACTATTATGCAGGCGCGAGCAATTTGAGCTACGCTCTGTGTTGTTTGAACGACTATCAGCAATTTGGCAATTGTCCCGTGTTCGTGATCGATTGCAGTCGTCAAGAAGAATCTATTAAAATTCGGCCGTCGATATACGTCTCGAAATCGAATCCAGCAACATTTTCGATCAAACCACTAAAGCATACTGCTTAATTTTGCACGACTCTATATTCGAATACGATCCGTTTACGGAAATCGTTACGCGTCATATTAGCGAATAATAGACATGAAGGTTATTAAACAGAAACAATCTCTACCGGTTGCAAATATGGATCTAACGGTCGAACAGGATGATCCTTATTCCTATTTTGGAACGCGCAAAAGCACGGAGATCTCTTACCGGCCAGCATAAGATGCATCGTATGCGGACCTTCTGCGTGCGGTAAAACAAACCTGATTTTGAGTTTGTTACTGGCACCCAACGGATTGGAATTTGAAAACGTTTACATTTACTCCAAGTCGCTATTTCAGCCCAAATACGATTTTTGAGTCGAGTTTTGAGACCGATCAAGGGACTAGGCTATTACGAATTTAGCGAAAATTCCGAAATAATTTCACCGCAAGATGCTAAGAGTAATTCGATTTTCATTTTCGACGACATTCAATGTCACGAACAAAACGCGATTCGTCAATATTTTTCAATGAGCCGTCATAAGAATATAGACGCGTTCTACCTCAGCCAATCGTATGCAAGAATACCGAAGCATCTTATTCGCGACAATACAAATTTAATTATAGTTTTTCGCAAGACGAAATGAACTTAAGACATATCTATTCGGAGCACATTAATACCGACATGAGCTTCGAAGATTTCAAAAGATGTGCCGTCTAGCGTGGGAAAAAAAGACGGCGATGGCAATAAAGCCGGATACGGATTCTTAGTGGTAGACAAAGAAAAAGCCATAAACGAGGGCCGCTACCGTAAAGGATTCGATCATTACATATGTATTTAAAATCACGACGTTCGAGCGAACTTTCATCAACGCAATGTCTGCGGCTGCGATGAGACGAGGACGACGACGACGTCACTCTACGAATTTAAATCGAGCCGTAGTGCAGGCCACTAAAACGATAAGAAAAAAGTTTTTAGATTTTAAACGAGATCAAAATCGAGCTCAATTAAAATACGGAATGAAGCATGCTCAATTACTAGAACCGTTAAAATTGCTATCAAAATTCTCTGCAAGTAAAAATCCTAATTATATTCGACGTCAGAATGCGGAGCACGAATCTGATAATGTCGGCGACGGTTCAGATGTCTTACTTAAAAAGTACGCCGACATCCTGTCCAAAAGCGAGGATCCCAATATAGACGATACCGGAATCGGCATTCAATACGACGACCTTTCGAATAAATGGTCTATGGGCAATTCAGAGTTAGCTATTGCAGACGACGGATCTACGATTAATATTAGAAATAAAAATATCCTATTACGGAGGGTTTACTTCGATTGTTAACTTATAAGAAAATCCTTCGAATAAGAAAACGCCTGCTGGCAATCCTTCCGAGCTAGATGTAAAAATTACATCGATATTTTGAAGAAAACCAATGCATATAATATACTGTTTCGCAAGGATCTGCCTAAAACGCCCAAATATAAAAATTATATTGTTCCGAATTTAACACTGTCGCCCGTGGCGACTACAATATCTACGCCTCCTCCCTCGCCGCAGCATGCTTCGTCGCCGTCACCGTCGTCGTTGTCGTCAAGAGAGATGAATACAGCATCGGCGACTCCTACGATTCCCATGCAATTACGATCCAAAATAACGAAGAAAAGAAAGGTCTCGGTATGGATAATTTATCGAAAAAAGACAGCCATCGAGTAATATAAGCAGAATTTGGCGATACAAAAATTCGATAATTCTAATCATGAGATAGAATACGTTCATTGGGACTCGCCGGCCGAGCTGGTGAGCCGGCTTCGTTTGTTGATGGCCGAACGTTCGGCGGGCAACAATAGCTCTCAGAATCAAAACGAATTTCTTTCTATTATATCCGAATTAAAGGAGGCGAAATTAATCGCCTAATAAAATATACACGTCCTATAGAATAGTCTCAGAAATAAAATGGTCGTCGATAAATTTGGAAGAGCGTATGTTGCCAGAGACTCTGGAGGCGGAGGGTTTGGTAATACGCTGCGCGCGGGCCTCCTGGTGTAGGCTTTAAACTAACTCCGGAAGGCGATTTCAACATAGAAAATAGAAAACTTTGCAACGTAGGCAATCCCGTGACCGGAACGGATGCGGTAAATAAACGAAGCGCCTTGGTATTGGACGAGGACGAGAAAATAGTTAACTTGAAGGATTTTAGAATAGTGAATTTGGCCGATCCTAAAAATCAAACGACGGCGTAAACTTAAAATTTTGCAGCGAAGAACTCAATCTGCGTATAGGCAAAGCATTGGAAATATGTTTGACCGCTTCATCTTCGGGAAAAACGCATGCTAATAAGAAACTTAAATTTGACGCCAAATCGCGATCCATTGTAAATTTGCACGACCCGCAGAGCTCGGCGATGCCGTTAACAAGAGATACGTGGACTCGACGTTGTCAGAAAAAGCGCAAAATTTTATGAAACTAACCACGATCGACGACGGTAAGGCCAAGAACTTCGACTCTCGAGGCTTGAGAATTGTCAACATAGGCGAGGCCGAAGATGAGCACGATGCCGTTTCTAAGTTCTATGTGAACGCGAGAATACAAAATCTTATCGAAGGTGTCGCCATTCACCGCGATAACGTGATCATTCGAGATGTATTGCAATCGGTCGTTCAAGCGTTGAACGAAGTTGTTTTAAACACGAACTTCCTGATTTTCAACCACTTGAAATTAGACGGAGTCAAGACGTCTGCTGGAGACGATTTACAATTTCACAAAATTAATACCGACGTTATAAGACACCTGCACGTGTTATTGGAGCAAGATAAAGCCTCGTCGTCTAACTCTCATACTCGTGTCAAACCTTAAAATGTCTAAGAAATATAACGATAAGGAAATACTAGTGGATGAACTGCACAGAGGGGTTAGAATAAATTTTCCACGTCGAAGAACGATCATCAAATCTTATCACGACTTATTCCAAGCCGATATTGCTGAATTTATTCCATATTCGAAATATAATAAAGGGCATAAGTATATTCTACTCGTGATCGATTGCTATTCGAAATATTTATGGACGAGACCGCTTAAATCCAAGAATGGCCATGAAGTCACATCTGCGATGCGCGAGATTCTAAATGAAATTAAAAGATCGCGGCCGCCTTTACCGAAAAATCTGCAAACAGATAATGGTACAGAATTTTATAACGGCCAATTTGCACGGCTGATGAAGGAATATGGCGATATTAATCATTACTCCACATATAGCTCAATCAAAGCCGCCATCGTAGAACGTGCAATCAGAACGATAAAAAACAAACTGTATAAAGCTTTTAGTCTGAGAGGCAAACGGAAGTGGATCGATATAATCGATTCGATTGTATCGAAATACAACGATACGGTGCATTCGGCCACTAAAAGAAAACCCAAAAATGTGACCGCGAAAACGCGTCTGAAAGTTTACGATAAATTAAAACTGGCGACTAGAAAACCTCGTTATGCCGTGGACGACTTTGTACGCATTTCAAAATATAGAAGTATTTTTCTAAGGGCTACAATGCAAACTGGAGCGAGGAAACGTTTAAAATATGTAAAGTGTTTCGAGCAAATCCGACTACTTATTTACTCGTCGACATGCATGGCGATCCAGTATTGGGACAGTTTTATGAAGCTGAGCTGCAGAAAACGAGAGTTCCAAATATTTACCTTATCAGAGGAAAAAATAAACATAAAACATTTGTTTTTATATTTTTATTATATAAATATGTTACATTTCAAAAATAAAAATTTGTTTTTTTTTGTTGATTTTTTATTATACATTTTTTTGATCTTGTAAAAATAAGAAAGATAGAGACGCTACAACTGCGATACTTTGACATGCAGCAGCACTTAAAATGTATTATTTTAGTTTATTTTATACATAATATAAAAAATAAAAATACAATGCAGTTTTTATCTTGGCTTGTTACAATATTTTAATTAATTTTTATAATAATATAAAAATAACAAAATACAATGCTGTTTTTTTCTTGATTACAATATAACAAAGAGAGCCTCTACAACAGCGCTTAAAATATATTTTTAAATTAATTTTATACATAATATAAAAATTAAAAAAATACAATGCGGTTTTTATAATATAAAAATACAAAAGACAATGCAATTTCTTTCTCGTTACAAGATTTTAATTATTTTTTATAATAAACATGCAATTCACAAAATAAAATATGGTTTTATTCAAAGGTCCTTTATTAGATAGTGCCCATGAGGCAAAGTATCTATTCCGTTAGATAAAATGTATCTTTTATCATCTTGATAACTTAAAGCAATTTTCGTCTGACGTATGGAATATACCTTATGCAAATATGATCGTATGCTATTTTGGTCTCGTTCTATAACTACTTTATTTCGTAACGTATCGAGATAGTGATCGAAACAGATTTGCCGATCGATAATGTACTTTTAACACCCTTAGCCTTCTTTATTATCTCACGGCCTTCTATTTTTAAAGAGTACATTTTCGATCGAAGGCCTACAAAGTGCGTTAAAATACGACCTCTAGTTTCGTCTTTCATAAGACCAATGACTTTTTTATTAATTAAAGGAATTTTATAGATGTTATCGGGATCATAAGCGCTCGTATCAAATTTTTCTAGATTCGTCTTTATACACTCTTCATAGAAATCATTGCACGTCACACTATACAAAAGGCTGTCGGTGTCCATGTAGCATAATTCGCAATTATTTGCAAATTTTGCCTTCATGAAATCGTAGTGAAAATTATATAATTCAATTTTTGATAATTCTAAGATGGCCATACCTATGTAGATAGGTTTGTTGAACTCTATCTCTGTTTTGCTCAATTCGATCGCGATCAGATTTTTGTCAAAAATCGTCGCCGAATGGAAATTTGGTTTGAAATTAAAGATAGAGCACCATACCGACCGCTCCAATGAGTCACTAATTTTATGACGCGTCTTTTTCTAACATTCTCCATTGTTTTACCAAAAATGGAATTGTTTGCAAATTTATATAGATTTTGTGCAAATTCCGTTTTAGCCTCCGTGCGCATTCTTGTATTTAATTCGACAAACGGTCTCAACCAAGGAGACTGACCGAATTCTAAAACCTTATGAACGCGCGTCATAACTACGCCCGCAGATAAATAAACCTGGAGATTTCTGTAATGCACAACGTAGTTGAACTTTTCGTGAGAGTGCACATTAATTTTGAAAATTTCGAGCCCGGAGGCGTGTCCTGTTCTGGGCACATCGGCAACTCTTTCTGAGCGTCGTGAATGTCCGTAGGAAATTCCAAGTCGCATTCGATAATATAACCTTTATCGCTCGTGATGCTCACCGTTGTAACATTAAATTTTAATATTTCTTCAGGCGTTAGCCATTTGAAATCCCCGTAAGGCAAATAGCAAGATTCGGCATGACCATAGAGATTATTAATATCTCCGTAAAATAAAAATTTATTCGGCTTGGATGGATCATACGTTTGGGGATAATATTTATTATTGGATTCTACATATCGTTTTACGACTTGAGTAAGGCCCCCCCGAATGCCTCTTTCGATCATTAAAAACATGTCGACGTCACAAATTAGTTCTAGCCTGATTTTAGTATATAATAACATGCTAGACCACGAGTAGCTCGCCAAAGTCACAAAATTTAAGGGATCCAATTTGTATGTTTCAAGACAATTTTTCTAAAGTCTTGGAATATATCGCAAAGTAAAAGAATGTCGCATTTTAAATATAGGTCCGCGTAGTCGTCTAAATTTTGCATTTAAAAGTGCTCCATACGATTTGCGCATGAATATATTCCGATTCTTCAATATGTGATTCATTAAGATTGCTATAAAACATTCTATAGGAGGAAGATTTTCTTCGCTTAATTTCAAAATGTCATCCAAATACTCGTAGGAAAATACCCTTGCGCATTAGCAATTTAATGCGATCCGGGTTTAGCGAGCTAAATTCCTTTTTTAAAACTTTAAAGTCATCGAAAGACAACTCGCATGCTAATTTTTCCAATGACATTGCCATAAAGCGAAAGGAATCTATGAATCTGAACGTCACATTTGCGTCGTTGTATGTTTTAGAAAATGTTATATATTTTTCATTATTCAAGGGTATTATATTCATGGGGCCTTCGAAAGCGTTAGCAAGCTCTTTAATAATAAAATGAGCATCATAATTGCTCAAATTATGATAGACTACGGGAATAATTGGAAATAACCTAAAATTTAAATTACAGCTGCTATGCGCAACACCTCTTACAGAACCATTCATGTGATCGTGATCGATAACCTTTTCGTCGTCCGGCAAGAAATCGACTTCGCAAATAAAGCACGTTTTTGCCGTCGAGGCATCTATAGAGGACGTAGCAGGCTCGTTTTTAAAAAATGCGCTCCCATAACATATGGCAATATGTTTTAATTGTCGCACAAACCAAGAAATGCAGTCTGTGCCCGTGTATGAACTGTAATATGAAAGAGATTCGTCATATCCACAATAAAAATAATATCCTATTGAAAACGGAATATGTTCCTGGTATTTGAAAGTGCGTTCTGATTCGGAAGCTCGATCGGTTTTTTTAATAAGGCATTCTATGTCGGAATAAACCACCATCGGCACAGGTATTTTATACTTAAAATCTTTAAATTGTAAATATTTGTTTTTTTCGGAGGGTAAAATAACACGACACTCGTTAAGTTTTTCGCATACTTGCTCGTGGGCATCGAGACGTTTGCGATCGTAAAAATAGGAGAGACATCTATCGCATACGTAAAAGTGACCCGTATGTTTAGTTAATTGACCTCTCACAAGTGAGGCTAAATTTTTTATAAGACAATAATGATATCTAACGCCCCGTTTATAATCTTTAATATTTTTTTTTAATTCTTCCAAACTTTTTCCAACTTTATCGGCCTCGTCGCCGCCGTCGTCGTCGTCGTCGCCGTTGACGTCTTCGCTGTCGTCAGAATTAAATTTTGACGACTCGTCGACATACGCATCTTCAACAATCAACAGATTAACGTGTTTATCTCGTTTTTGGCTAGTTAATTGTACCGGTGTTACGATGTATCGAGCGCGTTTTAAAATAAGAGCAAAAACATTTACAGAAATATCATTCTGCTTTTCGAATTTCGATATATCCGATATAGGCATGAGGCTGACCAAATTTTTCATATTAAAAATTTCTGCAAAATGCGGATACGAAGTTGTGCGATTAGCATGCTTACCTGCCGTAGGCTTAATTATTCCGGCTAAAACGCTCCAATAAAAGCATGAAAATCATTGTTTTAATGTTTAAACAGGCCTTTTGTTTTGAATTGCGATAGGAAGAGGCATGAAACAACTGGCGTGAAACATATCATAGCATTTATTAATATTAACATTTAGAAATAATATTTCGGATAGCGTGAATCCCTGACCCGTGCATTGCGTCGTTCTCTATTTTATCCAACAAGCGTGTTGCGATATTGCACGCAAACCACTCGTTAAACTTCTAAATTGCGGAAACAAATTAAAAGTTGGGCGTCGAAAAATACCTAGTTTGAAACTCATTTTCGTTGAGCGCGACGGAAAATTTGAAAAATCGCACGCTAACACGACATTAATTTTAAGGTTTACCGAGTGATTTTTAAAAATCGTATACAATTTGGATAAAATTAGTTTTTTACAATCTTCGATAAATAAATTAAGATCTTGATGTGCAACATTAATAATTTGAGCTGTTTGAATTCTCGATTTAAACGCAGACACGATCGGCTTCCAAACCAATTCAGAATGTCGAGGCGTGCTCCGAGAATACATCCATTGTTTAGGAACATTCTGCCGCAGTAGTTTTTTTAATAGATTTTTAAATAGCATTTTATATCTTTTCATATGGCATAGAAGATTTTCGAATAGATTCAGATAACTAGCCGAGAGCGAAGAAGAAGTTTGTTTCACCGTTCTTAAAATCGATTCGGTGTTGTGAATGTGTGATTTTAATATTCGAACCCAATTGCGAAATACTTTAGTTTTACGACATTTCGTTAAAATTGCGTGCACTTTTCGATACAACTGTAGCATCTGATCACAACACATCGAAACGCCCGCGTCCGCTTCGATTTTTCTGTTAGTTAACATTTTTTTCGTATTTCAATGCCAACTTTCTGTATTTTGAACCGTGCAATTTTACTAATACGTTCGGCGTATCGTCTTTGGGCGATAAATCGCAGGACCATAAAATGGCTTCTAATTCGGCATGCAGTTCCGTTTTATTCTAACAATTTGTACGAGTTTAAAAATCTTATACAAAAGAATAAGTCTATAGCATATTTTTCTGAATCTGTAATTTTAGTTGATTTTATAGAAAATACATCTGTCGTTCTAACACATTTACTATAGACAAATAAATCGCCGATTTCATGCAAGCGCATGCGGAGGGTTTTCTGCAAATCAACAAAGAATTAATAAATTGAGTTGAAAACACGAATTCTCTATTTTTAAGTCCACGTATAGGCAATCGGTTCTTAGAATTGCATAAAAGAAAATGTCACTTTCACATTTAAACTGAAAATTAAACACTGTTTTTAATGGCGATACGGCAGATTGATCTACAAATCTAAACAACCTAATACCGGCCGAGATGCTTTCGCTAATATTATAAAATGCCCTTCGGTCGTAATTACATAAATTAAAAGCTTTTCTTTCATACGAGACACGTCGGTGAAGCAAAACGCTATTGTGTTAGAATCCGAATATTCTAAGCACGTTAAATTGTCGAACAAATTAAATTGCATGCAAAATAGAAAAATGGCTCGATACCCAATCAAAAACCCGTCCCGATATTTAAAGTCTTTTAAATAAGCAGGCAATTCCTTGCATGCGATTCTATAAAATTATGTGGATAATCCGCAATTAGCATATCACGATTGTAATGGGTTGCTGATCTAATTCTATATTCAATACTCATAACTTTAAAAAATCAAGATGTAAAAAATACTAAAATTATAAAAATTAATTACCATGTATAGGTAGGTATTCTAGTGTGATGACGATACGGATGGCTTTTTGCTCTTGCCGTTCTTGATTTTCCTTGGGAGGATCCGTGAGGGCTGATGGTGATGGATCCTTTTGTTTTCGCCCATGCAGCAGAAGGAAATACTCGCTGCAGGATTAGGTTTACCTTTAAAATAAACGAATTTCGTATTAGTTTTTTAAATAAAAAATTAAAATATTAAATACTAACCAACTTCGAACGATCCTAGGTAGTGCAAACAAAGGCATTCCTGTTTATTCAGCTCTTCGATATCTTTGTCGCTAATTACGTCCGCGATTCTCTGCGGAAGGAACACAACGCATTCTTCTAATTCGACTAAAATGATGCGAGAATTCTTCTTTGACTGAAGAGATTTGATGCTTAAAACCGGATAAGGGCGCTGTAGCTCGAGATCTTTGACTTTTACGGCCTTCTTCCTATCGATGCGGCTTACTGAATTGATTTTTAATTAGCTCCATATTTTATTTTCTAATTACCAATATAATTATATAAAGTTAAAAATATATTTACAATTATTACCTGTTTAATGCAAGCTGCACGATAACAAACACTTTGGCGACTCTCTTCAAACTTATATTTTACAAGATAAAAAGCCTTACAAGGGATCCTCTATTTATATCGATCCAAATGACGTACTTTTTATTACGCATCTGAATACCGCCTCCCAAGCACATACACGATTAGGTCATTAACGATAGCAATTCATTAGAATTAAATAGCATTACCCTTGTCTCGACAAAAAAGCTCATTCAAATTAAAACGTTAACTTTTATTATGCTGATATTGAAATCGCATAAAATTAATGATGCATATTTTTTTTATTCAAAGATGTAAGTAACTAAGGCATTTTCCCCGACTTGGCCTCGATAAAGAATATAAAAATCTCAATCATCTATATTTCTAAGATCTATAAACACCATATTTGTTAAAAATAATGGGTTCCTGTATAATTAATGATTCAAAACAATGATGTAATCATTAACTACAGTATTTTCTTCACGCGTTCCAAGAAGCTATATCTTTTTATGCATACAATGTTTTAACCAAAAGCTATTCCCCGACTTCGATAATAAAAAATAATTGTACAAACATATTGGATCATTTATATTTAACTTCCGCTTTCATGCAATTTATACTATACAAAATTTACGAACACTTTTATTTCTCTGCAAAATACGATTTTCGTCATCGTATATGCTTTGGTTCAATAATGTACACAAAATTAAGGAAGAACTTTTTTATTTTCAGCAAACGATACGCACGTCATCGAACCATTTATACCGAAACAATTACATTACTATTAAAAGATTACTTGAAACGTCTTGCACGTGTGTCCGATGAGATAATCGCGGCCCCCGTTTATTTTTTCGCCCGACGATCTGAAATCTCTGCTTTATTTTTAAATACTTCATCATAATTGCTCACGACATATCGAGCGTAACATTTCCAAATTATTAAAAGTTTACTTGAAACGTCTTGCACGTGTGTCCGATGAGATAATCGTTGACCCCGTATTTGTATACGAATTAAATAGCGCACTTTCATCATCTTCTCTCTCGGAGGGCGAAAAATACGCGCACACGTCATCGATCGAACCATCTTGAGCAAAAATACGATTACGTCAGTAGTATAATTATGGAGAAGCTGAGACAGCACTTTTAAAAGGGCCATCGCAATTTTTTTTCTTATCGACACCTGTAATAAAACAAAAACCCTTGCGGTTATTTACCCAGACTTATTCTCGAACGCGACCACCACCACCCCTCCGAAAACGCGCTCTTAAGACAAAAACACGTTCGCACCACTTGCGCGCCCCTTACGATATTGCGTCTTAGACTAAAACACGCACCGCCCCCCCTACACACCTACACGCATAACGATACGTACCTTTCTTTTCGAAAATAAAAAACAACCACGACACCGAGCGCGCCACCACCGATCGATATCTACACACGCACACGCACACGCACTTTTATCATAAGGGCGGGCACGACTTCCACGTTAACATCACCGACAAACCCACACACACCCCACACCCTACACGCACACACCTGCACATACGTACCTCTCTTTTATACAATACGCACACCCTTTACAAGATATTTATGATCCTTCTAAAAAGGGCCGGCCAGCTTCTCCATAGCCATACCATCGTTATCCTCAAACCTAACTAATACCAACACACACACACACCTACACATACGTGACCTTCACACATACATACTTCTCTTTTCCATAATACACACACCCTTTACAAGATATTTATGGCCCTTTTAAAAGGGCTGTCGCAGCTTCTCCATAGTTATACTACTCCCGTGTGTGAGTATTGTCACGCACGTTAAAGATCCCTACCTTGCCTGGAACGGCAAGGGTTCGGCAAAATTCTAAATTTCTAGGCAACAAAAAACTCGCCTCCTGGCCAATGTAGTACCTACTGGTGGAGCATTGGAAAAGTAAATGAACGGTATATGAAGGGGAGGCGGCTCCGTGACGTAGTTAGTATGCGTGAGGCTACTACGCCCAAGGTCCCGGGTTTGAATCCCGAGACGGTCCGCTTGAAAAATGTTCAGCGAAGTATTTTTCCTAAAAATACGCGTTCGTTCGGATGAAAGGTAAAATGGAGGTCCCGTGTGTGAGTGTTGTTACGCACGTTAAGGATTCCTACCTTGCTTGGAACAACAAGAATTCGGCAAAATTCAAAATTTTTCAGGTAAAAAAACTCGCTTCCTGGCCAATGTAGTGCCATCGGATGGAGCATTGGGAGTTAAGCAGCTTGTGGTTGTCGAGATCCCTAAACACTTAGACATTTGCCGAATTAATGGTTGTCCAGTAAATACTTTCACACAATTAACATTATTGGAGAATATTGCACAACTAATACCTGTAGTTGCTTACAACAATCATCATGTTTAGGTTAAGTTATTTTTTTCGTTATTAGCTTTTCCATATTGGGACTGGTTGGACGCGTACCTCTATTGATTTTTATTCTGAGCTAGCTTACACATTTGCCTGAAATTCCCACAGCTTACATCTTTTGCTATTTGTGTGCAATAGCCTGACCTAGGTCTACCTCTACTTCTTCTTTTTTCTATCTCTGCTTATAATATTTTCCGCACTATTCCCTTATGCTTTAGTATGTGGCCTATCATCCTATCTCTCCTATTTTTTACTGTTTTTCACACAATTCTTTCTTCCCCTACCATTTTTAGTACCTCTTTGCTCTTAGCTTTGTCTGTCCATGATATCTTTATCATACGTCTGTAGCACCACATTTCAAAGACTTCTACCTTTTTCTTGTTCGCTTCTTCTACTTTCCAGGCTTCACAGCTGTACAGTGCTGTGCTTCACACATATGTTTTAAGCAATCTTTTCCTTGTTTCTATGTTTGTTGTCTTTGAACACAGTAGTTGCTTTTTCTAGTTAAATATAGCACGACCTTGTGCTAATCTTTGTTTTATATCCTTTGAGTTTTTCTCAGCTTGTGTTATTTGGCTTCCTAGGTAGCAGAAATTCTTAAACTTTTGTAAGTTCTTGTTACCAATTTGTATGCTTGTTTTTGATTTATTTTCCTTTTTTTGCATACTAATACTTTAGTTTTATTTTTGTTAATTTTCATACTGTATCTCTTTGTTAGAACTGTAATGTCTGTATACTTTCGTCATCATTGCTGCATTAACTGTAAAACGGGGCAAATAAAAGAACATAGTATAGTAGTAGGCTTTGTTTTGATTTGTTATTTAATTTGAATATTATTTAACCTCAGTTTGCCTGTCAATTTGTGAATTTCTGCTTAATTCAATAAAAGTTTGCATCTTTCATCTTACATTATGAGTACTTACACAAACAACGAACAGGTGGATATGCTTTTGGTTCTCGGATTTTATCAAGGTAATGGTCGTGAAAGCGTCAGAGTCTATAGGAAAAGATTTCCTAATCGCCGAATTCCAAAACCCCCAAACATTCGCAAATATTGAAAGACGTCTTTGTGAAAATGTAGCTTTCAGTCAAGAAATGCGGAGCGAGGACGTGAACGTACCACAAGAACTGCGGATCTGGAGGAACAAATTTTGGATAGAGGTGAAGAAGACCCAAAAATAAGCACCAGACGCTTAGGACTTGAACTACAAGTTCCTAAAAGTATTGTTCATGACGTTTTAAAGGAACAGTTATTACACCCATACCACGTTCAACAGATACAAGACCTTTTGCCTAACGATCCTGAGAGGCGTCAGACATTTGAAATTATTTTTTTCTGTCAAAGCGCTCGTCTAATCAAAATTTTACAAGAGACAAAAAAGTTTTCAAATTAAGTCGGCTACTCATAAAAAAAATTGGTAGTCATTGCATAAACAGGAAAAAGGTAATGGTCGGATATTTATACAATACATCATTTTTGGTACATTCGTATGTTTTTAAAATTATTGCGTACACCACCAAAAGATGTCAATTGAAAGTAAAAACTCGCATCCCAAAAATGGTCAAAATCTATCGACGCGTTTTCGAGTTATTTTAAAATATCAAATATTTTTCACAATCTTTGAAGCCCTCTAGCGGCTAAATGAAGCAACTTGTATAATAGGTGAGTTGGCTCAAATCGATCTATTTCGAGCCAAAAAATCTCCGTTCTTACGTTGTACACGTATTTTCTGGACATCCTGTATAACAATTATAATTAACTTGCTGTGTAAATCCACCTTGCGTACAAGGTCATCTACTTTATTCTTATTTGGAATGGACTATAGTATTGTTTCATAACCACGTACGACATTGTCTTAATTTCCCACAATTACAATAATACAATCTTCAATGGATCACTCCTGCTACACCCGACGCAATACAATAGTCCCTGTAAGAAGTGATACTATGCCTTACATGGGCACCGCTTGACTGACTTTTCTTGTACCCGACTAACATTAGTGTTAAATATTCAGTATGCCGTGTTCAATTATTATATGTACAGCTACATTTAAGTCCCCCCTCCAGTTGTGTACCACTAGGATAAGAGTAATTTTACTAAGCATTTCTCTCAGTTGTTCTGAAACTCTTGAGTAAACCATATGCACTCGCTGCAATTCATTAAAGTTAATGTAATACTTGCACTTCACAATTGCAATTAATAAATCAGTTTTCTTCAATAGTGTAAAATAAAGAATCTTAATTTACAATTCAAGTTTTATTGCATAAACCTAAAACTACAGTCCACTTTCATTCATCAAGAAGTTCGTCTAATTTGATCACAATTAAGAACAAAAGGCGACTTCGAACATATGATCTTGCTCGCCGAATCGTAAGTACACATTACTTATTTTTATGCTGGTTTTAAGATTCAGAAAACTCACCAGTTCATAGCGGAAACAAAGAGAAAGCACATTCCCATTGAAAGTGTAAAGCAAGGATAGACGCCTCAAGCTCTAAAAATTCCAAGGGTTTACATGAAAGAAAGAGGAAGGTGACTCGCCTTTATTGAATTATCTGTGCAGCACCGTTGACCAATTACACTGACACCCGCGGTAATTAAAAGGATAAGAAATTCATACTGGGTGATTTCATTATCAATTGGTTTAAGGTTTATGATTCTTCAGTAATTAAATTATCTACCTCTCCTGGTGCCTTTGGGTTTAATCAGTTGATAGACCAAGATAACCGTACCGCTTGTAAGAGTGCAACATTAATTGATTTAATATTCATAAATGAACCAGATATAGTAGTTAAATGCGGTATTATAGATATTCATGCTGCAGATCATTCGTTGATTCATTATGAACATAAAACTAACGTAGCATACCCAGCTATTTATAAAACCCATCGTACTTTCAACTATTTTGATCAGGATCGTTTCTTGATGAATCTAAAGCGTATATCTTGACAACAAATATTGTATATTGATAATATTGATTTAAAGATATCTTTCTTTAACGAAAACGTTATCAAACTGTTTAATATAAATGCGCCAGTGGTAACATCGTGTATATCTAAACCGAAAACGTACTGGCTTACTAATAATGTGAGAATATTAATATCGCTTAGCGATAAGGCTCTGCTAAAATTTAGAAAACTGGGTACAGAAAGCACTGGGATTACTATAAATCCTTAGGAAATTACACTACTCTTGCTATTCGTAAAGAAAAATCAGCATACTTTGACTCTCTTCTGCTTTGTCGTAATGGTAACATTAAAAAAATTTGGAAACGACTAAGAGGTCTAAACATATCCAAAAAAAGGAAACAAAACCATTACCTCCAAATGTTTTTGACGCGAATATGGTCAATGACTACTTCATAGACTATATTCCTGCTTCTAAACTATCACGAGACGATACAACAGCATCTTATTCAAAAAACCTATAATAAACATTAATCAAAATTTTCAATTTCAAACAGTTTTGGTTAGTGATGTATCCTTAGCAGTATACTCTAAAAATTCACAAGCAATAAGCTCTGACGGCATAAGCATAAACATGTTAAGATATTGTATGCCTCACCTACTGGCTTACGTCACCCATATAAAAAATTACATTTTATCTGAAAATGTGTTTCCTACATGTTGGAAGGAAGTTATTGTACGTCCATTGCCTGAAGTTTTTCGCCATCAGAATGTAAGAAGCATTTACGAGCAATAAGTATCCTTCCTGCGCTTTCTAAAATCACTGAAAGAATTATTACTTCACAAATAAGAGAACACGTTATTGAAGATAACATATTACCAGCAACTCAATTGGGATATCGTCAGGAATACAGCTGTACTACAGCACTTTCTAAAATTGTTGATGACGTCAATTGCTCTACTGATAATAATAGAATTACGGCATTGGTACTGCTGGATTACTCCAAGGCCTTTGATGCTATAGATACCAACATTATGCTTGATGTACTTTCTTACATTGGCTTTGACATCAATGCATATCATCAAATGAACAACTACTTAGCAAACACATCTCAATGTGTGTTTTAAATTGCAGAAAAAATTGATAGGTTAGGTTAGCGCCGCGACGCTGATTTAACGTATCAATTAGCGTTAATGAGTTTTCTCATTAAAATTGCAATTAGCGTTAATGAGGTATAATATTTATTATAGCACTTTGCAAAATTTTATTTATAGCTTTTTTTATAGACTCCTTAGAGTACTGTTTATATTTCTCATGCATCTTTAGAAGGATGAAACGCGACTGACTTAATTGAAATAAAGCACTCTTTTATATGCATACCTGTCTAATAAATTTGAACAGTCTGTCTAACAAATTCGGCAACGTGGCCAAAAAATTTGACAACTTATTTAAAAAGTTCTGCAACCTGCCCAAAAATTCGGTAACCTGCTCAAAATCCAAAAATCCGTCAAATCAGAATAAAAGAGGATATACTCAATATGCTTATTAAAACAAATTTCGGTTTTATACAATTTTATTTAAAAACAATAGGATTGTAACGTTTTAAGCGGGTAGCATTCCCAAAAAGGATCGAAAGGAGTTACAAAATTAAAGAAAAGAGGACTGAAAGGGCTAGGTCACGGCGGATAGAAAAAGAATGCCCAGTTTACGGCTAGCTGCTTGCGGAAGAGTGGCGTAGGTGAAACCCGTAAGAAGATGAGAAATATTTGGAAGGCGCCAGACACGCCGTACTATAGGAACAAACTTCGCGATCCCACTGCGAAGCGAAAGTGCCGTGAAAAACCATCTGTAATAAAAGTTATTAGTTATAATAATAAATACCATGAAGGTATAAACTGTTAGTATAATATAACAAATCAAGCGTTAAATAATAACATAGGACTCCACAAATATTAGCATAATAAATTAGAATTGGATAATATGATTAATATTGCTGAATATGTAGAACCTAAGCACAGCCTAAACTTAAATCACGCGCAATGGTAGTTAATTAAAATTGATAGTTCGACGGTTAACGCGAGTTATGTATCCCCCAATTAAAATATGTATAAAAAAATAGAATAATTAGGAAGTATTAGAAAGTGTAAAGAAAATGTTAAGTGAAATGCAACAAAGTAAATACAATGACAATTTATAAAGTTTATTAACGTTCATGAAAACGGATGCGCTACTTTGGATCGCAGACGATAGTGACACTGCAGGTGTCAGGTCACAGACAGTCAGGTACCGTGATTACTTAGAAATTAACATTACAACATTGTAATTATGAATAGTATTAAGAGTAAGCAGACATGAGATCTGCAAGTTCTTACAGCTATGTGAGGGGGTAGGAACATTATAAAAAACCCGGGAGCTCAAGGACCCGGCAGTCAGTCAAAGTATTCAGCTTTAGCATTGCAGTTTGCTTAGACTACTCAGGATAGTACAATTATTAATTATTTTCGGACTTCGAATAAATTTAAATCAAGTTCTGTAAAATTCCATAATTAATGTCTGTTTCAGAATAAAACTTGTTAAGAAGTTTTGGTACTGGTGTTTTAAAAAGGCAGCTCCCAAGGGCTGAACCTTAACTGGCGCAGTCGTACGGATGTCAAAAGTTACTAGGAAACCCAAATTCGAAGAACTGGTGGTCTGGAATTTCAATTCCGAATGTGACAAAACCAAACAGAAGTTGGAGGCAGAACAAGAATCGTTCAAACCCAACAAACAAAAGAAATCTTGGAGGAAATAAAGCATCGACCGAATCCAAAAACCGATGTGGAGAAAGTACAAAAATTGACGAAATCCATGAAATCAACTAAACAATTAGTGTAAGTTCATTTCCTTAAACTAATTGAATTTATTTTACGAACATTTGATACTTGCTAGTATAAAAATTTTTTATGATTTTATTATTTATATATGTATATTGACTATTACTACTATTATTTTATGCAATTTAATAAAAATAATTGACTTATTAAAACTAGAGAACCAAAAAGACGCTTTACATGCGCACTTGAAACATTATTACGAAATGAACTGGCGCAAAAACTATAGAAACAAAACAAAAACGAATTTTAGTTAACAATACGAAATTAACTGGCGCACAAAATAATTTAATAATACCAAAAATAGAGCGAAATTACAATTTAATACCAAAACCTTTGCATATAACGCAAAAAGAATATAGAAGCGAACTATTCAAACACAAACTCATAGCATTCCATAAATAATAGAAACACCTTGCAATCTATTATTAACCTAAATTCTTATTACGAGTTAAAACAAAACCTTCAGCGCCATACACCAACTCAATTTGCGTAACTATAAGAAAACTTTTCAGTTTACCAGAATAAAATTAAAGTACTATTAATTAAAACAAATCATAGGAATTACGACCGCAAATTTTTATCAGGGAATAAAACATCATTCGAATATATACGTCAAATTATAAAACAACTCCTAAACTTTACAAAAGCTATCAAAAAACGCATCGCGAAACTTTATAGCTAAATATTTACGCTACTGAAAACGCATATTGCAACCTTATAAAAAGCACAATTACATTCATTCAGACTTGACATTTTATAATTAAAATACTGCAGCAATTAACAAAGTATAAACACTATTGGACGTGGCATTTCATAATTAACGAAATAAAAGGCGCAATCTATTTGAATAAAAGCTTTCAGAAAGATCAAATAAAGTATAATTGCATATTTAATTACACCAAAACATTCACAGAGACTGAATTACACCTACATTAGACTAAGAACTTTGTAATTAAAATTCAAAAGCAATATTGTATCAAAACGGTAAACTAAAATCTTTCAAACTTTATATTTAACACCTAAGTTGCCGAGACAGGAAGCATCGTAGACACAGTTATCAATTACCATACCCACGGATAAGAGATAATTACAACAGACAGAATAAAAACAGCAGAAATAAACGAAGAAAAAGTTTCAACTGGCGCAAGGCAAACAAAGTGAAATAAATTACTTCGAAATCACTCAGTCACATGGAAACTTTCGGAGATCAAACCAACAATAAAATTAGCATCAACGAACTAAAGATAAACGTATTTGAGGATACAGCAAGTAACCAGACATTACCAAGAGTGCGCCCTATAAATTAATTACAGCACCGTACAACTAAGTACAAAGACAAGCAACTCAATTCTTTAAATAATCTAAAACGACTCAAACTAAAAATAGCAAGTAACCCGACGCAATTTAAACTGAAAATTAAAAATCCCAAGCAAAAAATAAAATTACAAACCGCAAAATAAATCCCAATTTTTACAGAATTTGAAATTAATTAAAAATCAAAACTAAATACCAATTATTAAAACAACCCGCAGCCATAATGAGTTCAAATATGAAGATTTACTTGGAGACAATTTCAACGTATAATGGCGATCAAGCTTTATTAGGAAATTATATCAACGCGCGTGAACTATTTTACAAACCTTCTACAATCCCGGTAACAACGAAAAGAACGTATTACCCCTACGCCTTATTATTAGTAAACTAACCGGACAGGCGCTAACATTAATTCCCAGCCGAAATGACTTAGAACAGTGGGAAGATTTCAAACAAATATTGATAACATGTTTTGGCGATCAACGTAACCTAAAATGCCTAGTACGCGATTTAATAAATCTTAGAAAAAAATAACCAATTCCCGTACCAATTTGGAATAAAATGCCAAGATCTAAAAAGCTTAATCTTGACGAAATTAAAAATCGAAAAACCCGACCAAAATATCAGACTTTTAAAAACAAAAATGTATGACGAAATGGCATTAGACACATATTTGAATGCACTACCAAAACGACTATCAGACAAAATCAGATTTCAACGTCCACAAAACTTAGAGGAAGCCATAAACAGGATTATCGAGGAAAAAAGCGTAATGTATTACAAAAACAGATTATATAACTCCAACAAGAATAAAAGTTATTCACCAATAAAAACTATACAAGTCGCGAGACAAACAATTCCCCAACAAAAATTCACTCATTCAATACACAAACAAACCAACCGCGAATCAATAACCCACATTTTATTAACGCAAACTTTAATAATCAATATAAACAATTTTCAAAACCAACGTTCAACTCAAATTTTACGAAACCCGCATTCATACCAAGATTTAACCAAAATGTAAATCAACAAAGACCACCACTCAGCGTGAACCCTATTAGAAATAAATTCACCGATGACAAACAATAATAACAACCCTAATAACTATTACAAACCTACACCAATGGATACCTTATCTGGTAACACCAGACCAAATACAATAATAACACACATCCGACCAAACCCTTATCAAAAACAAACTTTTACATCGGAAGAACTATTTCATCAAGAAGTAGAGAAATATGACAATGACCAGAATAATTGCATTCAGCTCAGTACGAACAATCAATCAAATCATGCAGAAACTTATGAACGCTACGAATCATACGAAACTTATGAAGAGGACGACGAAGAAAACGCGTGCTCAAATTTTCAGATAGACCGCTTTATAAACGACCAAACTTAATAAACTTAAATAACATAAATCACCTAGTACTACCCTATATAGAAATACCCCATGCCGAATTTAAACTATTAATCGATACCGTTTCCTCGAAAACATTAATTAGCCCCCAAACGGTAAAGAAACACTATTTAGACTATGTAGAAAGAGAACCATTTAAAATTAAAACAGACCATCAAACAACCCTACACCAATTCGTAGCTAACATACCCTTACCTAGAACATTCAACGTAAAAATGAAACAAGTTTTGTATTTTCGAATTCAATGACAAATATGACGGACTAATAGGAATAGACCTTCTAAGAAAATTAGGAGCCAACATCGACATAAAAAACCGTTTATTAAGAACGAAATATGGACAAATCCCCATTAAATTTCAAAATACCCAAGTCGAGCAAAAATACACAATAGAACCCCGAACAGAGAAAAAATAAAAATCCCAGTAAATTCAAATAACAAATTAGGAATAGTAAATCATATAACATTTCAACAAGGAGTAGAGATTTCAACCGCACTAGTACAAATAAAAGATAATTATGCCACAACGACGATTTTAAATTATAATGACTATCCCGTAGAACTATCATTAACAAACCTAATTAACATAGAAAAATTAAATTTTAACGAGATGGAAATAGATGAAAATTTCGACAACAATTACAACCCTGTAGAAAACGACGAAATGTTAAGAGAAAATTTAAGTAACATTCGCTTTAATACCGACATCAATCAAGAAGAACAAAGAGCAATTAAAAATTTATGTTTTGAATACCGCGACATATTAACTGCGAAGGAATACTACTAACATTTACCAATACGGTCAAGCATAATATCGAATTGACGTATAACAAACCCATATTTACAAACGCATACCGACTACCTCAGACAAGTCAGTAAGAAGCCGACAGACAAGTAGCCGACTTATTAGAGCAAGATATCATACAACACTCTAACTCACCATGGAGCAGCCCCGTATTTATAGTACCTAAGAAATTAGACGCATCAGGAAAGAGAAAATATAGAATGGCAATAGACTATAGAAAACTAAATGAAAAACGGTAGACAACAAATATCCAATACCAAATATAACCGAAATTTTAGATAAATTAGGCAAGTGCCAATATATTTCAACATTAGACCTAGCCTAACCGTCAAGTAGAACTGGATGAAAAGGATACACCTAAAACAGCCTTCAGCACACCGAGAGGACATTATGAGTATAAAAGAATGCCATTTGGATTAAAGAACGCACCCGCAACGTCTCAAAGAGTTATGGATAATATACTACGTGGGATACACAACGAAAAATATCTTGTGTACCTAGACGACATCATAGTTTACTCAACATCATTAGTGGAACACATAGAAAGATTAAGAGAAGTATTTGAAAGACTGAGGAAAGCACATTTTAAAGGACAATTAGACAAGAGCAAATTTTTACAGAAAGAGTAGGATTTTTAGTCCATATAATAACACTTCAAGGAGTTATGTCGAATCCCGACAAAACAAATGCAGTACTAAATTACCCCATACCAAAAACGAATAAAGAAATAAAAGGATTTCTAGGACATAGTGGTTACTACCGTAAATTTATTAAAGGTTATGCTCAAATAACCAAGCCCCTAACAAATTGTCTAAAGAAAGGAAATAAAATTGAACACACCCCAAAATTTATTAAAGCCATAGATAAAACTAAAAGTATATTAACAAACCACCCCGTATTAGAATACCCCGACTTTTCGAAGCCATTCACATTAACGACAGACGCATCAAATGTAGCATTAGGCGCAGTATTAAGCCAAGGAACAGTAGGTAGCGATAAACCCATCAGCTACGCATCCAGGACCCTAAATGAAACAGAACAGAAATATACCATCATAGAGAAAGAATTGTTAGTAATAATTTAAGCAACAAAGTATTTTAAACCATACCTATACGAACAAAAGTTTTATATATACACCGATCATACACCATTAGTATGGCACACTTAAAGAAGCTAATTCAAAATTACAACGATGGAGAATCCGATTAGAAGAATATGACTACGAGATCATATACAAAGAAGAAATTTATAATAATAACGCAGACGCCTTAAGTAGAATGCAGCTCAACGCACTAAAAACGGAATCAATTATAGGAAACTTAGACGAAACGGAAATCAGAGAAGATCCAGACTAGATGGACACCATACATTCAACACAAAACGAAGAGCCAAAAAACGCGATTATAATTTTAAATAAAGCCATCGATATGAAACCAAATCAGTTCATAGAAAATAGAAAATTATAAGTAACATCAAAGCGAACTAAAAACGCCCAAAGTGCACTACGATAACATTAGTGTTTGGACAATTGTATTAATTATTTTGACTATTTTGTTGATCATTTATGTAATTTACAAAATGTATATTTGGTATAAAAATAAAGAAAATAGTTTTAGATTTAAGGGAACAAAGGTAAACAAAGAAACAAATGTACCATTAGAAACTATGAATTTTAGGCAACGAAATTAAATGAATTTAATGAATTAAAAATCAAGAAAGTGAAACCCTTAAGTTTTAATGTACGTCGGGAGGAGTTATATATCTCTCAATTGAGATATGTATAAAAAAAATAGAATAATTAGGAAGTATTAGAAAGTGTAAAGAAAATGTTAAGTGAAGTGCAATAAATTAAATACAAGGACAATTTATAAAGTTTATTAACGTTCATGAGAACGGATGCGGTACTTTGTATCGCAGACGATAGTGACACTGCAGATGTCAGGTCACAGGCAGTCAGGTACCGTGATTACTTAAAAATTAAGATTACAACATTGTAATTATGAATAGTGTTAACAATAAGCAGACATGAGATTTGCAAGTTCTCAACGCCATGTGAGGTGGTAGGAACATTATAAAACATTATAGTGCTGAGGTAAATATAATGTTGTGGTTTTAACTTAGGTTAGTAGTCGAAATGTTTTACTACTAAGACAAAATAATCGAACGGGTGCACGAGCGGAAATAGTGTAAGGTATAAATAGTGCTGAGGTGAAAACAGTGTTGAGGTTTTAACTTAGGTTAGTAGCTGAAATGTTTTGCTACTAAGACAAAAAGATTGAACGAGTACATGAACGAACATATAGTCTTTAGGTATAAATAGTGCTGAAGCGAAAACGGTGTTGAGGTTTCAACTTAGGATAGTAGTCGAAATGTTTTACTACTAAGACAAAATAATCGAACGGGTGCACGAGCGGAAATAGTGTAAGGTATAAATAGTGCTGAGGTGAAAACAGTGTTGAGGTTTTAACTTAGGTTAGTAGCTGAAATGTTTTGCTACTAAGACAAAAAGATTGAACGAGTACATGAACGAACATATAGTCTTTAGGTATAAATAGTGCTGAAGCGAAAACGGTGTTGAGGTTTCAACTTAGGATAGTAGTCGAAATGTTTTACTACTAAGACAAAATAATCGAACGGGTGCACGAGCGGAAATAGTGTAAGGTATAAATAGTGCTGAGGTGAAAACAGTGTTGAGGTTTTAACTTAGGTTAGTAGCTGAAATGTTTTGCTACTAAGACAAAAAGATTGAACGAGTACATGAACGAACATATAGTCTTTAGGTATAAATAGTGCTGACGCGAAAACGGTGTTGAGGTTTCAACTTAGGATAGTAGTCGAAATGTTTTACTACCAAGACAAAATAATCGAACGGGTGCATGAGCGGGCATAGTGTGTAGGCATAAATAGCGTTGAGGCGAAAATAGTGTTGAGATTTCAACTTAGGTTAGTAGTCGAAATGTTATACTACTAAGACAATAATTGAACGGGTGCATGAGCGAACATAGTCTTAAGACATAAATAGTTCTGAGGCGAAAATAGTGTTGTGGTTTCAACTTAGGTTAGTAGTCGAAGTGTTTTACTACTAAGACAAAGTAATCGAACGGATGCATGAGCGGAAATTGTGTTGAGGCATAAATAGTGCTGGGGCGAAAATAGAGTTGAGGATTCAACTTAAGCTAGTAGTCAAACTGTGTTACTACTAAGACAAAACAATCAAACTGGTGCATGAGCGAGCATATAGTCTTAAGACATAAATAGTGCTGAGGCGAAAATAGTGTTGAAGTTTCAACTTAGGTTAGTAGTCGAAATGTTTTACTACAAAGACAAAATAATCAAACGGGTGTATGAGCGAACATATAGTGTTGAGGCATAAATACTGCTGAGGCGAAAATAATGGTGAGGTTTCAACTTAGGTTAGTATTAGAAATGTTTTACTACTAAGACAAAATAATCGAACAGGTGCATGAGCGGAAATAGTGTTAATTCATAAACAGTGCTGAGGCAAAGGTAGTGTTGAGATTTTAACTTAGGTTAGTCGTCGTAATGTTTTACTACTAAGACAAAATAATCGAACCGGTGCATGAGCGAGTATAGTGTTGCGGCATAAATAGTGTCAAGATGAAAATAGTGTTGAGGTTTCTACTTAGTTTAGTAGTCGTAACGCTTTACTATTAAGATGAAATGATAGATTTGGTAAATGTGTGAAGATACTGTTGTGATTTCATTATAGGTCACTAGGCAGAACATTTTACTACAAGGCAAAATAATCAAAGATAGGTTCATCACTAACTGCATGGGGCTGCAGCATATCCTAGCACTGCATCTACGATTATGCTGTATAAAGTCCTCTCGTTGCAAGTTCCCTACGGCAGCGGCTACATCGTGTCGATAATACTCATATATATCAATGTCAATGAGAACTTGCACACGCACGCACGAAGGTAACATTCGGTAATTGATTTGTTTAGTAAAAGAGTTTGGAATAGTTAATACAATAAGTGAGTATTAAATAAAAACATTTAAACAAGCAATTGCAAAAGATACGTCATTATAACAGAACAATTAGAACACAATTAGGAAGTAGTGCCAGTTCGTACGTTTAGCATTTAATTACTCTGAAGTTTGTTATATTCGTATGGTTGTTGACGTTGCAATAGTAACACTATTGTTCGATAATGAATACGGGTTTATGTTAAAGAAGAAACCATAAATGTATAAAATCTGCAAGAACTCTGTTTTTAATTAACATTTCATTTATGGTCTGCTGCATTAGTTTTCAACTTTTAACCGTTGTCCGTGTTTCCACTCAATAACCCGCAAAATTTCTATCGTATTATCAATAGCGAAATAAGATCGACAATGTCGGAACGATAGATTGAACTGAATGCCGCCATTATTTTTTTACAAATTATGCTGCGCCAATGACCTGTTCGAAAACTTACAATCTATGTTTAATGGTTATAGATATTCTGTGTGTGTTTATGAATAAATACTTGAGAGCCTTCGTTGTTGTGGCGCGCATTGATATTTAAATTACAATTTCATACTGCAAAGAATATGTTATTGTTCTGTCTCAAAAAGTGTCAAAAGTGTCAAAGGCGAGGTCATTGTTCTGATAGTATCAAGAGCGCTTTGTATATTCATCAGCGATCTACGGTCGCGTGACATTTCAGCAAGAAGTAGTTCCAGGTTTTGGAATTTAATTAAACCAAATTTACTGAAAAGCCCACAAAATTTTCATTAGTATTTGAAAATGTACGTGTTTTTGTATGGTTTCTCATAATTTTTAATTATTTTTGACAGGTCACGTATTGTAAACCGGACCCTATTTTCAATAATAAAAATAATGCAATTAGGTTAGTGTACTTAGTTACATATAAATACAGCAGTCAAAAACGTAAAATGTTTAACTTAACACTGCAGTTAGTGGATTTTAGTTCTTCAATATTTACGGTTTAGAAATTCAAGCTGGAACCAGGTGTTCGTAATGCACTAGGCAATAAACATTCCAGATGTTCAGCATGCAAACGGTGACGTCAACTTCATGTATAGAAAAGTTTTGCCAAATATTCAAATAGAGTTTCGTACACTGGCAAAGACGTATAGGTAAAACGTCCAAAGACAGAAGTATGTAAGAAGTAGGAACGAAATAAAACAAAAAACTAAAACCAAAATGTATTAGATCGCAATATTCAAAATCAAACCATACTAAACAGAATCGTTAAATGAGTAATGCGTATACCATATAACGATACTTAACCACACTGCCTTCAAAATACGAGAAATTTTATTTGAAAACTTAAAATCCCATATTAAATAATTAACAATGTTATTAAAATAAAGGAAAACAAGTTATCAAATTCACTAGTCAAAATACAGTGATATTTTTCAAATGCTAGAGCTGATAACACCAGGACAGAAATTACAGCGACAGCGTCGTTATCTAGCGCTTAAATAAATAAACTACCAGTTGATGATAACTAAACCAAATATAACCTTAGACATAATGTAGCAATTCAATAAGAGGTGGCGCGATAAGTACTAAAATTAATCTAAATCAGTAACTAACTCGGAAAATGTACAAATTGCAAATTGGAGCGTTACACAACTTTATTAAACAAATCTATAAATTATTCAATTGTGTATAAATCTATTTTGGACCTTAGGAAAATTTTGAAAAAGCAAAATTTGCACCAGTTCTGTCATTTAGCGCCAGGAGATAGTATAGTATATAAGAAGGTATGTTCTCTAAAGTGAAATCATGTACCCCTAAATGAGTTTTATTCACTCCTGTAAACTCGATTTAGCAATATGTCCATTATATTTTGCAGATCGAAAATCTGGACCTCTTGTACATATCCAATTACTGGCTAGAAATGGATGTAGAAGACGAACTCGTAGACGTAAATTTAAAAATAAGAATTATAGGGGTTAAGTTACAACTTGCAGTAAACATAAAGAATTTAGGTATCACTATTTCACTATGTGGAATAAACACAAAATATTTCCTAAATAGTCAAAAATGATACAAAAAACAGGATTTACGCTCTATACCCTGACTCTATGCCTGAGCGTAAGTCTAACCCTTATACGTACGCTTAAACTCTTTTGTTGGAAGATAGAAAATTATGCCCCCGAAATATGTCTATGTACTCGAAAAATCAGCGAGGACACGATTGATTTCTGCTATTATAGCATCTGTACCAGATCTGATCGGCTTAGTAAGTAAGTGCAGTTCTTAATGCTTTGCAGTGATGTGAACGATTGAGAAGTTTTAACGAAATTGAAAAAATAGATTTTCTAAAATTATTTACTAAAATTCAAAGTAAATTTGTTCTAGTTTGTAATATAAGTTGTTAAGCCGCGTACAATTTTTATATTTTGCAAAATTTCTACATAAGTAATACGAATCTAGAAATATTTTAACTATTAGAACTGATCCTTTCGTGCATAAAATCTGCTAATTTTCATGACAGCAATATGAGTAATTGCTTTTTACATTTACGTAATTTAAACCATACTCTCGCGAGCTGCGCCGGATGGTTAGCTGCTAATTTTAAAAGACGGGATAATTCAAAAAGGTCTTAAAAGATTTATCATTAACCATTGTTTTGACAAAAATCAAAAATAGGGGTAACTCCTCTGGCGGTAGTCCGATTTGGAAAATTCTAACAGATTCGGGTAGCTGGGAGAAAACTATAGCGATTTGAAAGATTGCATGATAAACTTAGCTCAAAAAACTGAGAATTGCCGTTTAGAAATAGATTATAGTTTTTGACATGACAAAATTTCGTAAAATATTCTCGGCTTGTCTAAGCTATGATGGTTCAATAAGATTATTAAATACAGTCTGTTTTCTCAAAATCTTGCGGACGCGGGTGGAAATTATTTCTTTCACTGAAAGTACCTTATTCTTGTAATAGTTAAGTAAATGGAATATGATCATACTGGTGATAAAGATGTTATTGCGAAAAGTAGATGTATCACGCAAATTGAATAGCCTTAAGCAACATCTCGAGTACAACAAAATTTTATTTAAAATAAATAATGTATAGATTTTATTAAGATAATAAGTACTAGTATTCATAATATGGTGCATTAAGTCTGAATAATAAGCATAGTTTAATACGGTTATTTTATTTGTTTGCAAACAAAATTTCTTTGAAAGTTAACTACTTAGGGTAATAAACACCATTGAGATAATATCTTATAAAAAGGAACCGATTGATCGATTAGGCAACAGTTGATATCCAGAACTTTACCAGATCGTGACGTCATTAATATGGAAGACTACATACCTAATATAAAAACTTTAAAGTCTATTAATCGAGATGATTTATCTCGTTCTTATCATATCGATACGGAATTGAATTGTGCATTAAGAAATGTAATGTCTTTAGCGAAAATATTGTAATGGGTTTGCTAATAATATTTTAAATAATAGAATGTACCCGTCATAAATTCTAGTAATTAGTACTGATATAAAGGTACGTTCAAACTTTTTTAATTTATCTATATGAATTAAGTTACCTCTATATTTATTACGAGTACATAGTTAAAAGTCTACTTTCTTAAATTCCTTCGTTGGAATAATTTGTGGAAAGTTGTAAAACGGTTCTCTGTGAAAGCAATTATATAATATGAATTTACTTCAGGTAAAATACCTTCCATTTTTTTACCTTCAAACAAGTGTAAAACTAGACCAGAAATTGTATATACGCTAAATCATAAAATTGGCTATTTAGTCGAACAACAATCTTTTTAAAAAGAACAGTTGCTTAACGCAGTATACATTTCAACATTTAACTATGGAAACTATAGACAGTTTAAAAAATCCACGGTGAGTAAATCCTTTTTTTTTCTTTTCGAATCTATGGATAATGCTATCAATTTTTCAAGGTTTTTCTTATATTGAAAAGAACAAAACTTTGATTAAAGGGGGTAAAATAGCTGTAGTTGAGAGTCCAAAAAAAGAAGAATCATCGATAGTTTCAAATAATGCATAACATTTATTTATAATAGTTTCCACAAAGTTTAGAGACTTTATGGATCAACAGTTAAAATTTATTCCAATAACCAACGATGCCGTTTCAAAACGAATATTAAATATTTCTGAAGATATGTATGAGTAGCTAGTATCGAAAGTGAACAATAACTATTTTGCTCTTCAGTTAGTAAATTTATCGATCTCCCTAGGGATGCATATTTAATCGCATAAATAAGATTTATTGATTGCGAAGAGTTGGTGAAGAGAATATTCCTTTGTGAACCGTCCTTTTTAACCCATACAACTGGAGAAAGCATTTTTGAAATAATTGATGGTTCTTTAAAAAAAGAAATATGACCTGGAAAAAATGTGTAGGGATTTGCATTAATGAAGTCCGTGCAATATTGGAAAATATACAGGTGTAAGAGGTTTGATTAAAAAAGTAGCACTTGATGCTCTAGTATCCAAAAATATTAATTGAGAATTTTATGGTATTTTGTGTGTAGTTGTGAAATAAGTGAACTCAATAAAAATCACAACCTCAAAATTCTAATTTTCATCATTTTATGTGAAGGTATTGGATTTGACCATACAACGCTACTTTTTCACATTAACACGCGGTTGTTATTGAGAGTTAGATATGTAATAGAATTTTTGGACTGAGGCATCATGCTTCAGACTTGTACTGGACGAAAAATAGCCCTATTCTAATCTATTCTGTGAGTATCTTTTTTGTCAAAACCAGCGTATATGGTAGACATACTTAAAAGCTTAATATTTTAAACAAATCCTTACAGAAGAACGATGCAAATATTTTGCAATGGTCTACAAAGGTGCAACACTTAACCTGTACAGGTCTGCTATAAAAGGCGACAAGTTAGAGTTATTTCCAAATCTATAAATCACACTAAAGAAACAGACGTCGGTTTAGTTCCTTCCAGTGAGAAAACATGTTATGTCGCTCACATAAACATTCTCAAATCCTGTTTTATACTATTCTTAAGAGGGTTCGGATTTTAGCATGGACACGCAAACCATTTAAAGTTCTAGTTGAAATGTGGCCGCTAAACATGACTGGCAAAACACTGCTTAATGATTTTGAAACTTTGAAACTGACATTGTCGTGGACCCTTAATTTAAAGAATATTCGCTCTATCACTTCTAGATAGGTATCAAAGGAAAAACCAAATCGGAGTGGAAATGTCTTTTGCTTCAAGGTATTCTTGTAAAACTGGATTTTCTGTTCTTGCTAACACGAAGAGCACATATTTTGTGAAACTAGATGTAAAGAGAGAACTTAAAGTTGCACTTACTGGACTGACTCCAAGTTCGGCAAGCTGTGTGCTATGAAAACAGGCTCATCTATCACGCTAGTACAATAATAAAAACTTCATAATGATTACGTTCTAATATATTTATACTTATTAATTTCTAACCTTAACATTTTATAATTTTTAATTATTTTAACATGAAATACCTTTTCAATGATCATGAATGTTTTTAGAATACAACTTATATGTGGATTACTAGAGTGCGTCTGTGGGTGTGAGGTGTGTGTGTGTGTGTGCGCGCACACGTACATGCGTGCACACACGCACACACACACACACACACACACACACACACATATATATATATATATATATATATATATATATATAGATCTGATAACGCTGCACGTCGATGTAATTATTCAAATAGTCTTCTTCTGATCACCATCGCTCTTGTGTATTTTAATCTCCTGAAATTTTAAATCTGCTTCGCCTAGCCCAGTTTAGTTCACACAGAGTGCATAACGTTACGATAATTAAATAGTTTACCTCTTTTCCCTAAAACTTTATCTGATTTGAATGATAAAACGAAGTCGATTAATATTTGTATAATGAGAAAAGAAAAATGATTTACACTTCACAGCTTAATCTGTTTGACTATGATAAAATTAACCCCCGAATCAAATAAGAATAAATTTTAAATTATTTTTCTTCAAAAATTAAAACTCCCTTCTTTATTTTAAAACCAGCAAAATGTCGTTGTACTCTACTGGAAATTTCTCTTAACGTTCAAGAGTTTTCCCTGTTTTCAAAATTTTTCACGTATCAAAATAAATTTTTGTAGATTCCTTACATAAATTATTCAAGTTTAAAATATATTCAAAAATACTAAATAGAAAATAATGTCTTAATATGATCAATGTTTAAATATAATAAATAGTAAATAATGTCTTATGCAAGATAGTTCTGAGCTGTAGTTTTTCTTAAGCGTCTTACAGCTGCGTGCCGTAGAGCAGTACTCCAATATTGCTTTTAGTTGAGTTGCTGAGTCTCCAAGTTTTCCCGTTGAATGTGATCTGCCTTAAATTTTCATAACGTCGTAATGTCTTTAGATTTATTCTTAAATTTATTCTTAGAGTATCCTTAGATTTACTCTTAGATTGTCCTTTGAGTATTGTACTTAGAATTTTCTTAGAATTGTTTTTAGAATTTCGTACTTAGAGCCGTTTTCTAGCAAACGGCCAAGCTTTGTCACATATTTTCATATAATTAATTCAAAATATTTTATAACATCACTTTTTACAAAATTTTCATTGTTTAATTCGAATATTTACTCGACGCGTAAATTCTTAAGTATCAGTGATTGAACTTGTACGTGGTTCAAACTAAGACTGTCCGCTTATCAAAGCTGCGCATTATACATCCTATGGCCCATTTAAATTCATTAGTTTATCTGAGCTGTTGTTCAAAGTGTATGACCAACCATCGGTTGTTTTGGATATTCTTGGGCTTTTACAGGTTTATCACTGATATTGCTTTACAAAAACGATTCGTTGATCACGTAGGTACTCGTATATTTCTGGTTTGTATTTATTTTATATCGTGTGTTTTTGTTTTTACAGGAATTTCTAATTCGTTTTGGCAGGTAATTTCACTTATGGCTTTGTTTGTCAAGATCATACTTTTGGGATCTGCACTAACTTCATGTAGAAAATCACGTAGACGAAGCGACGTAAATTAACATATTTCTGTTTACTTTTTTGCGTTTGCGAAACATATTTATTTTGAAGGATGCGTTTCTTATCAGGACACTATGCTATCTGCTTTCATTATCACTTGTTTAATGTGAATTTTATTATGATTTTTCTAGGTTTTTCCTGTATTTCACGCGTATTAATTTTACAATATATAAATATTTTTGGTTTAGGACAAGTTTGATTGCGTGTAAAGTTATTTATTTTGCTGAATGCGTGTATATTGTTCAATGATATGCTACTCGGCATTAATTAAAGTCAATTGCAATTTTTATACAAGGTGTTACGTGTTTGCTTTTTGCATAATATACAAATTACGTATTTTTAATGCTAAATAAGTGCGGTTTTCTGACTCCTAGTACTATTTACATGCATCGGGTAACTATTATGACTTAATATACCTCTAAATAACCCCTTATCATAGCTATATATATATATATATATATATATATATATATTGACGTGAGGAGGGGTCACGAGAAGTTATTGAAAACCAAATTCTACAAGTAGATCCCACTAAAATTTAATATAATCCGGAAAATAAAAATTTTGGTAAATTGATGGTTACGCCCTGTACAATACAAGCGTACTTTTATTCATTAATGTACAAGCGAAAAATTCAATTGCGCGTGTATAAATAATCACCATGTATGATAGCGTATTGTAGGTAAATAGCAAGTAACATAAGTTGAATATGTAAAAATAATTAATTGTAAGATACGGTAAAACGCATTTAAATGTGAACGCAAATCAATTGTTTTGAGATGGATACAAGCCATTTATTTTCACTTATTAATTATTAATATATTTTTAAATAAAATGAATTTTATTTGCTGTAAATAGCATAGAATAGTACTTGCTCTACAAACTACAATCAACGTGTAATTAAAACCCCAAAAATTAATATTAATCTTGTTCACTGAACACAAAAGCAAATATTTTTTATAAAATTCAACCCCTTTTGCATTAAATTAATTTATTAATTAAATTATTTTCCTTATGAATTACAGAAATTTATTTTAAATAAAAAATTTGCTAGAATATAATAGGATGAGTGATCGGTATTTAGAACTACGTAAATAAACTAATTAATAAATAATCTTTTATTTCTAGAAGCGGCCGGAACACGAAATATCCTGCAAAATCCCTGGAATAACTGATAAAAATTATTTATGATTTTCATTCACTTTGGAGAGAAGCGAAACACCACAATAATAGTATATGTAAGGGCAGGACGAACAGCGTGCGTCACGAATAAGAGGAACCAGATAACAAGGTAATAAAACTCAATAATTTTGAACGCTAATGAGGATTTGCAAGAGAATTACGTAAGATAGGCGTTTATTATATAGAATAAAATCTCGCACATTTTATTACTTTCTGAAAACATAATTTAGTGTATATAAGGAAGCGTTTATTAAAAACGGGATTCATTCGTTTCATTCATTCATTAGATAGAACCGATTCTTATATTAGATTGCGAAATGTTATTTTGGTTTAAGCGCGAGCTGTTGCGTCGCGAATCTGATATTTGAAGTATGCAGTACGCATACTGTAATTTAATAATTATTATGGTACAATGAATATAGAAGTGATGTTTTTAAACGCAAATTACATACAAAAATGGAATTACTAAGTACAATGAATTAGGAAAATTCTTCAATATAACGCTATTTTTAAAAATTTTATTAAATAATCGAAAGGAAGATTTAACCAAAAATGTACTTTGGTAATTGCTGTTTTGAAATGAGGATTTTAATATAGAAAATCTTGTAAGCTGATTGGATATCAATTTAAAATAATTAATTTTAATTACGAGGAACGTTTTTGTGGATTCTGCAAGTATTACTTTTAGATTTATTTTTAACTGATATTGGAGTATTTGTAGGGTAGAATAGTAAGTGTTAATCATACAATATTTTTCTTGCAACGGATTTTACTAGAAAAGTTTGTGATCGGAGTTCGAAATACTCTGACCTTCTAATAGATTATCTGTCGAGGTTTTTGGCCAAAAAGCTCTTACAAGCGTGCGAATATTCATAACCAGGTAAACCATCCATAAAAGAAGAAGTTTACTTCTGTAAATTTAAAATAAGATAAGGAACATTTTTTAGAAATTACTTTATGTTTGAAAAAAATGATGTTGTAAATGTTCTATATGCTGTTGTATGAGAGAAAATATTTTATACTGTATAAATGCTTTGTTATATTGATGTTTGATTTTATTTTGAAAAACTCCGTCAATTCCGTTGAGCTAGCCACGCAAAGTTAGAAAAGAAGGTAAGTAAACAATTTCAAGTTTTACAAATTGCTGTATCGGTATCACAGCACCCTTTTAGTGACGCTCCCAACGCGAGACCATTTTCACATCACTCTTTCAGCGGCGCTAAAAACGAGGCGTTGTCACATCACTGGTTTAGCGGCACCTCAACGTGTGGTTTTTATAACCATTTTAGTAACGTCCCAAAGCGCGGCGTTATTACAACTATATATATATATATATATATATATATATATATATATATATATATATATATATATATTGGTATGATAATAGGGTTATTTAAGAGTATTTAAGGTCACAAGGAATTTAAATCGTTAAAGTAAATGATTCGTTCATTATGCAAAAGCAGATACAAATCACCCTGTATATAATCAATAACAGGCTACAGTTAATTAAAGAAAGCACATTCGGTAATAACTTACACATTTATTAAAATAAATCATCGTGGACGGAACCCAAAATTATTCGCGCCCCATCATTTGGTCGACATATAAATATTGCCATGTATTAACTGGATTTGTCAATCTCGGACGTTAGGCTGTCATGTAAATATTGCTATGCACTCCCTCCAGGAACTTAACTGGGTTTTATCTTGAACCGACCTTGTCGACCAATAACAAAATTTGATATGTTACCGCCTTACTCATTATCAATAGCGTATTCAACTTATAGCTTCTCCTTTATTGTTTACATTTTCAAATCACTCCCATTAACTTTATCTTATGACCTCGACTAGCATTTATTTAGAATTATAAAATGAAGTTAATTCAGTTTTATATAATGAAACAAATATTATGTACAGTTTTTGTAAATTATTTAAAATACACTTTTCAATTAATTAATGTTGTAAATCTCATTTATCAATAATCATATACTTTTTAATCAAATCTAAAGTCACCAAAAACCTAAGTGTGGAACGTTCAAAACCTCTTTATCATATAACGCACTTTATACGTATGCAAGTCCTCTGTTTTGTTGACTTCGTCACATTCATTTATATTAAGCAAATTCAATATTCAAATAAAAAATAGAAAAATAATGTCTTATAACTAAAAATCTAACCTGATCTATTTTCTTCGCTATTTCCTTCTCGCAATTGACGCATCCATTATCAGCTAATATTTTTCATGCATTCTACCATCCATTTGGATAAAATTATTTTTCCCCAATTCAGGATTATTACATGCCCATTCGAAATATTCTCTATCCACACGCTTGAACCATTGCATTTAAATTATTGTTATCACCCTCTGCACTACCATTATTAAACTTAGACCTATGTACCCCAAATTATTGTCGTCTCATTTCGATTTATTACTTCTTCTCAGAATTTATTCTCATCAATTTCCCCAGACTTAGAATTCGTATTATTATTCTTCTCCCCGAACTTGGATTTCTTATTATTTTCCCCGGACTCGGAGACCTACTATTATTATGTTTTAGTTTAAAATAAATTCCCCAAAATCTACTTACGTTTAATCGGGAATCATAATATTCATCTCCATTGCACGTAACCAATCATTTCACTTTAAATTATTATTACGTATCACACTTTGTTTCCGAGTGGCGCACCTCGGCCTTTGGTGAGTTGAAAACTGAGTTCGTTATCACTGTGCCTGTTAATATATTATTGATCTCCTACTCCGTCAGTGGGTATGGTCTACAAGCTCGTCACTAATTTTAACCAATCAAATCTTTGCATTTAAAATAGTTTCTGATGTAACATTATTTGCTTTCAAATAATTGTGGCCTGCTCGCAGGTGCCTTGTTATCAAACATGCGGTGTTTTGACGAATCTAATCGCTTTTCCATGTTGTACATATACAACTGATGCAATTCGACTTTAATTTTCATATCTGCCTGCTATTTACGCAATTTTTAATCACCTTTCTTTATCACAATTATTAACTACTTGTACGCGTTTACACTATGCTTCTCGAAGCTCTACTTCTTATCTCCGTATTAACCTAATTGTTTGGAACTTTTTTGAATGCGTGTTTAATTACACTTTATTATGTTTACTTATAAATACGCGTGCTTCCACTGAAAAATATCATTATTTGCATTGCCTAAATTAACTAAAATTCTATCTACAGGGTGTTAAATATTTACTATTTACTTAACTCATGTCTTCCTTGTTTCTACGCTAACTATGCGTCTTCGTGTGTCTATTTGCGTCGCTTAAAACTATTTATACATTACATACAGGGTGTTGACTGCTTACTATTTACAAACTATCTCCATTTCTCAATTTTTTACTAAATAAATGCAGTTTCCTGCTTCCTATTGTAATTTCTAATTATTAAACGACCTTTACTATAAAGTACACCCTTAAACAACCCCTTATCACAGCAATATATATATATATATATATTACTCATATTTAGACCAGGGTAGAAAATTAAATAATCACATCAAATAATTTTAATCACCGTGTATAATGAATATTATTAGATAATACGCGTTATTAAAACCGTGAAGCATAAAAATTTATTAGTTTCAGTAAAAATCAGAGATTTAAATCATGTACAAGACGCTTTATATCAAAAGAAACAGTATTAAAAAGCTCTACGTGTAATTTAATTATTCCTAATAAAGAAACAAATGGAAATTACGTGCAAAATTTATATTAATTAACCCTATTTTAAGTAACCGGTATTAAACAAAGTGTACACATAATAATTAATATTTAATCTGTATTCGCTAAAAATGAAAGGATAGAAGTCAATTTTAATTGGAGTTAATTAAACCATTATTAATAATAAGCATAAAAGCCTGTGAAAATCCAAGATTAAAATACCAGAAAATAAAGCTCTGAGAATTAATATTATGTTTGAACACCTGCGTAGTTTAAATGTCACGTACGGCGAAAATTTTGTAGTAACAAATGGTTTCAGAGAATCTTGTAGAAACCGTCGCATAATAGTTACGAGAAATGCTAAAGGTGGGTTATTTCACACTCCACATGGACTAAAATAATCGATAATAAAGAATATCAATTTGCATCAATAAGAACAGGTTAGATAGAGACAGATAATATGCGCAAGACCGAGACACATATAGTAAAAGGCGTGAGTAGAGCAACTTCATGGGGTTGCGATTGGTTGAAAGTAAAATGCAAAATTTGAGAGGTAAAAATAACATTTCTTTATAAAAGTCAATTAGTTATTTCCAGACTTTGCGTGCCGTGTTGAAATTTCTGAGATTTAACTGGGGTGAGTACTAAATTCGTAAAAACCGACGCGCGAGCGACGGAATGGGAACATAGCATGAGAAATTCTTAAGAATTGTCTGTTTTGAGGACAAAAGCGACGTGCCGGCTATCCGCTATATATACCGGTGGTAATATGAATTTCGCTCTCTTAGACTTTTGACTATTCGATGCGTTAAAAGCTCTCTTACATCTGCGACTTGATTCAACGCGTTAAACAGTGTTTTTTTTAGTGTGATAGAATAATTTAAAGTTTGCTCGTGTATTTTGGTGATGTAAAACAGTTTGTTCTTTACGTGCTAACATGAATATACTTTAGTGCACTTAGATACAAGGTAATAAAGTTTAGTATCACAGTACCAATTGGTAAAATTTACTACGACAAATAAATACACAAAAGTAGGCAGTTTTGGCGTATCTTGGTGAAAGAAGTATGAATTTCTTTGTTATTTTTCGGGGGTATTAATACTTAAATGGTGCATAAACGTGTCTGGATCCACGAAACAAGGGTCAGTTATACACAGATTAGTTCCGGAAAAGCCCTGAAACAACTTTAAATAAATGGTGATGCAGAAAATTTTTAAAGCGTTGAGAATCAGAAGCCGTAAATATAACCCAGTTGGAATGGTGTGATTAACAAAAGGGACGATGTACATTGAAGCTACGAGTGCAAGTAACCTTCAGGTAAATTATACTATTTTGTTTGAACTTTGATATTGTTGTGTGTGTTGAATAACTTTATAATTGATTTACTCAAAATGGACAGTAGTGAAATGGTACTAACAATAATATTTTAATTTTAAGGTGAAATTTTGCTTGTTTAAGTAGAAAGGGGTATTTAGTATTGATGTTCTGGATTATGATGAAATTTTAGGTATGTCTTTGAGCTCAATTAGACGAACCTGGTTAATTAACGTAAAGGGGTGGTAGATGCTCCCTTTGTACTCTGCATATATTGTTATAGTAATTAGTAGGCATCCTACAAGGACTTTAATTCTGGATGCACGTTAAAATAACAAATTTAATCGTGAAATTTTAGTGATATTAAAATTTATGCTGAATTTTAATTTTGAAATTTTAATGTATTGTGAATATTGATGTAAATAGAGTTAACGTTGATGTTTGTGGTAGGAATGTGTTTTTTTTTTATGTATGAGGATGAAAATAATCTAGAGGAGCAGCCGAGGCGACTAACGGAAGAAAGTCAATGGACCAACACAGTTAAGGTAATGAATAGCTTTTTGTAGGTTTCACAGCATTCTTGACGCCCAATTAGCCAAGGCTCGATTTTTATACAGGGAGGTTTCACAGCATTCTTGACGCCCAATTCGTGAGGCTCGATTCGAAAAGTGTAGTTCACGGATTTTGTAGGTTTCACAGCAATATATATATATATATTGGTATGATAATAGGGTTATTTAAGAGTATTTAAGGTTACAAGGAATTTAAATCGTAGAAGTAAATGATTTGTTTATTATGCAAAAGCAGATACAAATCACCCGGTATATAATCAATAACAGGCTACAGTTAATTAAAAAAAGCACATTCGGTAATAACTTACACATTTATTAAAATAAATCATCGTGGATGCAACCCAATCCATTTTAAACATTTAAAACATTCTTAAGCTCAAAATAAATAAAAATTTGACATATTTAAAGTAAAATAAACGTAAAAGGACATCTCTTGTATGTCGCATTTGCATAAGAAATGGAAGTCACTAAAACGCATATAATTTATACTAGTTTGTAATAGGTAAACATTCGAAAACAAGTATACGTAAATAAAGATACTCAGGCGAATGCCTACGTGAGTTTGAAATGTATAAATTGCCACATTTAAGAAAACCCAATATAGGTAAACAAGGTATGGATCCTAAAAGTTACAACTTCGTGCAAGTCAAAAGGTACAAAACACCATTTGCTAATAAATTTTATAAAACAAAGTTTCAATCTATGTGCAAATTTAAACATCCAAAGAGTATGCAATACCAAATAAAACTCAACAGGTTGTCGATAGCGCGCATAATCGAAACGCCTTGTCCATAATCTAATAACAAAAGGACGGAACGAGTTGCCTATAAAACGAACCAGAACCAATAAAGGTGAGGCATTCTATAATAGACGAGCGGACTGTAATAGTCGATACAATATTATTACGCAAACTGAAATTGAGTGAAAGTTGGAACTGGTATAGAATAAAATAATTGAAATTAAAGGATTTCAAGTGAAGTACACAGTAAAAGTGCGCGTCGAAATACGTATGTTTAAAAACTCTGCCGTTGGTAGAAAACGTAAGTCTAGATTTAAGTAATATAAATAAAAATCTTTACTATTTATTGATTTAGGGCACTAAAGTACCACTAAAGTACGATCTATTAACTAACCAAACAATCAACTAAGACTAAATTACGACGTTAAGACATTAAATTACTGGGATAAAACTTTACATAAATGGTATGATACTTGAAGTACAGGGCTAGTACTTCAAATCATTAGTCAAACGACTACAAGTTGCTGGAAAACAGTTCGAAGTACTAGATACACGCTAAGCTGCAGGTGAACAGAAGGAATACAAGGTCAGAATTTATCTTTACAACTTATAGTATATTACATTCATTATTTTTAATATTTAATGAGCTTAAAAATTGTATACAATCTAGATATTTTGTGTAAAAGGTCAACAAAAAAATTTGTTGGTACACAAAAGTACGTTTAAAATGGGAATAGTCCTTTGAACATTCAATGAAACCATTCTTAGTAAAATACAATTTTTTTTGCTGGCTTTAATTGCTATAGAAAGGTTTAAAAAGGTTATAAATTTTGTAATGAACAAATCTGATAGGAATATTTATTTTAATTTTGATTCAAAAGTTCTGTAAATAGTAAATGATATTAAAAAGGGACGTAGAGTTGTAAATTGTAAAATTTCTTCGCCTATTATAGGAATTTTGGTGAATTTCGCTTGTATTATTTAGGTATATGGAGTGTTAGAGGGGACTGGGTAAAATTCTCTGTTATCATATCGTCATTCACTCTGTGCGAGGTATCACTGAGCTAATCGGGGCATAAATTTAAATTATTTTAAAGGCATAGAGAGGTGGCGGTCAGCAAGCGATTGGTCGTTGTACACATGATGAGAGTCTATATCGTAGCAATATATATATATATATATATATATATATATATATATATATTGCTACGAATTTCTTATTGAACATTATTACACCAGCCCTGCGCTGGGTGCCAGTGAAACGAATAATGTTTTTGAAGCACCTGCCCTACGTTTATAGAAAGCCAGTCAAGCGAATCTTTCCTACATACAACTGGTCTCACGTTATGAGCAAGTGTAACGAAGTCTTCCGACATAACTAGGGTCTATTCCTCGGGTAGAGCTATGAGAAATGGGGGGTAAGTCGAATTCTGATTGTATACTGAATCTAACCTAAAACAAATAGGGCGCCACCATGTCCTGACTTAATTAGGGTAATTGCGTAGTATAATTCTAGGGGCGGACGTGGAAACCCAAAGAAAAATATCGCCTTCGATGACAGGGACCCGTCTTAACTGAATAAGACGCTGCTCCTGAAAGAAATGGTAATAATTAATTTAATAGAAGGGTGGAACACTATTTGTGTGCCACAAATATACCTAAAGAAACATCAAAATAAATAACTCCTATATAAGTTGTCATTAAAATTCTACTCATATGGATGTTAGTTTCTTGTAGTTAGTTTTGACCATCTTTGATCAAAATAAAAAGCTTTAATTTTGAACTACTAATTTACTCAAAAGATTCTCTTTAAAACAAAATTCTATACTACAAGGTTTCATAAATAATTAAATGAGGTCAAATATTTTAAATAAAGTTTCATCAAAATAATTTCTCAGCAAACATTTTAAAAGTTAGTGTTTACATGTTACAAAGAAAAGCCGACTCTGGCAGATCTGTCGAGAGGGTTACAAAATAAAGCATATTAAATCACTTTTTCTTAATCTTAATTAATTGTTTCAGTTTTAGTTCTCATAAAGAAAGATTGTAAAAATATTCTTATAAGTTCAACTTATGCGAGCATTATTCAAAGCATGTGTTATTTGAACACAGGTGTCAGCATTAAACTGCAAGCAAACAAGTGACGTAACAAGACATCTGTCGTTGTTACTAACAGAACAAAATGAACCACGTGTATGGTTTCTCAAATCATTATAAATGCTGAATTATAATTTTAACACTGAAAAATTCAGTCCAACAAACAATCTAAATTTTATATTATTCGTGCTTGTATGCACTACACAAAAACAACGTGATTCTAATTTAGAACACGAGCAAAATTCCTAAAGCTATCTACGAACCAGAACTGTATTAATTGGATGTTAACAAGTGTTGCAAAATCAAACATAATCGCCAAACTTCCATCAGGTTTGTGGTAATATGCTCTTCTACCAATTATTCAATTACTAAATTACCAAAGCCGCTTCTTACGAAACGCAATACAAAGTCGTTCTCCATCAGTAGTTGGAATTGTGGTTACTATAGTTGGTTTTATGGTGGTGGAATACGCGCTAAACAAAATACCTTAATTAAACAAAGTAAATATTCATTATAGGATACCAACCGCTATTTAAAGATGGATCTCTAATCGTCGAAATGTAACCGCAAGTTCGCGGCCTGCCTCCAATTGTACATCATTGTTTAACAAGCTTGCAGGACCGACTCCTCTATCACCTCGCACGAGCGATGGCGTAACCCCCAGCAGAGGCCTTCAAGCAACTCGCGCCTGCGAAACGTTTTATACATAGAAAACAATATGTAGATACGACCTTAGCGTATTACTAAACTCGTTGCTTGTACTTTACTAATAATTTGAATAAAAGCGCTTTATGACTTTGCCTTTTATGATTGGATTTAGTAACTGCGAAATAAACTTGTTACAATATATATATATATATATATATATATATATATATATATATATATATCCTTTACAAGGTGGACGGAATTTAGTGTAGCATTAAATTCTCCTAGCAGAATTTTACAATCGCTGTATTAAATAGTATATTAAACATGATCGTTTAAGGCTTCTATTTCTTGTAGGACGGCTTGTATTTTATGGAGATGGTATATTATCATTATTTCGAGTGCAGAACCATTTACTAAAATTCGTACCTGTTGTAAAAATGAACAAAGAAAAATTGCGTATTGCATGTTCCCCATTTGGTCCATATTCATGATCAGTATTGCTGTTCCGGAAAAATTTCTTTGAACCGGGTTTAAGAGAAATTTATATTTTTGCGGGATTTTAATATCAGGGTCAACTTGAATGTTGACTTTTTGCAGCGAAACTACTTCCAATTTAATATTATGGCATCAGTAATATGTAAATAATCTAAAAATCTTTCATTAATTTTAACACCGTATTCAGAATTTTAATGGGACCAAACACGGCAAAACCATAGTCAATGGATGTTTTCCCTTTATGTATCAACTAAGTATATGAAATGGTCAATGGCGATTCAAATATTTAGTTCAATTTGTATAGGTAAATTAACTTTCACGATTCCCATAGAAGCTAATTTTACAAATACATCTACCGGTGAACTTCCTGTGAAGCCACTTGTTTACAACCAATCCGTTATTCTTTTTTCGAAAAATGTTTCTTAGTTAATTATATAGTTTTCCGTATGTGGTTTTTAAAATAGTATCTTATCTAATCATATCATCCAAAAGTGAGGTTTTGAATTTAGTTAATTTACTGATGTTTTTAACTGCGACTGCTAATTCCGTACATTATAATGTATTTCTTATGAGTGCCGTCTGTTTCTGTCCAGTTTTTGTCTATTCTATGTACTAGTACTAAACAAATTATTGTAAGGATGTTATCTTACAACAAAGTATTTGTTAAATATAAATTTAGCATATGATTCTTGTAGAGAGAAAATGGGTATAACTGTAAGAAAATATAACCCGCCTATCGTACTATCGATTTTCCTTTTAGATAAATTTGCTTTAATATATTAATCTTATATTGAAAGCTTTTTGATGAAACCAAATTTCTTGATTTTGCTACATCCTTAGCTTATTATGCTGAAAATAATATTTCTCGCTTCTGACTACTTTTTCTGGGACAGTAGAGAAATACAAACAAAGGTTATTGACACACACATTTATTGATTTACATTATTTAAAAATTACTGGAATACTTTTACATACCAATGTTATATCTAAATACCACAATACAACTACTTAACATGATTTTTACGACGTTCTGCTAATTGCAATACTATATTCCGTATGTATTTCTATTATCAGATTTAATGTTGTATTCATGCGAACACCTTTAAAAAAATAACTTTGTTCTGAAACACATATATTTCTTTGTTTTTGAAATTGCATTAGAGAACTATGAGAGTATCAACTACTATGTTTCTATGACATCCATTTAGCACATAACACTCGACACACCCAATTCAACAGCAAAGATTTTTCGATAAAAAATCGTTGCTGCTGGCAGGAATCGAACCTGCGACCTTCCTAGATTGTAGATCTATAGCTTTACAATTTAAACCTAGTGATCATTAATAAAGATACATATATATAAAGGTTCATAGCGCCAAAAAAGGTTCCATAACTTAAAAGTTTAACTTAAGGATCTTTTTTGTCAAACATAATCTTATTTATAATTACTTGACTATTGAACACAAATTAATGTGATATTTTTAAAACTAAAATTAAAACATTTAATTACATTCATATACTATTGAAAATGTTATGCATAAATACCTTATCTTCTAGAAAACTTACAAATCAAATTATTTCTTAAAAGATAAATGCAAAAGGGAATAAAGAAAAGTGTATAATTTTAAGTATATTACAATTATGACCTGTTAATGCTTGAATAGTTTAACGGCGTAACAGTCTTAAATGCCATAGCATTTGGTTTCATTACCAAATTTTTTCTATGCAGTTATGTCTAACTTCTACTGCTAGTACACAAATCAAATGCTGCAAATATATGCATAAAAATACCAGTGTTTCCGGTCCTATCAATTACATAAAACCTTTTTTTACGAGTAACATGCAGATAAAATAGCTTGAAATTTATGTATTTTTGCTAATAGGCCTGTATATGTGCAAAAGTTTGCTCGTACACGTATTGATACATATCCACATACACGTTACGTCTATGAATATGTGGTGTATGTGTGAGTGTGTGTGTGTGTGTGTAAACGGGAGTGCGTGTATATGCATATATACATATGGTCATGCCGCACGTGTGTGACCACGCGTATGCGTGCAAGCGTTCATGATTGTTTGAATGTACGTAAGTGGTTTTTGAGGAGTAGGTGCTGATGTACGCAAGTACGCGACTATGCAGCTCTTTTACTCTACGTGCAGATACATGTGTCTGTGTGCACGTATATTTCCTTATTCGTTATGTGCCCTGCGGTGCATTTTCCAATTGGTATATTGTGTTAACATTTTTCTCTTTTTTAAGTTGAATAAAACTGGTTTTCAATGTAAAACTGTACACCTACTTTTTAATAAACCATTTTAAAATTTCTATTATGTTCATTTTTCTATTTTTGTCGTTAAGTTGATTCTTATGCTGCTTTTATTTTTCACCCCTACCTTTTAATTTTGTTGTTCTTTAAACATCACATTTCTACTATGTCATTTATTCTAAATCATATTACGTCAAGTTAGGCAATCCACCTTACTCGGTTCTCTAATAGAAATTCTAGAATCTAGTTTCTCTTATCTAAACATATGCTTTATATTCAAAATGTGTTTTCGAGGGCAAAGCAAAAGTACGACAGTTTAAAGAACGATTTACAATCTGTTTTCATAACCGCCTTTAAACTCAAATATAAAGCACATGTTTAGATACGCGTAAACAAGAATTCATGGTATCAAAAGAGAGACAGATAAGGTGGGTTGTCCGACTTGATGTACTATTATTTAGAATATACGACAATAGTGATAACGTAATATTCAAGTATTTCAAAAGACACTGAAATATTTCAAGTAACGAAATAAAGGTAGCACTTCTATAAAATCTTGATTGCTTCATTTTAATACATTTATCAATAAAATATAACAGTAGCCTAGCAATCTGGGGTGTGCATCCATTTATTGAATGCTTATTACCGTTGCATAAGTAAAGCCATTAACACTTAATCGACAAACGCTAATTTTTAGTTTCTACTAGTTTTATTTTGTTAGTTTTTATGGTATTAATATTTAAAGCAATAAAATATATTGTTATTTATTGTAGTAAACAATTTGGCAGCTTATTGTATTATGTCTGGTGGTGTTTAATATACATGACAATGTACCTTAAGTAGAAAAACCAAGATTCTCTGTAGAAGCAGTTGTAAAATAGATATTAGTATTTCAAGACCTTTGTTGCAAGACTTTTGTACTTTATTTAGACAAAAGTGTTGTTAATAGCTAATTTGCAGTTAATGTTTAAGAGTGGTTCTTGTAAATGCATATACTGTTAAAACAGGTCAAAAGCAAAAACACTTTAGAATATGCACAAATATACTAAAATCCAAATACTTATATAAATAATCACTAAAATAAGCAATCGCACACGCTATTTACAAGAAAGGCATACTCATTTACATTGTATACACACTTCGAAATTTTGATAGCCATTTCCTTTTAATCAGTTTGAAAAATTACGTAACCGTATAGCATCTATTATCGTTTGAATGAGTTCTTGCTCTCTTACCAGGGCTACTATTACTGTAGTTTGTGTCATTGTATCGAAAGCCATTTCTAAAACGAATATTTGTAAAAACTAATAACACATAATTATTATTAATATAAAATCAAGCTAACTGACTCTTACCTAATGTTTTGTCTACAAATTAAGGTTTAACTACATTCCTACACTACATTTAACTAACTCAACATACAGACAGTGTATATATATATATATATATATATATATATATATATATATATATATAGTGCAAGTCATCTGAATCTATCGTTTGCTACTGTATGAACTTCTCTACAAGATATGGTTGAATTGGACGTCCATCCTCTCTACAAGGAATGGTAAAATTGGAAGTCTGTTGTAGTTGTCCCCTCTATGTTGCAAGGTAAAACTAAAATAGATATTTCAAAAAGTTACTAATAAACAATCATTAAACGAGATAAAACCAACATAATCAACCGTTAATTTATTTCTCAACAGAATAATATTTAACTACATAACCACACTACAATAGCACATATAACATAACATTTAGTATAATCTATATGAATCTAGATAAATATATAGATAGGTGTATACAGATGGGTTGATTTCAATTATTTTCATTATGTATAAAGGATATAGTTAAATTGCAAATATAAAATAGTTGTCGTCTGCAAGGTAGAATTCCTAAAACAAATATTAGTAAAGGCTAATGATATTTAATCATAAGCTATGTAAAATGAAATTTAACCTTTAATTTATTTGTCAAAAATTTAACATTTAACTACATTGCTGTGCTATATTTTAACACTATATAACACTACACACAGTAAATATTATATATATATATATATATATATATATATATATATATTGTATAAAATGTCAGAATCTGTTTCATCACTGTGTGTAAAATCATCTTTAAAGTAAAGTATATGATTAAATTGCACATTCCATTCATTGTAGTTGTTGTCTCTATTTCCTAAGGTAGTACTTCTAAAACAAACAAATGTTTATAAAGTTTAATAACACACAATCACTAAACAATGTAGCATCAATCTAACTAACTGCTAGCTTATTTAGCTGGAAATCAACATTGAACCACAATACTAAAAAACCGAATACCTATAACACAACATACATTAAAACACACACACACACACCACGCACGCACGCACGCACGCAAGCACGCACGCGCGCACGCACGCACACACCCACGCACGCACGCACCCACCCACCCACGCACGCACGCACGCACGCACGCACACACACACACCACACACGCACACACACGCACACGCGCACACACACACACGCACACACACACATTTAATATAAAGATGAAATTAATGTTTTGGGATATTTTTGGTCATAAATAAAACAACTGTCAAATAATCTTTCGTTTTTAACTTGACGTTTCGATCTATTCAGATCTTAATCATAAGCTAAAAGTTAGGTAATTAGAAATTAAATAATACATATATTCTTAAATTTAAGGCTAGTGTAAACTAATTTTAAATGACATATGCAAAACTTGAGTGACAGAATTAAAATTGTTTTTTGTATGTAATTTTGATGTTACAAAAACTAAGTACAAGTGCAATGATTTTTAGACATAAATATGATAAAAATTAAAAGAATGTATAAATATTGTCCATTAAATAACAGCACTACAATTAATGTTTATATAGATCGGAGTAAACAACACTTAAGTTATTTAGGTCTTGTTTGTTGTTGATGCACTTTTTTTCTTTTTGTATATGAGATGATTCAAGTAGCGTTTCTTGTAATTTTGTTCTATTTCTAAAATTTTGGTGTCTTTGAGTGAAGGTGTGTGTTTGTTAGAATGTATATGTGTCGAGAAAGCACAGTTGTTTTTTCCTAATTTTGCATCACTGCGGTGTTGAGTTAATCTGTACTTTAACCACTGACCAGTTTGACCAATGTAGAAGTGGTTGCAAATACATTGAATCTTATATACAACGTTACTGCACATTTCGGTGTTTGTTCTATCTTTAAGGGGCGAAAAAAGATTTATAATTGACTTCACATAGTAGTATGCAATGCCTATATTTGGCTTTTTTAGAATTCTAGTAAGTTGTGGAGTCAGTTTTTCAATATATGGAAGCTTGTTGTAGATCAGTTGTTGTGTTGTGATAAAGTGTTGGTATTCAACAATTTGTTGACAAGTTGAATGGGATAACCATTACTGATAAAGACTTGTTTTAATTCTTTAATGTTGTTATTTATAAAAATTGGATTGCTTATATTTGTAATTCGATTTTTTAATGCTAGGATGGTATTGACCTTGTGTTTATTGCTGTGACTGGAGTTGTAGTTAATATATCTATCAGAATTTGTAGGTTTTTTTATAGTAATTAAAAATCAAATTGTTGTTCTCTGATCGAATAATCAATGTGTCAAGAAATGAAATTTTTCCGTCTTCTACTTTTTTTAAATTGAATTTTAGATGTTCATTAAAGCTATTGAAGTGTTCAAGAGTGGTTTCAACTTGATTGTGTGGTACATAGGAAACTATGTCGTCCACATACCTCGCTAAAAATGTAACTTGAAATGGAAGGTTAGGAATAATTTTGTCCAGGAAAATCCATGACAATTTGGGCTAAGATTGGTGAGAGAGGTGAACCCATAGGAGTGCAGTAAAGTTGCAAATAGATAGTTTTTTCCATATGTAAAGTATGTGTTGTTGAATATTAGATTTATAGTACTATTGATCATTTTTTCTGAAAATTTGCAGTGAGGTTGAATTTTGTTCAATTGTTCTGATATAATTTGTATTGTTAATTCTTTAGTAGTTTTAATGAACATCTAAAATTTAATTTAAAAAAAGAAGAAGACAGAAAATTTTTATTTCTTGACACATTGATTATTCGATCAGAGAATTTGATTTTTAATTACTATAAAAAACCTACAAATTCTGATAGATATATTAACTACCACTCCAGTCACAGCAATAAACACAAGGTCAATACTAGCCTAGCATTAAAAAATCGAATTACAAATATAAGCAATCCAATTTTTATAAATAACAACATTAAAGAATTAAAACAAGTCTTTATCAGTAATGGTTATCCCATTCAAATTGTCAACAAATTGTTGAATACCAACACTTTATCACAACAAAAAACAACACAACTGATCTACAACAAGCTTCCATATATTAAAAAACTGACTCCACAACTTATTAGAATTCTAAAAAAGCCAAATATAGGCATTGCATACTACTATGTGAAGTCAATTAAAAATCTTTTTTCGCCCCTTAAAGATAGAACAAACACCGAAATGTGCAGTAACGTTGTATATAAGATTTAATGTATTTGCAACCACTTCTACATTGATCAAACTGGTCAGTGGTTAAAGTACAGATTAACTCAAAACCGCAGTGATGCAAAATTAGAAAAAAACAACTGCACCTTCTCAACACATATACATTCTACCAAACACACACCTTCACTCAAAGACACCAAAATTTTAGAAATAGAACAAAATTACAAGAAACGCTTATTACTTGAATCATTTCATATACAAAAAGAAAAAAGTGCATCAACAACAAACAAGACCTAAATAACTTAAGTGTTGTTTACTCCGATCTATATAAACATTAATTGTAGTGCTGTTATTTACTGGACAATATTTATACATTCTTTTCATGTTTATCATATTTATATCTAAAAATCATTGCACTTAAACTTAGTCTTTGTAAAATCAAAATTACATACAAAAAACAATTTTAATTCTGTCACTCAAGTTTTGCATATGTCATTTAAAATTAGTTTACACTAGCCTTAAATTTAAGAATAATCAAGTTTTATGTAAGTTTTGATATATGTATTATTTAGTTTCTAATGACCTAACTTTTAGCTTATGATTAAGATCTGAATAATAGATCGAAACGTCAAGCTAAAAACGAAAGATTATTTGACAATTGTTTTATTTATGACCAAAAATATCCCAAAACATTAATTTCATCTTTATATTAAACATTGATTCCTGGTCAATAAAGTAGAGTCTTATAATATATAATATATATATATATATATATATATATATATATATATATATATATATCTATATATACTACGATTCAGTTTCCAATCAACTTTTGTATCTCCACGCTAGTTGTGTAGGTGTTTGCCACCTGATGGCGATATTGTTTTTCTAATACCATCATACAAGGGGTTTATCAAACATATATCAATATTAGCTTCTATTATTTCATAAGAGGTCCCCAAAAGAGGGCAGCGGCTCGTTCGGTACTTAGATTAACAGAGACCATAAGGGTCGGTATGGCAGTCTAAGACACAATACCGCGATGTGGAAGGCGACGGAAAGCCACCTGCTTCGTACCTAGACGTAGCCGAAAGAAAAGTAGATACCAGACTAACTACCAACCGCGGAGAGTGGAGAATTCGCCTACATACCAAAAAAACAAAAAAAAATAAAGTACATCGCCCGCGATTATCTATTAACACATAGAAATAAATAAAGGATTCTGTACAAACAAGCAAAAAGAAAATAAATATAGCGTTACTATTTCAAAACAAACAATTAAGTGATATGAACAATTTAGTACTTAGATACGAAGTGCGCATTTCGTATTTACACAAAATAAAATTAATCAGTAGTAAATCAATGTATGAGAGCTTTTGGTCAAGAGTTTTTAAAATTTCACTCAATACTTTTTGTAAAATAACTAATTAGTAGGAAAGAATTAATGTGTTGGGGCTTTGGGCAAACATTCTTTTTAAATTGTTCATAGTACCGTTTGTAAAATACACCAATCAGTATAAAAGAGTAAGCGTATGTCTGTCCAACATTTTTAACAAAGGTACCTCACACCTGTAGAGCGATAATATAGCTTAGCAGCAACGAACAGTAGTTCTACAATGTCACTTAACTACATCAAACGTTGATACGGAATATGCCAATGACACACACAAAAGAAAACGAGTTGCATATCTGTAGGTGTCCGGATACTTAGCTCGCAAACCGTCGAAGGTGAGTCAGCACTGCAACGCCATAGTCGTCAGGATACAATTACTCTGCTACCATAACTGCAGCAGCGGTCTACGGACAAAACCAGTTGGTCTACAGACAAAAGCAGTTTGTTTACATAAAGAAAGAACCCATTTGGCCTCCAGCTAAAGAAAGCTAAAAAGAGAATTTGATTAGAATGGGTATGCGCGAGGAAACTCACCAATCCACGCTAGACACCTCCTAGTTGTCGAACAGAAAAAAAACAAACGTGCATTGATTTTGAAATACAGTAACGAATAATGTAGAAAATATTTCGACGTACAAACTGTAGAATCAAATTCAACAATGGTTCAAATAACACGAATTCTAACTACAAATCCTCGCTTAGCAAAGCGCGATTGAAACTGGAAACCCTGGTTTTATCGGAGAGTGCGCGACCTTATTTCGAAAAGTCTTTACATCGAAACAATAGAGAAAACCATTATACGCGGTTGTAATGTATACCAAAATAACAGGTACCTAAAACAAGTATATAAACTAATTAATTGTAGCATAAACCTGTCGTTTCGAAATAAATAAGTTCAAAATAAAAATTTGCAGCAAGCGTATTTATTATTAATTATGTTGAAGGATTTAACAGATTACCGGATGCCTAAAACAAGGCATAGACTACGAATAAATTTTCGTTTTAAAAGCAAAAGGGATTTGAGTTAACCATGGAAATTTTAAAGCAAGATTGAAAAGTAACACACCACATTACCTCCCAAGTGCACAGCGTACTTAAATTGTAATAAACATGACTGGGGTAAAAGATTTCGGACTTAAAATGGTTCCCGATTCGAATCTCCGGGTACTTCAGAGGATGCGATCGGAAAGTTCAGAATAATAGTAGAGAACATTTTGCGAGTCGGAGTGTGGAATGTTAGAAGTATGAAGCAAGTAGGTAAGCTAGAGGACCTAGAAATAGAAATGAATAGGTTAGTATTAGACATAGTAGGGATCAGCGAAGTTCGGTGGCCAAAAGCGGGGAATCTTTGGAGTGGAGACTTCAGGGTAATTCATACAGAAGCAGAGGAAGGAAATTCGGCTGTGGGGATAGTTATGCAAAAAAAGTAGGATACTTTGTAGAATATTACTTACAAAAGAACGAAAGAGTACTCATGGTTAGATTAGAATCTAAACCGGTAAACACAGTAATAATACAAATATACATGCCCACCTCTAGCTACAGTGAAGAAGAGGTAGAAGCGATCTACAAAGCTATCGAAGACATACTAAGATACCATGGATAAAATGGGTGTGCTGAATTTAACAGAAGAAGGACGAAAATACAAAAATAGATCAGACGAAACAGGAAAACAGATACAAAGCCACAAAATGGGAAATTATTTGCAAATGCAGAAAAGCTAAAGAACAATGGATTGATGAAAAGTGCAAAGGGGTACAAACTAAGATGGAAATAGGAAAGACAGATGAAGCATACAAACTAATTAAAATGAATTTTGGGGATATAAAGCCATATGCAAAAATATAAGGGATGCGGGAGGAAACCTCATTATAGAAAATGTAGAGAAAGTGGATAGATGGCACAATACATAGGAAATTTAGGTGCAGGAGAGGAATTAACAGCATTAGAACAGGAATCAGACATTGAAAATAATGACGGGATATCCTATACTTAGAGATGGGATTGAGTTAGCATTAAAGGGTTGCAAAAATGGCAAGACGCCAGGTACAGATAAGGTGCAAGCAGAATCTCTAAAAGCTGCTGGACACGCAGTAACAGAACGTCTCTTCCAACTTGTAAGCTATATGTATGAGACAGTCAAGGTACCCAAAGATTTCAAACGTAACATCATAGTAACTATACCAAAAAAAAGGCGCATATAGATGTGAAAATTTTGGAACAATAAGTTTGACAGCACACGTGTCAAGAATATTAACTAGAATTGTACAAAGACGAAAGGAAAAACGAGCTGATGAAGTACTAGCAGAAGATCAATTTGGGTTTAGGCGAAACAGGGTAACACTGGAGGCTACTTAAGCTCTGAAGTTCAATAGTAACGCCACATGCGTTTACTAGAATATTGTCATTACATATTATATTCAGAATGTAATACAGTTCACTAGTTATTAATTAATTCATCTTAATGGTAATGAGTGGGAGCCTATTCATACTTCGAGTTAATTAACTTTCATTCCAATATACTTCCAATCGCACAAGGCAAGTTGATTGTAATACTATATTAATTAATAAGATGAAATAGTAGCATAGATTGTTATACAAAGCCTAAATGATCATTTCAAGTTGAGTTTTGACAGCCAAGATATTGGTACGAATCCAGTCCGGAACCTCATATTGTCCATCTTTCAACTAGAATCTCCATTTGATATGATTATTTAGGTTTTGCATAAAAATCTAAATTATTATTTTATCTTATTGATTAATATTATAGTACTATAATCAACTTGCCTTGTGCAAATACTTAATATCTGTTTCAATGGTTGGTATATGACCTTAATTTTGAGCGCCGCTTACTGTGTATGATGTAAGTCAAAAACTTCACACCATTATACATGATTGACAACAATGACAAACGAAAGTTGGATTCATGTTTCGTTGCATACATGAATATTTTACCTCATTATTCTCCTTTTTTGGGAGTAAAAATATAGAATTTGGAAGAAATGAGGTATGCCAGTATTATTAGTAAAATTATTTTCGCTGACAACATAATTCCGCATTAACTGCAATTGCTTAAGCAATGTTTAGTACAGAAGTAAGGAATGCAAATCTAAAGCCTACATTTCAACAAACGTTCTAAATTTTTGTTATATTAGCCATTATATAGGAAAAAATTTACTCTAAGCATAAAAAGCTCTAATGCTTCATAGTGCTACTTTGCAGCTGAAAATTGTAATTAAGCAGCTCTTCGCTTGTCTGACAATAGGGTACGAGAAAGGCAATAAGCTTTCTCTTGCAAAAAAATACGTTAAACAAAGAAATTACCGTTTTATACCTTTTTTTACTTCCATGAAGTACTAATAATTTTTGAAAAAGGAATCTGGTTTTGTGAAAATGTGCACGTTGCAATAATCTTTAGATTTGGTTAAACCTACACGGGTGCATTTAACTGAATGTTGCATTAGGTGTTCTATTTAGAATTTCTGGCAGTTTTAGAAAAGTGTTAATCTGCTTTTAAGGTATCAAATGTATATTTTTAAGAAGTACGATACTACTACCTGGAGGCGGCAGAAGATTAAGATAAAACGAAATTTTTTTGTTAAATGTATTTTCTTACTTTCACCTATGAAAGACAACCCAGAACTCACCGCGAGGAGGTAGCTGCTGCTCGAGTTCCGCTTTTCGCTTAGCCTACGCCCCAACCAAGCAGAAACCTGAGTGGTAAAGGCAACTACTGCAAATGCATTTTGGTTTTCAGACCATCTATTTTCAATAATAATCTTTCTCAAATTTTTTAATCTACCGTTAATATATAAGGTTAGGGAAAAAGAAATCCATTATTTTTTTGGTAGATGGCTGTAGTGATCGATATCTCGTAAAGTATCAATCAAACAATTTCAGATGTATGCTCGTTGTCAAGGTGACACTCACATTCAAAAAACTATGTTGCTCTTTTTTTTTGTTTATTCAGTTGTGAGTTACAGGGTGTTAAAAATGGAAGTCAACAAAGAGAAAATTCGGTACATTTTACAGTTTTTCTTTGATAAAGGTGAAAAAGCAAATCAGGCGGCTGAAATTGTGAATGGTGTTTATGGTCTCGATACTGTATCAGCTAATTACATGCAATTTTGGTTTCGTCGATTCCGTTCAGGTATTTCAGATGTTAAAGGTGCACCTCGCACAGTCAGGCCCGTCGTCACAAATGTCGATAAAATCACAGAAATAATCGAAGTTGACAGGCAAGTTAGTAGCATCGCTCAAAAGCTAAAGATCCACCACAAAACAGTTTTAAACCATTTACACAAAGCTCGATTCAAAAAGAAGCTCGATGTTTGGGTCCCACACCAATTAACATCAAAAAACATAATGGCTCGAATTTCCATCAGCAAAACCTTGTCCAAACGGAATGAAATCGACCTATTTTTAAAGCGGATGGTGACTGGGGATGAGAAATGGGGCACATACGACAATATTGTGTGAAAACTATCGTAGTCAAAGCACGGTGAAGTAGCTCCAACGGTGGCCAAACCAGAACTAACGGCCAGAAAGGTTCTACTGTGCATTTGGTGGGACTGGAAAGCAATCATTTATTATTAGTAGCTTCCATATGGCCAAACACTAAATTCGGATTTGTACTGTCAACAACTGGACCGTTTGAAGCTAGCGATGGACCAGAAACGGCCAGAGTTGGTCAACAGAAGAGCTGTTGTGTTCCATCAGGACAATGCCAGGCCACACACGTCTGTAGTGACTCGACAGAAACTCCGAGAGCTTGGTTGGGAGTTTTAATGGATCCACCATACAGTCCGGACCAGGCACCAAGCGATTACCACCTTTTTCTCGCATTGCAAAACTTCCTGAGTGATAAGAAATTGGCATTAAGAGAAGATTGTGAAAATCGATTGCTAGAGTTTTTTACCAATAAAAACCAAGACTTGTATGAGAGAGGCGTTATGAAACTACCTTTAAAATGGCAACAAATTATAGAACAAAACGGTACATATTTGACCCAAATCGGACAATCCGAAACATGTTAAATAAAGTGTTGAAGTTCACCTAAAAATGATGGATTTCTTTTTCCCCAACCTTTTATAATGCAGCTGGAGATTAGACTATCAATGTAGAAATTGGGTAACCACTAATAGAAAATATTTCAGTATTTGGAGATTTCATTAAAAACAACACTTAAACCTTTAACACTCACGTCAAGCACGTGACCGATGCCAGAAAGGGCACCTCCCACAGACTGAATGTTTCACAGAGGATTTATGTATAGATTTTTTGTAAGTCCTATTACATATTACCAAATCTTGCATAATTATATATATATATATATATATATATATATATATATATACTGCTGTGATAACGCTTCACGTAGGGCGACACTAAAAGAGTGCTGTGACACAGGTACATAAATGGAAAATTTCAAATTACTAACTTACCTGTCTTTTCTAACTTTTCATTGCCTGGCTAGCTCAACGGCAGATATGGAATTTACAAAATGAAATCAAACACAGTTTATCAGGCCGTGCTTATAGATATAATAAACCCTAAACCAATTTCATTTTTTTGTTTTATATTTTATAATAATCTACGCTTATGGCATTAAAAGATAAGGGTTTGCAGCATAACATGTAAGATAAATATTTGTTTACGTTGCGATTCGTTGAGAATATTAAAACAATAGGGGAGCGAATGTAGGGTGTGTGTGATAGACTTCAGTTAGTGAACGGGCAGACGGAGTTCGAGGTTGGTGGCAGTTAGACGTCTAGATTAGCAGCTGTAATGTGAATCCGAGACGCGATGTAAAATACTGTTAAGTGTCTGCCATTACATGAATGTTTTAAGGTAGGATCTAATATAGTTATACTTGCAAACTTGGTGTTATTGGTTTGAGGATTTATCAGAAGATTCAAAACATTATTAAATAGTATAACCTAATATCACTACGACTGATAATTGTGAAGGGTACCGTAGAATACACTGCGGTTACCATATCATAAATTTAATACTACGTCGTCGAAATAGTAAATGTGGTGCTTTGTCCTCTTTAGAAACGTTTGGTTGTACCGTGCATTCAGATTTATGAACGCGATAGAAGGGATTCGTGCACTAATTTGTTTTGGTTCACTTGAAAAATTGAACTTACGGGTACGTTACCTGCAATCGGTAATATTACTTGGTTATCTACTTAAATTAGTTTTAGAAAGACGTTATTTCTCTGTTTACACATTATTTAATGATTTAAATTACTTTTAGTATTTTTCACATTAAATAAAGGAGATTTGATATAGAATTAAGCTTAATTCTAGCATTGGTCATAATTTACCGGGCGTTTCCTGAAGTAGATCTGCTGCATTGTGTGTAAATAATATTAAACCCTTTTATTAAAGTTAGTTAAGTTCTTTAAGCCTTTTTATTGTAACTTAGATTTCAAATACCACTCCTATCCGAACTCCTCATGAGAAAGAGCCTATCTATTGGTAGTGTTCATTGGCGCCCAAAATACGTGGGGCAAAAATATTTGAAATTTTGAGTTGCAATAGAATTGATATTATATTGATGCGAAAGATTTATGTTGTAGTAGAGTAGGATATATGATTGAATTAAGCAGTAAAATTGTATAAAGATGTCGGGGCGTAAGATGAAAATAAATAAAAGGAATAAAGGGAATTCTGAGGAGGAACGCGATGATTCACTGGTGATTTTGACAAAATTAACGAAAGAAATTAGCCGCTTTATTTCAAAATGGAGGGCAATTAATTCAAAATATGAGTGAAGTTAAAAGGTCTTTAGTAAGTAGGGAGGATGCGAATTTTTTTTTCAAAACCGTAAAAAGTATACGAAAATGAATACAAAAAAGATAACCCAGTGGTATCAAGTAATGTGGGGAACTCTCATTATTTAGCTATGTGGAAGTAACTGGGGGTGGTTAGATTCAATTTAGACCATATGGAGAAATGAATCCCGTAAAGTTTATAAATAAATTAATGTCAATATTCATGGAGGCGGATGTTCTCGAAGGGAAGCAATTAGAGTTAGCCGGTAGTGCTTTAAGAGGTTCAGCTGCTCATTGGGATGAAATTAAGCAGGGATCTTGCAGCAATTTTTCAGCTTTTAAGAGCATGTTTTTAGAAAATTACTGAAACAGACAGAAACAGAGGGAAGCATTAAAAAAATTAGAATATGGGGTAGTTGATTACGGCTCTAGGGCAGATTATTTTCTTAATAAGTATGTGAGGCTAATTATTTGAATTATTGCTTAAGCGAGGATGAGATTATTGAAATGTTGGTGGGTTATTTTGGTGGTAATGTTAGACGAGGGATTGTTAGCTTGGGTTTGTAAACGATAGATGAGATCGAGGCATATTTAAGAAAAATGGATAATGATGCAGTTAGTGAACGGAATTATAGGAGAAATCGAGGGGCTGTTCAGCGAGTTAACGTTGATAGGGTCGGTAGAAACAAAGATAGAGACAATAATTTTAATGAGAATCGAGGAAAACCAAGTGACTCATATCATACAAGAGATAACCGGGGTTGGGGAGTGAAAAATGACGAAAATGTTCAGCAATCTGGGGACGGTGGAAATGCTTTAGAGGATCGTCGAGACCGGGATCAAGAGCGTCGAATCGTAGCTACAATACCGCAATAATGTACTTTATTTAATAATAGTTATTCAGATCTGTTAGAAGAAACTCAACCGTTAATAAGGATGGATGTTGTACCAATTGTTACGGTTGTGGTAGAAAACTTAAAATACTTATTTACTTAAAAATGTTTCTTACCTTATCTTAAATTTAAAGAACTAAATTTCTTTTCATACGGATATTTTATCTAGCTTTGTTTATTCCCACGTTTGTAAGGTTTGTTTTAGCCAAAAAATTCCTTGGTAGATAATCTATTAAAGAGGTCAGTGTGTTTCGAACTCTGAACACAAACTTTCCTGGTGAAGATCCTCACAAAAAATATATTGTATGATTAACACTTATCATTCTACCTTAAATTAAATGATAATTATTTCTTGATCGCATACACCTCCCTTGTCATGCCTGAATCGCTACTATATTTGCCCATTAATAAATTATCTCTAACTTTAAATTGCTGATTGTGTCCCAATAATTGCTTTAAAAATTTAATTTCAAAGTCTTTAAACGAACTTAACTCACTTTCTATTAGTCCAAACCAAATGTTGGTACTACCCTTCAACAGAGACCTCACAATATTTAACTTTGTTTGCTCATTCCAGCTACTTTGTATTAAAGTTTTTAAGTAATTTAAAAATATTTTAGGGTTAAGTTTATTATTCCTATAAGATTTTGAGTGTTGTTCCAACAGAACACTGGTTGGACTCCATCTCATCGGTTTCCAACATGAATATTTTTAACTCCATCATCTAAATTCTCAAACTTATTTTCAAAATTTCCTGTCCTTTTTGAATGTTTCAAACCCAGGTTGACTACTTTCTTCGATTTCGTTCACCTTTTGATCTAAAATTTTAATTTTTCCATTAGTTTCTTTCTCACTTGCATCCTGATTCGTCTTTATTTGAACTGTTTCTTCTTTAATATCATCCATATCTTTTAAAGTTTGCGCCACTTTTCCTCTAATTTCAAATTTCATCTCTTCTGTGGTTTTGTTAGTTTCTTGTAAACTCAAAGTTATTCTTTCACTAATCCCTTTAAATTTCTTTTTATTCTTCTCACTAATTTTAAACTTTCCACCAATTTTGCTGTTTTCTCCAAATTCTGCTCGTAACTCTTCAGTATTTTTATCCAATTTATTACTCATTTCTTTCACATCTTTCTCATTCCTTTCACTCATTGCTTTATTTTATTGCATACTTTGATTTAGACTTAATAAAAGAGCCATCATTTTTGATTCGTGGGTATCTTGTATACTTTTGGCCTCTGGATTCTCGTTTTTTACATATAAACGCTTTCCTGAGAACTAATTTTCACTCCCTCAGTTTTCAAACTTTCACAAACTTCTTTTATTCTGTCAGTCATACTGGAAACTAATCAGATAGTACAAAAAGAAAAAACGACTCCCAAAACAAATCCTACGAGACATGAAACTCTAACAGACGAATTAATCGAGTCACAGGTTGGGTCGCCGCTAACAGAGTGCTGTGAAAATGGATGCAGAAAGAGTGATGTGATAAGGCCTCACGTTGGGTGCGTAAAAAAATAATATGAAAATGGCCGCACATTAATGCAGTTAGAAAGGCGGATGTATTATTCGTACAGATCCATCTAATTATAGTTTAATTAAGTAGGTTAACTTTTGTTTGCTAAGAATTTTTATATAATGAACTAAATAATGCAGTCTCGATTTACACTAGAAATTACCTTTGTAATGACATCTAGAAGTATATATTTTACGTAAGAGGATTTAAATTGCAGTAGTGGGAGTCGCAGCACTATTCGTCTATTATTTTTCGCTAATTCATCAGTAACATATGCTGTGAGATGCCAAATACAGTACTACTTAACCTATTCCAATAACTGAAACTTTAGATAAAGATCTTCAATTTTAATTTCTTTATTTACAAATAATATCTGCTTTTTTCCAGCACTGCGTGGGGATTTTTCTGAGTTTATACTATGATAAGGTGCATTATCCATTACTATCACACAATCAACTTCTAAAGTTGGCAACATTTTCTGAAGCTCCGCCGTTCATATCTTCATGGTAATCCCCTTAAATTCATTTAATAGAATCATGAAATGAAACAAATTTAAAACACTGTTTTCTTCGATTGAAAAAGTAGAAGTTCTTAATCTACAAATTCTTTCAGTACCAATGTGAGTTGCGATTAACGTTTGGCCTTTTCCCGAGGAATCTTTTATGCCTGTTGACAAACTTTCAATAAATGCTCGCTAAGCAGTTTTAACTGTGGCATTAAGCCAAACTTTAACATGTCTTCATTCACTTTACGACCTTCATTGCGGTATTATCTTATTAATGTTAAATAATATCTTTTCCAAAAAAACAAGTACACACTCTTCGATGGGGTTTTTTTTTGTATTATAATTACATCTAATATTTCGCACGATTCGATGAAGTGATGAGCAGCAGAGATTTGATAACGAATAGTCATTATTAATTACGCGAATTATATATTCCCCAATTTACCTATATATTAAATAATAGAATTTAATAGGAATTATTAGAAATTGTTAAATAAATCATAATGCAATTGCAAAAATTTAATACAAAGATAAACCAGACAGGTTATTAAAAGTTCATGAGAACGGATATGCAACTTTGTATCCGAGACGACAGTGATACTACAGGTGACAAGTCACAGACGTTTAAGATATCGCAATAACCTAGAAATAAGATTGAAACAATGTAACAAAGTGTAGAATTAAGAATAAAGCAGACATGAGATCTGCAAGTTCCCACAGCCGTGTGAGGGGGTAGGATTATTATAAAAAGTCCGGGAGCTCAAGAACCCGGCAGTCAGTCAAAGTATTCAGCTTTAGCATTGCAGTTTGCTTAGGCGACTCACAACATTAGTTCAATTAATTAATTTATTTTGTTTTAAAGTTAAAATCAGTTTGCCAAAATTCCACATTAATTTCTGTATTAATTAAAAATAAATTTGTTAAGTTTTGAAAACGTTTTTTAAAAACGCAGCTCCCAAGGCCCCAACCTTAATTGGCGCAGTCGGTAGGGTGTCAAAAGGGCACTAAGAATCCAAAAATCGGAAGAATGGTGACAAAAATTTCAATTCGCAATTTTGGCAGAACCCAAAGAGAAGTTGAACAAGATGCACACATCGATCGACTCCAACAAACCAAACCAACGTGGACAACGTACGAGCATCGACGAAGTTCATGGAACCATCAAAGAAATTAATGTAAGTTTATTTTCTTAAAACCAAATTGATTTTACAAACTATAATTGATATATGCTAGTATAAGAGAATTTTTTTTTTATTATTTTATGTACAAAATTTTTATTTTATGCCATTTAACAAAAATAATTCACTTATAAATCAAGGAAATTGTTTTCAAGCACGAAAGATTATATTTAAAGCAAACGAAAACTATTTTACGAGACTTGAATTTTAAAGAGGTTTTATAAAGCAAAAGAGGTTTGATTTTTAAGAAATTTTTTTACAATTATTAAAACGAACCGAAAAATAACTGGCGCACATTTATTAAATAAATACCAAACGTAACCAAAGTACGAATAATTATTAATACGAAATTAACGGGAGCACAAGTATTAAACTAATACGAAAACGCAACAGTTTAATCCAGCAAACTAAAAACAGAACGCAAATTAACCCCATCATTTAATACCAAAAGCTAAACGCAATTCTTACAAACAATCAATTACAGAAAAGTCTATTTAAAACTTGACCTTCTATCATACCTTTATAAAATTACAGCAACGCACTCTGCAAATCTATTATTAACTTAAACCATTAAACCATTGTTAATTAAAAATCAGCGTGCAAATTTACAACGCAATCCTTATATAAGATAAGAACAAAAATTATCAGTGAAGAAACATCATTTATCCCACACAACGTTATTAAAAGCTATTTATTCCAGAACAAATACCGAATAGAAGTAAACGTTCATCATAAAAAGCTATAATTAACCCATATAAAAAACGCGTATCGCAAACTCTATAACTAGATTACTGAAAGGTATAATTACAAAGACGTGCATCATAATTGAATATTTCTAATACGGAGATATCTAAAAATAATTATCAGACGCAACATTTATGCAGTAATTAAGGAAATTAAAAGCGATTTATTTAATTCTCACACCAACTGAAGGCAACATCTTTCAGAAAAGTATTAACAAATTGTATATTAAATTAAGCAAAAGCATTGCGCAATTTATTTAAAATAACCACGAGACTAAAACTACATCTTCAAGTAGACATAACTTGGTGATTAAATTACAAAGGCAATATTGTAACAAAATAATTAATTGAAAACCTGCAAACTTTATATTTAAAACTCAAGATGACGAAACAGACGAGTTATACGTTTATGCAATTCAATTAACACCCACGGATAAGATATAATTACAATAGACCTGATAAAATCAACAGAACTAAACGAAGATAAAGTCATAACTGACGCAAAACATACAAAGTGAAGTAGGTACTGCGAGAAATTATTTATTCATAACGGATTCTTTCAGGAAGCAAAACTCAAGTAGAGTTTACGACAAATTAACGTCCGCTAGATAAAAACAAGCGAATTTAAAGCTACAGCAAGTAACTCAACATTATCGAGAATAAATCCCACAAATTAATTACCGCACCGTGTAACCAAGTACAAATAATAGCAATTACGATTCCATAAATAACCCGACGCAATCTGAACTGAAAATTGACAAATCTAACCAGAAGTAACGATATAAACAGCGAAATAAATCTCAATTTTTACAAAATTTGAAATTACTCAAAAGCGAAAGCAACCCTTAACCAAAATGAGTTCAGTTATGAAACTCTATTTAGAGACGATTTAAATTTTTAATGGCAAGCAAGCTCACCTCTGAAATTCATCGGAGCATGCGAAATGTCTGAAAACCTTCTATAAACCCCAAGATAACGAGAGAAATGTTTTACTCTTATACCTAATAATACGCAAACTAATCGGAAGGGCACTAACCTTAATTGCTAGTCGAGACGATCTAGATGATTGACAAGAGTTTAAACGCATCCTAATTGCATATTTTGGCGACCAACGTAATATAAAATGCCTTGTACGAGACGTGATAAACCTCAAAATAGAAAACGACCAATCCCCGTATCAATTCGGAATGAAATGCCAAGATGTGAGAAGTCTAATCCTAACGAAATTAAAAATCAAAGAACCCGATCAACATATTTGACATTTGAAAACGAAAATTTATGACGAAATGGCACTAGACACATATATAAACAATTTACCAGAACGAATATCAGATAAGATCAGATTCCAACGTCCCCAAAACCTACAAGAAGCCATGAACCTGGTAATAGAAGAAAAAAATGTAATGTATTAAAAATGTATTACCGAAACAGATTATACAACCCCAACGCAAATAAAAGTTATTCACCAATAAAAACTATACAAGCCGTGAGACAAACCACCACTCAACAAAAATTCACACCCTTCAACGCACAAACAAATCAACCGCGAATTAATAACCCAAAATTCAACAATACAAATTTTAATAATCAATATAAACATTTTTCAAAACCAACGTTCAACCCGAATTTAACGAAACCCGCATTTCAACCAAGATTCAACCAAAACGCAAATCAACAAAAACCAGCATTCAGCGCGAACCCAGTTAGAAATACACCAATGACAAATAATAATATCAATCTTAATAACTATTACAAACCAACGCTCATGGCAACCTCATCTGGTAACACCAGACAAAATACAAAAATAACCCATATACAATCAAACCCTCATCAAGAACGCAATTTTACATCGGAAGAACTATTTCACCAAGAAGTAGAAAAATTTGACAATAACCAGAATAATTACATTCAGCCCAGTACGAACGATGAATCAAACCATGTAGAAACTTATAAACGCGACGAACAATACAACACTTACGAGGAGGACGATGAATAAAACACGTGCTCAAATTTTCAGATAGACCGATTCACAAACGACCAAACTTAATAAACTTAAATATCATAAATCACCTAGTCTACCATACATAAAAATACCCCACACCGAATATAAACTACTAATCGATACCGGATCCTCAAACACATTAATTAGCCCCAGAACCGTAAAGAAACATTATTTAGATTATGTAGAAAGAGAACCATTTAAAATTAAAACAGCCCATCAAACGACATTACACCAATTCGTAGCTAATATACCCTTACCGAGAACATTTAAGGTAAAAATGAAACATAAATTTTGTATTTTCGGATTCAACGACAAATATGACGGACTAATCGGAATTGACCTTCTAAGAAAATTAGAAGCCAACATTGACATGAAAAACCGTTTATTGAGAACTAAACACGGAAAAATCTCCATTAAATTTCAAAATACCTAAGTCGAACAAAAATACACAATAGAACCCCGAACGGAAAGAAAAATAAAAATCCCGGTAAATTCTAATAACAAAGTAGGAATAATAAATCATATAACATTAAAACAAGGAGCAGAAACCCCAATCGCATTAGTAAAAATAAAAGATAACTATGCCACTACAACGATATTAAATTCAAATGACTATCCCGTAGAATTATCACTGACAGACCCAATTAACGTAGAAGAACTAAATTTTAACGAAATGGAAATAGACTAAAATTTAGAAAACAATTGCAACCCAATAGAACATGACAAAGTATTAAAAGAAAATTTAAGTAACATTCGCTTTAATACCGACATCAATCTAGAAGAGCAAAGAGCAATTAACTTATGTTTTGAATACCGCCACATATTCCACTGTGAAGGAATATCCCTATCAATCACCAACACAGTTAAAATATCGACCTAACAGACAACAAGCCAATCTTTACAAAAGCATATAGACTACCTCATGCAAGCCAAGAAGAAGCTGACCGCAAGTAGCAGACTTATTAGAACAAGACATAATCCAGCACTCCAACTCACCATGGAGCAGCCCCGTGTTAATAGTACCTAAGAAGTTAGACACAACCGGAAAGAGAAAGTACAGAATGGTTATAGACTACAGAAAGTTAAATGAAAAAACTGTAGATGACAAATATCCACTACCAAATATAACCGAAATTTTAGACAAATTAGGCAAATGCCAATATTTTTCAACATTAGACCTAGCATCAGGATACCATCAAGTAGAAATGCAAGAAAAGGATATATCGAAAACAGCCTTCAGCACACCTAGAGGACATTACGAATACAAACAAATGCCATTTGGATTAAAGAACGCACCATCTACTAGTCAGAGAGTCATGGACAATATACTACGAGGAATACACAACGAGAAATGCCTTGTATACCTAGACGACATCATAGTTTATTCCACATCATTAGTAGAACACATAGAAAGACTGAAAGAAGTATTTGAAAGATTAAAACAAGCATATTTCAAAGTACATTTAGACAAAAGTGAATTTTTACAAAAGGAAGTATCATTTTTAGGACATATAATAACACACCAAGGAGTAATGCCAAACCCCGATAAAACAAATGCAGTTCTAAATTACCCCTTACCAAAAACAACCAAAGAAATTAAAGGATTTCTAGGACTTAGTGGTTACTACCGTAAATTTATTAAAGGTTACGCTCAGATAACCAAGCCCCTGACAATTGTTTAAAAAAGGGAAACAAAATTGAACACACCTGGGAATTCATTAAAGCCGTAGACAAAATTAAAAATATATTAACGAATCACCCCGTATTAGAATACCCACACTTTTCAAAACCATTTATACTAACGACAGACGCATCGAATGTAGCATTAGGCGCAGTATTGAGCCAAGGAAAAGTAGGTAGCGATAAACCCATCAGCTGCGCATCCAGAACCCTAAATGAAACTGAACAGAAATATAGCACCATAGAAAAAGAATTATTAGCCATAATTTGGGCAACAAAATATTTTAGACCTTACCTACCCGGAAGAAAATTTTACATATACACCGATCATAGACTATTAGTATGGCTATGCAAACTTAAGGAACCAAATTCCAAATTACAACGATGGCAAATCAGACTAGAAGAATACGATTACGAAATTATATATAAAAAGGGAATTTACACCAACAACGCAGACGCTTTAAGTAGAATACAACTCAATGCATTAGAAATGTAGGAAACGTAAACGAAACAGAAATAAGGGAAGATCCAGAAGAGATCGACACAATACATTCGACACAAAACGAAGAACCTAAAACCGCGATCAAAATCTTAAACGGAGCAATCGATATGAAACCCAATCAATTTATAATTACCGAAGTTTTGAATATCCCCAATCCCGTAAAATATACAAAAGTAGATAATAAAAAGATATACCAAATCCAAATAACCAAAGATAATAACGAGGAGCAAATAATTAAAATTCTAAAAGAATACTCCCCCGAGAAAAAAACAATTTTATTTTTATTTCAACACCGAACATTTATACTAAAGATTTTCAGAATTACACGTTAAATTATTTAATAACTCAGGCCCTAAACTTATCAGATGTACGAGAAAATTAATAACGCTAGACGACACTCACGAAATAAATGATGTAATTAGAAATCAACACGAAGGAAAAACCACCATCGTGGAATTAATGAAACCATAAAGCAACTTGTAAGACGATATTATTTTAAAGACATGAAAGAATTGACCACAGATTTTATTAACCAATGTGAACTATGCGACAAAGCTAAATACGACAGGAAACCCCTAAAGATACCATTAATGTTAACCAAAACACCCGACAAACCTTTTCAAAAATTTCATGCCGGCACTCTAGTTGTAGAAGCACAAAACTATTTGACAAGTGTAAACGCATTCACAAAAATAGACCAAGCAATACCAATCACTTTTAAAAATAGCATTGACGTAACCCAAGGATTTTTACAGTACTTTACATTCTATGGAACACCCGAAACAATAACGTTAGATAACGGCAGCAAATTTAGAAATGAGACAATACAAAACACTTTAGAACTCCACAATCATTAAAATTTATTTTTTATTATTTACTTTGATTTCTATCATCGGAACACACCTGTATAACACTGGAAAAGTTTGTTTTGATGTAGAAATAATGCTACAGTATTCTGGGAGAACAGCTTTACAACAATATGAATTCACGTAATAAAAATTCGAAGTAGTAATCCAAAAAAGAAAGAGGTGAGTGTAGGTAGCGACTTTACAAACGCAATGTAGGACACAGATCATAGAGACAATACATATACATAACCTTAGAATTTCCTAGAGTAAAATAATGTAGAACAGAATAAAATGAAATAGAATTTAATTGTTTACAATAAACATTTGTTATGCATTGAAATTTAAAATTTTTTTGCATAGATCAAAATAGTATGTATATAAAACTCTAACTGATTTGTCTAGTTACGGATTTTTACCGTATTAGGTTTTCAATTGCAGTTCATATATCTATTATGGGTTTTGGAAAAAATTGTTTCCACAGAAGTTATTGAGTATTTTATTCTTAGCAAATTTTACCCATTGGTTTCACTAAATATATCCTCACATTTTATCAAAAAATTAAAACAAAAAGTTTACTCTTTGTACCCAAAATAGCATTAAACATCAAATGTCAAATGAAAAATTTGAAATTATAAATACCCTAAGTACATATGCACTTGTTAGAATTTGATATTTGATGTTCATAGTTTCCATGGCAACATCTATTTTGGATAGAAAAAGTAAACTTACTATTTTTCTTTTAAAAAACATTACACTATTAAAATTTGTTAAGAATGATGCAAGCCGAAGCGGGACCCACGGTATGATAAAATAGAAAAAAATGACACTTTTTAAATGATATATTTGTTGGATGTTACTTCAAATAAACATTAAATTTGCAGTTAAAATATTTCTTAAAAGAGTAAAATAATTGTTTTAAAACAAGTTTAATTTTGCTTTTAAGTTACTTTCTTATAACGGTTTAACTTAACGAATTACAAGTAACTGGAAAGCGCATGCTATGTTTCATACATTACAAAGATTTACGACAGAAACACGTGACTGTAAGACCTATCTTGATGGATTGCACCGGAAAATCTATGTTAAGTTAGCTTCCGACCAGTTTTACGAAAATTAATAAACGCTCTTTGTTACCCGATATTACAAAGTGCCATATTGTTACATCGCTTTATCTGATCACTGAAGAAGTTATACGACTTCCACCAACTTCCACTTTTTGGTTTAATGCCAAGTTAGCTTTTACAAAATTAATCGTAATTAAAGTTTGTGGGAAGTTAAAATAATGAATTCCCGTCGGTGATATTTTTGTCACAACCTGATCCCAAAATCATAACCTTTAAGCAGTGTAAATCTGTCTCATGTTTCAACCAATGAAATGGAAGATTTTTATTTCTAATTTTTTTCATTGCTTTATTCTCTCGTGAAACGAAATATAAAATTAATTTTTATTCTTTTAAGGTGGCTTTACATTATACAATTTTGATGCAATGCAAGATATTGCATTGTATGTCACTTGCATGTCATTTCCTTTTTACACTTGTGTAATTTGTATGCAATTTTAGTTTGATGGGAAGTGTTACCAACAAATGAAAATAACATCTTATCGAAACTATACTTAGCATTGGCATCATAAACTATTTATATAATAATTATTTAATATGCATTTTGATTATTAATGTTGTTCAACAATCAGTTATTAAAATATAGATCATGTTATACTTATTACAATTTTATTTCTAATTTGGTATCTCACTTATCACTAAAAGAAATTACCAGAATTGCATAGAAATTGCAAAAAATATAACATGTTCTATTTATTTGAAGTTGCAACAGCTGACTGAAAACCTGCTCGAAGGCATGCGCAGTATGTTGCATTTGTATTGCATTGCATCAAAATCGTATAATGTAAAGCCACCTTTAGAAATGAACGTCTGCTAGGATTACAAATTGTGCTTCATGTAAAAATTAGGTTGCTCATTTATACAGAATCATATTTCCTGATATTGCAACGAGCGGAACTTTTACAATAATAAAACTAGCCTGAATACAGATGCGGCAATGCCAAAATGAATTCAACAATTCTAGTTTATAAACGTACAAACTGCTTTTTTATTTGCTACGTGCATTGACGTTGCCTAGAAAAAACAAAAAAAAAAGAAATGGACCGGTCTCAATCGGTGAGTGGGCGGGGTATTATACCTACAACAAAAATTAAGGGAGGCCTGAAATAAAGAAAGAAAATTACACACACTCATTCATACTCAAAGCACAACATATCAACAAAAGAAACCTATAATTACACACAATATGTACATGCAATAAATAATTACACACTAAATCTAAAAAAAAAATATCAAGCAATAGAACAAATCTTTTTTCAATAATGGTGAGCTGCCGGTTTTAGGTTACTCCCTAGATTGAGTTTCAACAAAAAAAGAAATTAAGCGAAATTACCCCTCTGAAACCAACAGCTCTAAATCAGCATGGTAAATCTAAAACTAAGTATATACATCTAATAGCAACAACATTTTCAAACGTGCCAGCAAGCCTTCAAATCATTTTCACTTTAATAAGTTGTACACTCTTAGTTATTTAAAGCAAATAGTAATGCATTCATATAGTGTGAATAAATCTCAAATTAATTCACTAATTGTCGTCAAAACGGATTAAATTTAGGAATGCATGAGCTTAAACCGAAAATCCCAACCGATATGGGTGCAGTCGTAAATGATGGAAAAAGCAAACACTCACGCTTGAAGTTGCTGACGTCGGGGTTGAGTCACTAGCTGGTCCACGGCAACGAGTAAGTAGGCCTACACCCAAAAAGAACGCACTTGGCCTCCCATTACAGCAAGGGACGACCATTCATCGTGGCTTTAAGGCCACCGAAAGAAGCACGCCGTATTGCGTGCGCGAAATTTTCATAACTGAGACAACCAAACATTTTTACACGTGTCTCCGTTGTGTAGATTGGAAAGCAAAGAAAAATCAATTTCGTTCAGCCAGTGGCCAGAGTTAAAAGTAATATTTTTATTCAGAATTAACCTGGAAAAACACAGTTTATATTGGGATAATACGCAGCTTTTATTCGACGAATTCTTCCAACGGAAAACATAAGAAGCAATTAGCGGATACTTGGAACACGTTATCGACTAACTGAGTACAGCGTAAACTTTACGTTAGGGAATTTTCGGAAGTAGAATTTACTCTTAATTAGCGGAAGTATTTACCAAGTAAAATATACAAGATATTTAATTTATCGAATAAAGTTTCGTTTTAGAAGCAAAGCGAATTTTAGTTGAAAATTATTAGCCAGCGTATTTCTTTTTAATTATGAATCGACGATTTTATTTAACCGTGGACATGGAATTTAGATAAACGGATAATTAATTAGCAAAGGATTTGAGTTGAAAATTATTGTAAATAAAACAACCAATTAATGGCCGAAAATGAACGTAACATATTTTATAAAGTAAAGCAAAGACAAAATCGATCACAATTGTAGGTTCATATACGTTAAATTAATGGGTGTGGATTACTTACTAATAACCTTTCAGCGAGAGTAATTTCCAACTATTGTTAATATAGAATTAAAACCTATGGACGTATTACAAAGTGTGAAACTATAAAGTAAGCAGTTTATTGTGACGCCGGTCCACAACCTCAATAAATATTTAGCAAGCGCAGCTCAGGTCATGTGTTTTTTTACATTACATTTGATTTTCCAATGCTCCACCCAAGAGTACTACATTGGCCAGGAAACGAGTTTTTTTTACCTGAAAAATTTGGAATTTTGCCGGACCCTTGCTGTTCTAAGCAAGGTAAGGATCTTTAACGTGCGTGACAACACTCACACACGGGACCTCCATTTTACCTCTCATCCGAACAAGGGTGTATTTTTGTGAAAATGCTCGCCTAACATTTTTCAAGCGGACCATGTCGGGATTTGAACCCGGGACCTTGGGCGTAGTAGTCACACACATACCACTACGCCACGGAGCCGCCTTGTGTTTTTTTACAACGAAATGTTTTAGGTTTTATGTGTAGACATTTTATGTTTTAGTTCCTACTCTATTGATTTTCTAACTCGTAATTTCCACATTAGGAGTAGTGGAGACACTTTATGTTTTAGATAAGAAGGTTATGTTATATTGGATATACTGTTTTTTTTATGAATGACTGCTTATAAAGTGTGTTTATAGTTATGCAGAAAATAAAGATAATCTATTTTCATCCTGATAGTTACGTGTTTTATTTTAGCTTGGGAGATAATTTCTCCCACAGATTCAGAAGTGGGATCTGAATTCCAAAAAGCCTATTTATTTTATGCACCATTATTACGAATTGTGAGGTTATGTCACTTGCCTCGTGTTAAGAAATTTTTAAGTTTATGTTAACCAATTACTATGAATCAGCAGAGTAATGGAATTGTACCAAACGAAGCCTACGATTTAAATAATTTCGAACGATTTTACCAGCAAGCTCAACAACCCTGTGTTGGAGTTGAACAAGCACCAGCGATGGATTTACACACTCCGGTACCTGTTGTAGGTGAACCGTTTAATTTTAATGTTATGCTTCAAACAATGAACACGATTATGCAGCAAAATGCTAAACTTATGCAACAAGTTTTCGTTAATCAAGCTAATAGTGCACAGGTTAGAAATTTCAATATTATGCCTGACGTTTCGAAAAGCATCTCAACATTCAATGGAGAAGATTTATCTACAAGTAAATTTTGACTTGAAAGCTTACAAAGTGCTGCTACTTTACATAACTGGCCGGAAGAGTTTATCCTAGAAACTGCCAGAACACATCTTGTAGGTGCTGCATATCATTGGTATGTAGTGAAACAAAGTTCGATCTTAAGCTGGGAAGAATTTAAGAGGGAATTTCGTAACACTTTTATTCACGAGAAGAATTTAACCACGTTATGGAAAACAATGAGTGCACGAATGCAGAGTACCCGTGAGGATCTAAGTTTTTATTTCCACAAAAAAGTTAGGTTATGTTCCCAGTTAAGTTTAAGTTTCGACGAAACGAAGGAGCAAATAGCAATCGGGTTAATTTCTCGCGAGTTGGCTTCGATGATATTAAGTAAAACACATCTAGACGTGGATGACCTTTTCAGAGATTTGGTGCTTTACGAACGGGTAAATAATGAACGTAGGTCTAGGCATGTAACTAAGCCGTCTCCTCGAGGTGCAATTAGTAGACTGGGTAATGCCTTGAGTACACGCAATCAATCTACCTTTGGTTATAATCGTCCGATTACTAACTTGAAGCAGGAAGTTAAAGGGTTTAAGTGCTTTAATTGCTTCAAGGAAGGGCACACAATCAGCAGATGTCCAGAACCCAAACGTGTGGTAGTATGGCTCATCAAAAAAAGGATTGTCCAAAAAACCAACTTCCGAAACCTGAGGCAAATATTTCTACAAATGTTGTACAAACATCTTTACCAGATCCATTTATGGTAACTATTAACTATGCTGATGATAATTGTAAGTATGTAATTACTAGTTTATTGGATTCAGGTAGTCCAATTAGTTTGATAAAATCTTGCTATGTTCCGATAAATTGTTTAGCACAAAATGTTGATAATATTAATTTCACTGGTATTAACGGTTCAAAATTAGATATCATTGGTGTGTTTATTAGAGATATTGAGGTATGCAATATTAATGTTATGATTAAATTTTATGTTGTGTCTAACGATACCATGTCATATCCTGCAATCCTTGGCAGAGATTTTATTTCGACATCTGATATTACTGTTGTGTCAGGTGATAAGCTTGAAGTAAAGAATAAGTTACTATTTTATGTTCCGAGTTGTTTAGAGAATAATGTAATTTGTACATGTCATGACGATCTGGGTCATGTGGGTATTGATAAGGTCATTAATAATATTACTAAAGTATATTGGTTTCCAGAGCTAAAACCAAAAGTTAAGGCATATATCCATAATTGTCTAAAGTGTTTGGAGTTTTCTCCAATGAGTGGTAAGACGGAAGGTTATTTGAATAGTTTACCGAAGGGTGAGGTACCATTTCAAACTATTCACACCGATCATTATGGTCCGTTAGAAAATGCTCTTCCAGGGACTACAAATTTGTATTGTTGATTATTGATGGTTTCACTAAGTTTGTTAGACTGTACCCTTGTAAAGGTACATCTGTGAATGAAGTAATTAAGAATTTAAAAGATTATTTTAGAAGTTATTCTAAACCTAGACGAATTATTTCTGACCGTGGGTCTTGTTTTACGTCGAATGCATTCAAAGATTTTATGGAGCAGGAATTTATTACCCATGTGTTGATAGCGGTAGGTACTCCTCGTTCCAATAGGCAGGCTGAGAGATTTAATCGGGTTTTTACGCCGATGTTAGCTAAGCTATCAGTTTCACCTAATAAGTGGGATATTGTTTTAGGCAATGTTGAATTTGCAATGAACAATACCATTTGCAGATCCACAAAGGAAACTGTAAGTAAATTGTTGTTTGGTGTTGACCAATTAGGCAAGATTATTAATAGGAGTAGATTTATTCTTGAATTATACGCTCAAGAGGAGAGAGACCTTGTAAAGATTAGGGAATTAGCTGATGAAAATATAAAAAAGACTCAAACATATAATAAAAGTTATTATAATAAAAGACAAAGATTCTTCTGCATACGACATTGGTCAGTATGTGTTAATTAGGAATGTGGACACCACTCCCGAAGTGAATAAGAAACTCATTCCAAAGTTTAAGGTACCTTATGTCGTTTATAAGATTTTGAGTAATGATCGTTATGTGGTGAAGGACATTGATAGGTTTCAACGGACACAAATGCCTTTTAATACTGTTGTTGGTCCCGATCAAATGAAATCGTATTTTACTGACACGATTCCTTCATAATTTGTGTTTGTTTTATGCTCTTTATGAAAATTTTGCGTGTTTATGATGATAATATTATGTATGACTTGTGATTTTATGATACCTTATGAACTATGAATTATGTAATTTTTATGAATTTTGGGTTTTATGTATTATGTTACGATCGTTCACATCAAAAATAATTATGTCGTGTTAAGACACTTATTGCTTATGTAATATTATGTTATGAATTTATGGCACTTATGATGTTATTTATGAAGTTATGGTTTATGGCTTTATGATGTTACTTATTCACTTATGATTATGTATTATGCTATGATTTATGTTGAAGTGAGGGAAAAATTGGTCTGTTTAAATTTATGTTATGCTTTAACCGAGGACGGTCAAAATGTCAGAATGGCCGAGTTGTAGACATTTTATGTTTTAGTTCCTACTGTATTGATTTTCTATCTTGTAATTTCCACATTAGGAGTAGTGGAGACACTCTTGTTTTAGATAAGAAGGTTATGTTATATTGGATATACTGTTTTTTTATGAATGACTGATTATGGAGTGTGTTTATAGTTATGCAGAAAATAAAGATAATCTATTTTCATCCTGATAGTTACGTGTTTTATTTTAGCTTGGGAGATAATTTCTCCCACAGATGGAAGACACCTGATTCTAGCAATGCTTGCAAAATACTTAACAAAAGACTAAAAGAGATTGATATTCAGGATCTTATTCACCACTTAATAATTTTTTGCTTTTGAAGTGTGCTCAGACTGCACAAGTTCGAGCTACCGAAACAAAACAAAATCCCCGAAATATGAAACAGTCGAACTGTGAACTGCGATAAAGTACTAGGCAGGAAACTACAAGGTGGCTCCATGATGTGTTGCTAGGCGTGTGAATACTATGACCAACGACCCGGGTTCGAATCCCGACACGTTCCGCTTGAAAAATGTTAGGTGAGCATTTTTCACAAAAAAACGCCCTCGTTCAGATGAAAGGTAAAAATGGAGGTGCCGTGTGTGTGTGTGTGTGTGTGTGTGTTCTTACGCACGTTAAAGATCTCTACTTTGTTTGGAACAGCTAGAGTTCGGTAAAATTCAAAATTCTCCAGGTAAAAGAAAAACGCTTCCTGGCCAATGTAGTACCTTCGGTGGAGCATTTGAAAATCAAATGTAGGGCAGGAAACTACATAACAGTTTCTTTACAAAATCAAGCCAAAATATATCTTAAGCTGCAAGTCAATAGAAAAACTGTGTTCCTACTTAAACCCATTTGTTAAATTAATTAATGTAATCTAATTGTGCATTTTAAAACTATGACGGTTTTCATTCACTCAACTATATTACTGCGCTGGTAATTATTCATATGATTTTTTTTTTAATAACTTGCATTTACATCGTCAAAAGAAGCAATCTGATTTTTAGAGCGATACAAAAAAAAATCTGTCATTCTCTTTCAATTGCTTAAGAATTTTGATGCAATGCCAAAAACTTATTGATACTTTCTTTTAAACGTTGCATTAAAACCGCTGTATATGCTAATAGAAACTTTGTATTTTTTTATTTTGTTAAATGGCAGGTATAAATAATGATGCAATCGGATAGAATTTTCATTGAATACAACCTGCACTGGTGACAAAGTTAAAAAAATCGCTACTTAAGTAATGCGGTCAATATATAAAGAATGGATTGAAAGTATTTGTATATAGTTCTCCTGAACGATGCAAGTTTTAAAAACTGATTGTGTTTTTTATCTTTATCAGTTATTGCTGTGAATAACGATAAACTTTAATTTATTCATGGTAACTAGCGGTTACAATAATTAATAACTGATAACTCTTAAATACTTCGTTCTTCAATGTTACTAAATAAATGTGTAATGGGTGAGTCTTTGGCAGTGAAAAGTAGTAGAGTAACTGCACCCCGCCAGCCCTTGTAATGCGCGGGGGGGGGGGGAGTGCAAAGAGGCCCAAATGATAAAAAGTTCAATTTATTCAACTTCAGCGTATCCAAATTTAGCGGGCAAGAAATGACCAAGAAAAAAGTTGCAGATAATTCAAGAACCATGTTAACGAACGGTTTTCGTGGTGTTATTATTACTAAGAACTGCTGAAATACATAGATAAGATATAATAAGTAAAATAAACAATGGACACCACCTGCACACTACATCTTCTCTTTCTACCTGCACTGTTTTATTTTTTATAGGTTAATAAGCCGGTGGAAGAGATTGTAAACTTTAAAAACAAGTACGATAGAAATTTGGAGTTCGATACAACTACAAATACGGAAGTAAATGTGAGTAGTGGTTTTTAACTTAGTGAATCATCTTTGGATCTCAGGAAAGAATATTCTACCGATTTTGCGCATTTCTTAAAAATTAATGCTTTACCACATGACAATTTAAGAGAAAAAAACTATTAATTACGGATTTTGTAGACCAGTGGTGCATTTCCTTAAGATTCACTTCTGTTCACTATTATAACTTAGTAAGTGCAGGTGAAAATAAAAGCAATAGCTTAAACTTGCCAGTCAATTCAAATGGCCTGTTGTGTTATTCTGCATTAAAAATTTGTGCTTATTTTCAAACATGCTGGCTGTTTGCATCAGTAAGGTCAAGCTGGACGACTGGAATTAATGATTGGCGGAGTTTGTCAAAAAAAGTAAAGAGCATTGGGTTGTGCAATCCCATTTAACTTGTTTTATTTATGATATGTGGAAAAAATTATACCATAGATAAAAAAGATATTCTACTATTAAAACAAGAAACTGAGTTTTGGAAAAATGTTTTAGGCAGACTTTTCAACATTACTATAACACTTTGGTAATTATATCCGTATTTTTATTCCAAATTACGTTAAAACCACATGAATGAAAATAAATCAATTTTATTTTAATTTATAAAATTATATAGTAGAAGCATTGTATGCTCTTTTTAAAAAGCTTTCAGAGTCGAGAAGTTCATTATTATGCACCATATATTTGAGCTTTACGAAGTTGTTAAATAAATTCCATGCAATATGACATCATTCTAAATAGACATTGCTGTAATGCTACACATTCGGTATTAACAAGACATTAAATAAGCAGAATACAGAATATAGGATTTACATAGATAAGATCATCAGCTTTGAGACTGATGAAAATGCACAATATACATTGTAGTAAGGCAGGCATTGATTTATAACATATGATATAGAGTGGGAAGAAAGAAGAAGTTTAATGTGGAATAACAGTCTTCCACGTAGACAAGGACACAGCACAGCTTGCAACGACCGACTGTTTGGCGCTCCTCGATATTGATGAAAACAGGACTTTTCAAAGTAAGTGATAATGTAATGCAGAATGTTAGTTGAAAATCTTGTTAAGTATTAGTTTAGAAGTTTTTTATTGTTTCTTTATTTTCTTTTTGCATTTGCTATAGTAACCCACTTCCAACCACTGCAGTTAGCCAACTTACCCTGTTTCGTGTCACGCGTTACAAAACTCGGTTGTAATTGTGACTGCTGGTGATGACGAATAACAAGTAATAAACTCCGAACTTAAAACTCATTTATTCATAATCATAGTGTAACTGTGGATTGTAATTATAACTTCGAGTATATAAAATGTAAATGAAGCGGGAGCCACGATAGTAAACACAACCGCTTCGTATGGTTTCAAAGAGGTTACTAACTACCCGTATCTACCGGCACAACCCCAAAATCCTCGTGAGCACCTGGTCAACAAGCTAGGCCAACTAAGACATAACATTCCCCCGGCCTTAAAATGAGTACATTTCAAATTACAATATTTGTAAAATAAGCAAACAGTAAGTAAAAAGTAATATAAGATAACCATAAACAATATGAACTAGAGTAAATGCTAAGCAGATTTTTTTAACGTGTCCTTTATGGTTTGCACTGCCGATGCACGCACTATGTTTTTTTCTTTCCGGGATGAATTTCCATGATTCGACCAACAGGCCAATGATTTGGTAGAAAGTTATCTTCCGTTATCAATACAAGCTGTGCAATTTGTAGCGACGGGCCCCTTGGACCTTTCCATTTATTTCGACGTTGCAAAGTTGTCAAATATTCGCGTTTGCAAGGAGACCAAAACTGCTGATATAATTTTTGAACCCGTTGCCATCTAGTTAGTCGATTGATGGGAACTTCTAACAGATTATAGTCGAGCATGGCATCCATATGATCACCAATCAAGAAGTGACTAGGCGTTAAAAAGGAATAGTCGTTAGGATCGGTAGTTAAAGGCAGTAAAGGGCGGGAATTTAACATTGATTCGAATTGTGCCAAGACGGTGCACATTTCTTCAAAACTCAAATGAGCATTAGAATCAATTCTATTAAGATGTAATTTAGCGGATTTTATAGCGGATTCTCAAAGTCCGCCAAAATGCGAGGCACGGAGAGGGATGAACTGTCATGAATTTCGTATTTCGCTAAACCGTCTGCTAAAATTGTATTATTAACGCTGTTAGAAAAAAATGAATATATTTCGCACATTTCTTTATTAGCGCCCATAAAATTGGTAGTATTATCGTTGTAGATATTCTAAACACAACCCCTTCATGCAAAAAATTGTTTTAGTGTGGTTAAAAAGGCTTCTGTAGTAAGACTACTACTAATTCAATATGCACATAGACATGCATATAAATATTATACCGTAAACCTTGGCAAGCTTGTTTGAGCGTTTGGGACCTTCTTTTATATAAAGCGGACCGAAATAATCGATACCACAGTTAGAAAAAGGACGTGTTACTTCAGTACGAACACCAGGTAGTTGACCCATCATGGGCTCTGTTTTAATTGGTTTGGTCTTAAAACAGGGAATACGCTGTCTTACAATTTTTCGTTCAGCTTTCCTACTATTTATTTCGCAGCTTTGCTTAAGTTACCTGAACACCGCCATAAAAGGTTAATAAGTGGTCGCGTTTGATTAGCATATATTTGTCAACTGACAATTTCCAGATATAGGAATAGGAAATTTTCTTTCGAATTTAAGAGCGGCGTTTCTTAATCGACCTCCAACTCTTAAGGTTTCGTTCTCATCCAAAAAAAGATTCAAGCATATCAATTTACTATTTTCAGTAAGTTCCTTTGAGTTTTTTAGCGTCGCTATTTCGGTGCTGTAGTATCGCTGTTATACGATCTTAGCTAAAGTTAGCTCCGCATTTTCTAGTTCTCTTACCTATAAAGGACCTTTCAATTTATTGTAGTTCGTTTTACAATTGTAGGTGAAGCGTTTTATAAACGCTGTAACTCTTATGAAACGTGTGGCGTTTGAGTAATTTTCGTACCAATACATATCTGGCGCATGTTCCCTTAAAGTACCAAAGCCCTTGCTTCTGGTAATTTGTCGTGAATTACAGGTTCTGACAGAGATACACAGAGTCTCTCTAAAAACTGCGGGCCATACCACCACAGTTGTGAATTTTTAAGTTTGGACGGAAATACCCCTCGGGGTAAAATATCGGCAGTTTTTGAATTAGAGCTACTCGATGCGACACAAATGTTTTCCAACGTGTGGGACCAGATTTTAACCAAGCTACTGTAATGGTCGAATCGCTATAGTAATATACACTAGAAACCGTAATACGCAAAGGCCCAAATACCCGTGTAATTAATTGAGCAAGTAAACTGCCGCACATAGTTCTATCTTAGGCAAGGTTATCGTTTTTAATGGAGCTACTCTCGATTTTGCACACATTAAATTACAAGTAATTTTTCCGTTAATAGGAATGACCTTTAAGTAAACACAGGTTCCATAAGCCAGAGTACTCGCATCACAGAACCCGTGAATCTTGTAAGTAGCATTCTGGTGATAAATTAGCTTTCGATTTATTTTTATTTCAGAAAGTTTGTCCAATTCGTTTAAAAATTCCTTCCATTGGAAATGGATTTCTACCGGCACTGATTCGTCCCAAGATATATTCAATTGCCATAATGTTTGTATTAAAAGTTTGGCAGTAACTCTCATGGTCCTAGTAAAACTACGGATCGAAAATTTTCGCGGTATTAGATAATATTACCCTTTTCGTTACACGCTTTTCGGGAGGCTGCAATGAAGTGTAATATTGATGCTTATCGGATTGGGTATCCAAAAAACACCTAAAGTTATCAAGTGTTCTTCGTGTTCAAAGTGCAACACAAAATTGTTATCTGAAGTATGTAATAAATCTGAAAGTATCGTACTATTGTTCGATGCCTATTTCCTGAGCTCAAATCCAGAATTTGCAAATAACTCAAAAGGCCGATTTTGTATTTCCTTTAATTCACTAAGACAATTCTCGCGCCGGTGAGTAAGTCGTCCATGTAGAAATCAATGGTAAATATTTGCGCAATGTTTGGTTCAGTCTGTTGAACTTCGTTAGAAATTTCTGGCAAGCATAGTGTTGCTAAAAGTGTCGCAGAACAAGTACCGTAAGTAACCGTCTGCAATTCGAAAATATCGATGGGTTTGTTTTTATCAAATCTCCACAAAATCCTTTGGTACCTTTTGCCGCTTTCATTAATTTGCACCTGGTGGTACATTTTAGCAATATCGCTCGTGATAACATCGATGCGTACGAAATCGCAATAAAATTGAGAATAAATCATTTTGAATGCTAGGACCTGTCATTAAAAGATCGTTAAGAGATTTCCCCGAAGACGATTACGACGACGCTTCGAAAACTACGCGTACCCTGGTAGTTAGGCTCTCAGTTTTAATTACTGCGTGATGCGGTAAATAATAACCCGAATCGGTTGATTCCACAGAATCTGTAACCCTTTTCATATGATTCATTTATAAGTATTCTGACATAAAGGTGTCATAATTTTCCTTAAGGCGAGAATCTTTAGCACATTTTTTCTCATTAGCACAGAGTCTACGTTTAGCGCAATTATACTAAAGACACTATAACTGCCCTAATAATAACGTGGTCGTCGCTTCCACTGAAACATGTATCAGCTTTGTATAAACTCTGCGCCATTAATACGCGCACGAAACCTTTTTAAATACGTTGTTTACGGTGACCATTGCTCATAAACGTATTGGTTTTAGGTTGAGCGTTTCTGGTTTCTGGAAGTATTCGTACGGTTATTTTAATATCCTATCGAATCTTTGTTTAAATAACTAGGCGTATCTTCCGTAATCGTACAGTAGTGACATCTTGCGCTAGCGCCTGATCTTATCGCCTAGAGGATGTATAGTACTATGACACGTGCTGCCGGAGGTGATTCGTACGCTAAAACGTGGCTTTATACTCGGTAATCCTCCGGAAGTGATGCCCCGTGGTACTTTTGCTGGCTAACGTATCGTTAGGTTTACCTATGAAGATATCCTATCTAATTATCTTTGTTTATCTACCCTCAGAACTTATTTTCCGTCAATCCTACATAGTAGACATCTGCCAGCCACCTGGCGCACCGATCTTGACGCCTGAGGATGAATGACTCATGACTACACTTTTGCTAGCCGGAGCTGATTCGTACGCATTTGAGCGTCGACGTATCATCTCTAATTCCTCCGAGCGATGACTTGTTAGAGCCCGCGATTCGTGAAGGATTCTTGCCAACCTACTAATGATTTTGCTATTCATTTGTGTTAAAATTGAGTAAATTTACGATAGTATTGCGTAATATTGATGACATCAAATATAAGTAGTTGAACCGCTGCCCAAATCTGTAGCTACAAGCATTAGTGGGCTGCCAACTGTTGATAGTGTCTATTACACCTCGCTTCCGGGGTTGCATTTATAGAACTTTTTTATATGTAACCACGGCGCGAACGTAAGAATTTGCCCCACGTTGGGCGCCACTACTAATGATGTCATCAATATTACGCAATACTACGTAAATTTACTCAATTTTTAACACAAAGAATAAGGCACACAAAATAAGTAAAGGATTACTTACATCAGAAATCCTGCTTTCACTCGAAATTGCGCTCGAGTAGGCCTCTAACCAAGTCCAGTCGGGGCTCCTTCCGGAGGAATTAGAGATGATACGTCGACGCTCTCAAATGCGTACGAATCAGCTCCGGCTAGCAAAGGTAGTCATGAGTCTTCATCCTCAGGCGTGAAGATCGGTGCGCCTAGGTGGCGGCAGATGTCTTACCTATGTAGGGATTGGACGGGAAAATAAGGTATGAGTGTAGATAAACAAAGATAATTAGATAGGATATCTACATAGGTAAACCTAACGATACGTTACCAGAAAAGAAAACGAGCACTCAACTCGACGATACCCGGTAAAAGCCACGATTTTTAGCGTCACCGAAACACTTCTCCCACCCTGTCTAGTATTCCATCCTCTAGGATAAGCACACTGCGCAAATGCACTACTCTGACGTACGGAAGTACTCGTCAAAATTCCCTCGCTCATTCTAAAACAGTTCTCAATAAATGATCCAATTTTTCTAACATTGACAAATTACAACTTGCGGAACCGTTTAAAAGCGCATCAATTTTCCCTTAATCTAGCGATCCTAACAAGTTTTTCTGAAAGACTATTCCGGGTTGATTAGTTTGTATTTGTCCAACACATAATAATTTATAAAATAATTCCGCACCTATTAAGGCGTCAATTATTTGAAATTTGAAGAATGCGTGGTCCGCTAAGTTCACATTTTTTGGTAAATGAATAACAAACGGATCAAACGATTGAGCAGGCAACCGCTTTTGCAATATTTTCTAAGAAATAGAAAGCCAAGTCGTTTTCAAAGTCGTTATGTTGCGATTTTATTGTCGTGCTCACGGAGCTGTTTACCACCGTACTTTTGTTATTGATACCGGTTATCGCTAATTGACTCTTCCGGGGTTGCAGGCAAGGACAAGCTTTGTACGTCTATTTTTAGTTTTGAATTCAACTGTGCGAGATTATTTTCAATAAAGTATTCTTCATACACCTCGCTGTAATCCTCACTGTAATTTTCTTCAAAAAAGAGTACGTAATTATCTAGGTTTCCTTTACACGTTGCAAACTGCTGTTAATTTTATCGGAATCTTCGGTGGTCTTATTAAAACTGGTAATGTTTTTCTAGGATTGTTAAATTCCGTTTCAATAAAGCCCGCTAATTTTTTAGAGTTTTACAAGCGTCCTGAAAGAACTGGAGAATTTCGGTCATATTATAAATGTAAAGATAAACAATAACAAGAACACGAAATAATCAGGTGATACCTTTTGTATGATGCTCGCATAGTGGAGACTGCCTAAAATTTGCTTTGAATACGGTACGGTGTTGATCCCTGTACAACTCGCTTGAAGGACGTATGGAACGCGAACTGCGATGCCCTTTGTAGACTTAAGGTTCAACCACCATAAGCTGTTTGCAGAAAATGATCCTTATAGATCCGTGTTTCGAATGACCATGTTTTGTGTCACGCGTTACAGAACTCGGTTTTATAGGTCTTTCAAAATCTCATGGGCTGTGAGATGCGCAATGAAGAAAGCAAAAGGTATCGTATAAAAAGAAAGAACAATACAATATAAATAAAATCCAAAAACATTCAATTTTCGGATGCGTATTTTGAATTAACTCAACTGCCGTGTTATGTGGATTGCATAACCAGTAATTTATCAACATAATATAAATTATAAAAATTCAGTGTTTGTATGCGGAACCTGTAACTTTTTTGGTGTATTGTTTATTGTTCTTTTCGTATTTTGTTTCCGTGCGTGTGTGGATAAAAATAGACAGGCTAACTTTTTTAAAACTCCTTGCAGCCAAAATACTGTCCTCTTATTATTTTTCAAGAATGCATATTTCGTAGAAATTTAATCTAAAAAATCATAAAATTACTACCACAATCCTCAAATTGACCCACATTAGATTTAGGATTTCTCTTATTAATTTTCTTCCTTGGTGAAACAAATTTACCACCCTGCGATTTGCTTTTCGCTTCTGAAATAATTCGCTCAGCTGTATTTAATCCAACTCCAGTTGCTATTGCTACTCGTTCTTGTAAATTATTCATAGGAATGACACGCATTCCATTCTGTTCTTCTTTCATAAACTTATACACACTATAAATAATTTCTCTTCCTTGACTGTGAACTGTTTTCTTGCGGTTACTTATTGTAAAATTAAAAGCCCAGAAATAACAAAATAATCTGTAAAACCAAACATTATTCTTGTAATTGAATTGAAACCTTCATTATACCTACAAATAAAAAACTAGACTAAGTTGCAGTAGTTTTGAAAAATGGTTAAAGTTGAATCAAGTTTGAAATCTCATAAATAATAATCAACAACAATAATAATGAACCACAAATCTTAATACGCAAATAAATGACAGATGAACTAAAAATTGACAGCTGAATTGTCAACATTTTTAGGATGCTTTTTAACGTAAATAACTTAAATTGGTGTTTTGTGCAACAGCCCATGAGGTTGTAACGGCTACTTCGTAACCGTACAAATTTGTACATATTTTTGTTTGTTAGCGTAGCTTGAGCCCGCATGTTGTTATTTTGAAATCCAACAGTCTTGATAATTTTCCAGAACATCGTTTAATTCTGATCGATTTTTGGTACCAGGCCGTGTCAGGCTAGGGTATTATTGTATTTAATGCATAGCATTTTCACCTTTAAATTCATTCGCAATTAATAGCGAAATAGAATATCGTATATTTATACTTTCGGTTGTGATAAGAATAAATTTATGAACCTTGTATACAGATGTGATATCTTGTTAATTCACTTTTGGGTATGACGTTGTAGAAAGCAGTTGGGTCTGCATGAAACTACGAGAATTTCTTGTTGAAGTAAAAGTTGGCTGGTGTCTATATACAATTTAGAAGTATATACTTTTCCGAAGTACTCGGATTGTTCAACTAGAATCTAATTATTTCTGGAGGGTCTATTATATGATAGTAGGCAGTGGTGCAGTAGAAACTTTCGTCGACAGGTGTCGAAGAAGTAAAGAAGTAGTTGCAGATTCGCTGATTTTATAGTCTTGCTTGAGAGGTAATTAATTGATATCATAATGTAACGTATTTTGAATGATTTGTTATCGACAGATAGGTAGTGAAAAGTTGAAGAAAACTGGTTACGTACTGTTTCGTATTAGTTACAACTCAAACTATAGTGGATTTAAATTGTGCAGTGCGCTTGCGCCTCTTAAAATAAAACCCGTGCGAAAGTGGTTTTGTGACGTTTATCGAGGACTCTTCTTTCGACCTAGTAGCGGGACGGTTGTGCAAAACAAGCTATGCAAACAATAAAGTATAGTGCTTGCAACAGTGCATTCAACTGACTCCCCCGGGGGAATTCCAGCAACATTGAAGAGGACCACACACCAAGGACAATATTGGTGAATAATATTTATGCCTTTTGTTTGTTTTTTACATGCATACAACTTTCGCATTTAAAGTTCGCGTTTTGTTCTACTTCGCAATACAGTCCACGATTAATAAGACGCGCCAGCACATTTATCTAAGTTAATTAATTTACATTTGGTCCTTCTTCGCGTGATAAAGCCGTCCATGGTTAATAAATTAATTCATTTCGTTTTAGCTTGTATGTATGTAAAACTTCGATTAGCAATATTCGCATCATATTTCTAGTTACTTATATATAAAAAATTCAATACACAAGACTATTAATTAGAAATCATTATTTGATTATAGATATATTAGGATTTAGCAATAATTTATGTAGAGAGCATTATTAATCATTTTACAGATATAGTTAAATAGTTCGTATAGAAAACCTGTTGCAAATGTTGGCCTCAAAGTTGTTCTATTGTAAAATTTTGTATATTTGTCTAGTAGGTCACTCCTTTTGGCTTATGTACAGCTGCAAACAACATTCCAGTTTTATCGTATACCTACCTGCATGTTTAAGGGTTTATAACCACTAAATATTTTAACTATATTTCTTGTTTGAATGACTAAACCCTTAGGGCATTTTATAAACCTTCTTGTTAAGAGTTGTCAGGTCGTTTAAAATACAATAGGAAGCTTTAACTACTCATTTCGCATTTTACTTTACAAATCGGGTAATGACTTTATTGGATCATTTTCGGTGATTGAATTAATAATAAGATTATTATCGGTTGTTGTTAATTGAAATAATTGTCGTTTGTTTCTTCATACAAAATGCCTGACACAAATACTTTTATAACTTTATTAAAGCTCTACGCTGCTAGGATTCATGAAATCTTCGAACTTTCTGAAAAGGCACAATACAATGTTTCAGTACATAAGTTATTTAAATTGAAGTGTCAAATGGTGGAATCTATCTACAAGGATTTTACTGAAAAATATGTTACTGTATTTGTAAACACAGAACCAGAATTGCAACCTGCTTTAGAGAATTTGTGTAGAAACGTAGATGACGAATATTATTCTATCCTTTTGATAGAACAAGAGATATTTTCTGCTGAAGTGAAAACTCCGTCTGCGAATCACACAATTCGACAAGACAATAATTTTACACCTAGAGTAAAATTACCAAAAATTACTCTACCACGTTTTGATAATGACCCTAAAAACTTTAAGACTTTCAAGGATATGTTTGATGTTTTGATAGATAAACAACCGCATTTAACGGACATCGAAAAGCATTCCTACCTTCTTTCAAGCTTGTCGGGTGAATCATTGACATTGTTGCGGTCTATTCCTATTTGTCATGAAAATTACAAATTAGCATATGACACTTTATGTTCTAGATATAATAATAAACGTCTTTTGGCTAATCACCATTGGGGTTTAATAAAAAACTACCCGCCTATGCATGCGGAAAACGTAAAACAACTTCGAAATTTAATTGACTGTTTCACAGAAAACTTATCGATTTTGGGATCCTTACAATTTGATGTTGAAAGTTGGGATTTCGTTCTTGTGGATCTTTTATTATGTAAACTCGATGAGGAAACTCGTAAACGATTCGAATTGCATTTCAATTCTACTGATGTGCCTACATTCAATTGCGTCAAAGACTTTTTGTCAAAACAATGTGTAGCCTTAGAGAATCTTGTCTCAAGCAAGCAACCGAAAGTGCTTAAAGGTACTATTAATTAACAAGGTCTCACTCGTTTGAATTCTGACTTGAAGCCTAGGACATTCTTAGCTGAGACTAACACTTCTCCTAAGAACAGTTTGTTCTTCTGCTTTTTTTGCAAAGGAAATCATGTATTGTATTCGTGCGAGCAATTTCTTAAATTGTCTCCAAACAAGCGTCACGAGCAAGCCAAACATCTTCGGTTATGTTTGAACTGTCTTCGACCAAATCATAACATGTCGTCTTGTCCGTCAAAAGTTTCGTGCAAAACTTGCAATAAAAATCATCATACATTGTTACATTTTGTGCCGTCGATTGCTACGTCACCACCTTCATCAACTCCAACTCGTGAAGAAAATTTGCAAACCAGTTAGTCTAATAATGCTACTTGTACTACAACAGTTGGGTCTGAGGCGACAACTTGTCTAGCTCTGCTACCCACGGTTTGTTTGGAAATTCTCGACAAGAGGAATCAACCTCAAATTATTCGTGCTCTAGTAGACACTGGAAGTCAAATTTCATTTATTACGGAGTCTTGTCGTAAGTCTATTGGTATATCGTCTCGTCCTTCTTCGATTCCTATTTCTGGTTTGGGCCAGACTTCACATCAAACGTTAGGTGTGATATCTGGAACAATTCGTCCCATTCAGGAATATGATTCAGTCCCGACGGACAACAATTTGAAAATAAACTTAATGGTTTTGCCATCTATTTGCGGTAATCTTGCAAACAAGTATATTCAATCGTATTGGTCTCATTTGGAAAACATAAAACTCGCAGATGAAAACTAGAGACATCCCTCTCCAGTACAAATGTTATTGGGCTCTGATGATGCCAGTCGTATTTTGCTCGATGGGAAAATTGATGGCAAAGAAATTTCGCCTGTTGCTGTCAACACCATATTTGGTTACATGATAATTGGTACTGTCGATCCCATCTCAACCAATGTTATTCATTCGTTCTTTGTATCTATCGATCCTTGTATGGATATTGATCTTAAACATTTTTGGGAGCTTGACGACATTCCATCGAAGAGTTTGTCGTCCCCGGAAGATGACCTTGCTCAACAATCTTTTGATAACTCGTTGCATCGGTTACTCAATGGTAGGTTCGGCGTGAGCCTCCCATTCAGAGAAAATGTTCGCGAGTTTCCGGACTCGAAATCTATTGCCATTAAACGTCTATTGTCACTAGAACGTCGTCTCGAAACTAATCCAGACTTGCGAAATTTGTATGTAGATTTCATGCGTGATTACGAAGCATCTGGTCACATGTCGCTTCTATCAACCCCTCCAGCTGACAGTAATGCGTATTTTATTCCACACCATGCCGTGTTCAAACTAGAAAATAATAAACCTAAATTGAGAATTGTTTTTGATGCTTCGGCTCGAGCTTCGAATGGTATTTCATTGAATGATACCTTACTCACTGGACCTAAGCTCCAGAATGATATTGTAAAAATACTTTTGGCATTTCATATTCCCAAGTTCGTTTTTGTCTGTGACATAAAACAAATGTACAGGCAAATATTGATATCAGAAACGGATCGTTCTTATCAATTGATACAATGGCGATGGAATCCTTCAGAACCAATTTCAACCTTTCAGTTGAACACAATTACATATGGAGTTTCATCCGCTCCTTTTCTCGCCATTCGCACTCTTAAAACTAGCTGATTAAGGGGAAAATAGCTACCCATTGGCTGCTCATGCTTTGAGAAACAATTTGTATGTTGATGATGTATTGACTGGGTCGTCCTTCCAGGCAGACTCATGAACTAAAACGTCAACTCATCGAACTACTACGTGCTGGCTGCATTCGAACTACGCAAATGGGCTAGCAACAGTCCACTACTTGTTAGAAGATAATTCCTACTGAGTATCAACAAGTAAAACCAAGTTTAGTCTGCAAATGATCTGGTAAGTTTACCATAAAAGTGCTGGTCTTCAGTGCCACTCGATACCTGATAATTTTCATTTGAAATGGTGCAGTCTTTAGAAAATCGTCTTTCCAAGCGGATTTTACTTTCGACAGTTGCTAGGATTTACGATCCTCTGAGGATTTATTAGCAGCCAGTTACCTTTTCACGTCAAACAACTCATTCAACAATTTTGGGTGCTGGATTTTGTGATTGGGATGATGCTCCTCCTGAATCTATTGTACATATTTTGGAAAAATTTGTTGCTGAATTTTCATAGTATTGATTCAATTCAAATTCCTCGTTATATCCCTATTGATGAAGCCTGTAGCATACAACTACATGGTTTAATTGTGACGCTGTCCGAGAAAGGATATTCGGCTATTGCATATGTTTCGTTTAGTATTTCCGTCAGGAAAAATATCTGTTCACTTGGTGTTATGAAAAGCTAGATCAAAAGGTACGCCCTTTGAAATGTCTTCTCGGGTATACTCAAGCTAGAGCTATGTGCTACCAGTACATTTGTGTCTAAATTAGCTTCATTTTGTTTTAAAACTACATATTCAAATGTAACCTTTGAAATCTGTTGCATACACTGATTCTATCTGTGCGCTTTGACTATGGATTAAGTCACCTACCTAATCGTTTAAAAATGTCCTTGTAGCTAACCGTGTTAGTAACATCCAAGAATCGAAGTTTCCCATAGTTATTTAGGTTTCAGCGTCAGGTATCAGTTCGGTGTCCAGTTTTAGATTCATGGTTCAGGTTCAGTTTCAACTACCCGCCTATGCATGCGGAAAACGTAAAACAACTTCGAAATTTAATTGACTGTTTCACAGAAAACTTATCGATTTTGGGATCCTTACAATTTGATGTTGAAAGTTGGGATTTCGTTCTTGTGGATCTTTTATTATGTAAACTCGATGAGGAAACTCGTAAACGATTCGAATTGCATTTCAATTCTACTGATGTGCCTACATTCAATTGCGTCAAAGACTTTTGTCAAAACAATGTGTAGCCTTAGAGAATCTTGTCTCAAGCAAGCAACCGAAAGTGCTTAAAGGTACTATTAATTAACAAGGTCTCACTCGTTTGAATTCTGACTTGAAGCCTAGGACATTCTTAGCTGAGACTAACACTTCTCCTAAGAACAGTTTGTTCTTCTGCTTTTTTTGCAAAGGAAATCATGTATTGTATTCGTGCGAGCAATTTCTTAAATTGTCTCCAAACAAGCGTCACGAGCAAGCCAAACATCTTCGGTTATGTTTGAACTGTCTTCGACCAAATCATAACATGTCGTCTTGTCCGTCAAAAGTTTCGTGCAAAACTTGCAATAAAAATCATCATACATTGTTACATTTTGTGCCGTCGATTGCTACGTCACCACCTTCTTCAACTCCAACTCGTGAAGAAAATTTGCAAACCAGTTAGTCTAATAATGCTACTTGTACTACAACAGTTGGGTCTGAGGCGACAACTTGTCTAGCTCTGCTACCCACGGTTTGTTTGGAAATTCTCGACAAGAGGAATCAACCTCAAATTATTCGTGCTCTAGTAGACACTGGAAGTCAAATTTCATTTATTACGGAGTCTTGTCGTAAGTCTATTGGTATATCGTCTCGTCCTTCTTCGATTCCTATTTCTGGTTTGGGCCAGACTTCACATCAAACGTTAGGTGTGATATCTGGAACAATTCGTCCCATTCAGGAATATGATTCAGTCCCGACGGACAACAATTTGAAAATAAACTTAATGGTTTTGCCATCTATTTGCGGTAATCTTGCAAACAAGTATATTCAATCGTATTGGTCTCATTTGGAAAACATAAAACTCGCAGATGAAAACTAGAGACATCCCTCTCCAGTACAAATGTTATTGGGCTCTGATGATGCCAGTCGTATTTTGCTCGATGGGAAAATTGATGGCAAAGAAATTTCGCCTGTTGCTGTCAACACCATATTTGGTTACATGATAATTGGTACTGTCGATCCCATCTCAACCAATGTTATTCATTCGTTCTTTGTATCTATCGATCCTTGTATGGATATTGATCTTAAACATTTTTGGGAGCTTGACGACATTCCATCGAAGAGTTTGTCGTCCCCGGAAGATGACCTTGCTCAACAATCTTTTGATAACTCGTTGCATGGTAGGTTCGGCGTGAGCCTCCCATTCAGAGAAAATGTTCGCGAGTTTCCGGACTCGAAATCTATTGCCATTAAACGTCTATTGTCACTAGAACGTCGTCTCGAAACTAATCCAGACTTGCGAAATTTGTATGTAGATTTCATGCGTGATTACGAAGCATCTGGTCACATGTCGCTTCTATCAACCCCTCCAGCTGACAGTAATGCGTATTTTATTCCACACCATGCCGTGTTCAAACTAGAAAATAATAAACCTAAATTGAGAATTGTTTTTGATGCTTCGGCTCGAGCTTCGAATGGTATTTCATTGAATGATACCTTACTCACTGGACCTAAGCTCCAGAATGATATTGTAAAAATACTTTTGGCATTTCATATTCCCAAGTTCGTTTTTGTCTGTGACATAAAACAAATGTACAGGCAAATATTGATATCAGAAACGGATCGTTCTTATCAATTGATACAATGGCGATGGAATCCTTCAGAACCAATTTCAACCTTTCAGTTGAACACAATTACATATGGAGTTTCATCCGCTCCTTTTCTCGCCATTCGCACTCTTAAAACTAGCTTGAGCCCGCATGTTGTTATTTTGAAATCCAACAGTCTTGATAATTTTCCAGAACATCGTTTAATTCTGATCGATTTTTGGTACCAGGCCGTGTCAGGCTAGGGTATTATTGTATTTAATGCATAGCATTTTCACCTTTAAATTCATTCGCAATTAATAGCGAAATAGAATATCGTATATTTATACTTTCGGTTGTGATAAGAATAAATTTATGAACCTTGTATACAGATGTGATATCTTGTTAATTCACTTTTGGGTATGACGTTGTAGAAAGCAGTTGGGTCTGCATGAAACTACGAGAATTTCTTGTTGAAGTAAAAAGTTGGCTGGTGTCTATATACAATTTAGAAGTATATACTTTTTCCGAAGTACTCGGGATTGTTCAACTAGAATCTAATTATTTCTGGAGGGTCTATTATATGATAGTAGGCAGTGGTGCAGTAGAAACTTTCGTCGACAGGTGTCGAAGAAGTAAAGAAGTAGTTGCAGATTCGCTGATTTTATAGTCTTGCTTGAGAGGTAATTAATTGATATCATAATGTAACGTATTTTGAATGATTTGTTATCGACAGATAGGTAGTGAGAAGTTGAAGAAAACTGGTTACGTACTGTTTCGTATTAGTTACAACTCAAACTATAGTGGATTTAAATTGTGCAGTGCGCTTGCGCCTCTTAAAATAAAACGCGTGCGAAAGTGGTTTTGTGACGTTTATCGAGGACTCTTCTTTCGACCTAGTAGCGGGACGGTTGTGCAAAACAAGCTATGCAAACAATAAAGTATAATGCTTGCAACAGTGCATTCAACTGACTCCCCCGGGGGCATTCCAGCAACATTGAAGAGGACCACACACCAAGGACAATATTGGTGAGTGAATTTATGCCTTTTGTTTGTTTTTTACATGCATACAACTTTCGCATTTATAGCTCGCGTTTTGTTCTACTTCGCAATACAGTCCACGATTAATAAGACGCGCCAGCACATTTATCTAAGTTAATTAATTTACACGTACCGATTAGAAATTGTATATAAAATAATAATCCCGTGATAGCACGGTAAGTTAAATTAGGAATTCTAAAGTGTGTTCATAGTTTATTTTAGGGTTTCAGCGTCAGGTATCAGTTCGGTGTCCAGTTTTAGATTCATGGTTCAGGTTCAGTTTCATTTTCTGCCATAAGGATTGCCCACACTTAAATATCTAAGGACTAAGATCTGAGGATAAGCGTAAGGTCCTGGAGGCGGTTGGAAGCGGATAGTATAAAACTGCAGTGTCGTGAGTACTAATATTAAAGCACAAGGGTGCAAAATAAAACTTTAAGCGACTAATAGTCGAACTCTCATTATTTTACTTGATACCTAAAAATGGCAACTTAATTTGGGAGATAAATTGTAAGCTTTGAGACTGAAGTCTAATATTGATTATTATTAGGTCGAGATTTTACCAAGTTTGCAAAGTTCAGTTATCCATAGTGCACTTAGTGGAAACTTACGATAAATTATTTTGTTTCGTTATTTTTTTATCTTAGATAAACTGGAGAAACGAGAAGTCAAAGTATCTTGTCTTCAGCCTTGGCAACCAGGTAATAATAATAAAATAGTTGTTTTCTTATAATAATTTCATTGATCTATATATGTTGAGTTAGGCCACATTTTGGGGTCTTGCATTTATTATAAATATATACTTATTCAAGTATGTGTAATATATAAATATCTGGTAAGAGTAACGTGCGCTTTTATAATTTATTTTGAGACAGTGTAGTAGGTTAGGTCTTAAACAGTCAAATATTACTGGATGGTGGTTGGTTTAATTGGGTTTAATAGCCAACGGTTTAGTTGCGTTTCAGGGGTAATCACCCTGACGCCCATTGAAATTTTACATCTGCACTCCCTGCCCCGAGAAACCCACGCCCATCGGCTCTTGGCTAGCTTGGGGATACATGAAATGCAACTGTTTTCTGTAAGTCCAGCGTAAAATAAAAACAGGAGTATTATATACGGTCCTTGTCCCTGCAAATTCTGGTTAGGGTGACAAGGTTTTGAAAGACCTCTAATCGTGACTGCTTGTGATGACGAATAACAAGTAACAAATTCCGAACTTAAAACTCATTTATTCATAATAATAATGTAACTCTGGACTGTAATTATAACCTCGAGTATACAAAATGTAAATATAACTACATTATTAATGAAGCGGGAGCCACGATAGCAAACACAACCGCTTCGTATGGTTTCAAAGAGGTTACTGACTACCCGTATCTACCTGTACATCCCCAAAACCCTCGTGAGCACCTGGTTAACAAGCTAGGCCAACTAAGACGTAACACACCCCTTTTAGTATTACGGGATCCCCGTCCCTTTAGAGCAAGTCAAAATTTAATTCTTTATTACCCAGGTGTTATGATGTATATGATCTTTAGCGAAACACCTAGTCTGCATTGGTAATTAAAAAATTTGATGTCAAGGAACGTTCTCCAACGAGTCCAGAACCACAACTTCTTAGAATACATATTTATTCTTTCTATACTTAGATCTCTGAAGTTCTATTATATACATATTAGTATATGTTTGTAAAATGCAGTTATCGTCGACTACTTATATTACATTAGGACCAGTTTATACACCGTGCATTCGTATTCTCTTGAAAATTATCTCCTCTGTCTATTTACTTTTAACACGTACTACATTGGCTAGGTAAGGATCTATAACACGCGTGGCAACACTCACACTCGGGACCTCCACTTTATTTCTGATCCGAACAAGAGCATATTTTTGTGAAAAATGCTCGCCTAACATATTTTAAGTGGACCATGTCGGGATTCGAACCCGGGACCTCGGGCATAGTGGTCATACGTACACCAACTACGCCACGACCCGCCAACGTACCACAACAGCTAACATATACTAGGTTGGAAGCAGTATTTATATACCTTGCAGCTAGCAGTCGTTTTCTAACTTCTTGTTTGAGCACACCTAATGTGGGTCTGAAAATAGCTAAATTTTTTTTACAACCCAATGACCAACCGACTTATACATCGTTTCTCAAGAGTACAAGCTGTTTGATTTGAAATCGGTGTAATGTATTTTTGCATGCACGTGATTTGGATTGAAATCGACCTGTATGTATCTTGCAGTTAAACTACTTTTTAACTTTTCGCTTTGGCAAACCTACTACAAAATTAAAACTGCTTAGCTCTTTGCTACCGATTGTTTTTTCTAACATATCACAAAAGTACTCACTGTTTGGCTTGAAACTGTTTTAATGTATTTTTGCATGTACGCACTTAGGCCTGAATCCAGCATCATATGTTTTTGCATGTAGGCTTTTGGCCTGAAAGCAACCATAAATGACTAGAACTTTTACTAGATGTGGGAAAAACTATAAAATCAAGGGTCGACGTTTAATGTGCTCTTTGCCTAGTTATTAATTAAATTATACTATTAACAAAAACAAACGCAACACCTTGTTACGGTATTCCGTGCAAACACGAAAGAAAACAGTAGTCAGTAAAGAAATTGTTTACACCGAATACGGCAACAAAACAGGAACAGATTGGTAGAATTGAATTAGAATTCTGGTTATTTTATAGAATTTCTTAAGTAATTACTCTATGATATGTGGTCTTACAATATCAAACAGTCGCTTAGCAACTATATATTACAAAGTAGTTGCAATATTTTAAGCCACCTGCAGTGACTACATTTCAATTATAGCTGCACATAAATGCATCGTTTTCTTTTAAAAGATAAGGCCGTTAAACCATCTGCCTAGTAAACAAACATTGGAATGGGTTTGTTATCTTGCAGCTGTTCAGGTGTTCAAAATAATAAGATTGTTTCATTTTGTTAAAAATTCTTTTCCGTCTGAGAATTTTGCACACTTGATCTTTCGGCAATATTTTTGAAAGCCAAATATCTACCCCCCATATATTGCGATTTTCTTTTAAATACAGACCGTAAAAACTTCACGAGGAATTTGAAAAGACCAATGGTCAAATTATGCCCATTGCCGTCTCAATAATAAATATTAATTATTTTAGTGTTCTTTAGTATAGTTTCGTAAGCATTATTATATTCATTTAGTTCTACATACATACAAGACTCGGTCAAAGTTAAATTTTCGTGTTAAGTTTAAAAAAAAATAGCCCAAAGCTATTTTGGTGGGCAGAATGTTTCGTATTAGTTAAAACTCAAACTATAGTGGATTTAAATTGTGCAGTGCGCTTGCGCCTCTTAAAATAAAACGCGTGCGAAAGTGGTTTTGTGACGTTTATCGAGGACTCTTCTTTCGACCTAGTAGCGGGACGGTTGTGCAAAACAAGCTATGCAAACAATAAAGTATAATGCTTGCAACAGTGCATTCAACTGACTCCCCCGGGGGCATTCCAGCAACATTGAAGAGGACCACACACCAAGGACAATATTGGTGAGTGAATTTATGCCTTTTGTTTGTTTTTTACATGCATACAACTTTCGCATTTATAGCTCGCGTTTTGTTCTACTTCGCAATACAGTCCACGATTAATAAGACGCGCCAGCACATTTATCTAAGTTAATTAATTTACACGTACCGATTAGAAATTGTATATAAAATAATAATCCCGTGATAGCACGGTAAGTTAAATTAGGAATTCTAAAGTGTGTTCATAGTTTATTTTAGGGTTTCAGCGTCAGGTATCAGTTCGGTGTCCAGTTTTAGATTCATGGTTCAGGTTCAGTTTCATTTTCTGCCATAAGGATTGCCCACACTTAAATATCTAAGGACTAAGATCTGAGGGATAAGCGTAAGGTCCTGGAGGCGGTTGGAAGCGGATAGTATAAAACTGCAGTGTCGTGAGTACTAATATTAAAGCACAAGGGTGCAAAATAAAACTTTAAGCGACTAATAGTCGAACTCTCATTATTTTACTTGATACCTAAAAATGGCAACTTAATTTGGGAGATAAATTGTAAGCTTTGAGACTGAAGTCTAATATTGATTATTATTAGGTCGAGATTTTACCAAGTTTGCAAAGTTCAGTTATCCATAGTGCACTTAGTGGAAACTTACGATAAATTATTTTGTTTCGTTATTTTTATCTTAGATAAACTGGAGAAACGAGAAGTCAAAGTATCTTGTCTTCAGCCTTGGCAACCAGGTAATAATAATAAAATAGTTGTTTTCTTATAATAATTTCATTGATCTATATATGTTGAGTTAGGCCACATTTTGGGGTCTTGCATTTATTATAAATATATACTTATTCAAGTATGTGTAATATATAAATATCTGGTAAGAGTAACGTGCGCTTTTATAATTTATTTTGAGACAGTGTAGTAGGTTAGGTCTTAAACAGTCAAATATTACTGGATGGTGGTTGGTTTAATTGGGTTTAATAGCCAACGGTTTAGTTGCGTTTCAGGGGTAATCACCCTGACGCCCATTGAAATTTTACATCTGCACTCCCTGCCCCGAGAAACCCACGCCCATCGGCTCTTGGCTAGCTTGGGGATACATGAAATGCAACTGTTTTCTGTAAGTCCAGCGTAAAATAAAAACAGGAGTATTATATACGGTCCTTGTCCCTGCAAATTCTGGTTAGGGTGACAAGGTTTTGAAAGACCTCTAATCGTGACTGCTTGTGATGACGAATAACAAGTAACAAATTCCGAACTTAAAACTCATTTATTCATAATAATAATGTAACTCTGGACTGTAATTATAACCTCGAGTATACAAAATGTAAATATAACTACATTATTAATGAAGGGAGCCACGATAGCAAACACAACCGCTTCGTATGGTTTCAAAGAGGTTACTGACTACCCGTATCTACCTGTACATCCCCAAAACCCTCGTGAGCACCTGGTTAACAAGCTAGGCCAACTAAGACGTAACACACCCCTTTTAGTATTACGGGATCCCCGTCCCTTTAGAGCAAGTCAAAATTTAATTCTTTATTACCCAGGTGTTATGATGTATATGATCTTTAGCGAAACACCTAGTCTGCATTGGTAATTAAAAATTTGATGTCAAGGAACGTTCTCCAACGAGTCCAGAACCACAACTTTAGAATACATATTTATTCTTTCTATACTTAGATCTCTGAAGTTCTATTATATACATATTAGTATATGTTTGTAAAATGCAGTTATCGTCGACTACTTATATTACATTAGGACCAGTTTATACACCGTGCATTCGTATTCTCTTGAAAATTATCTCCTCTGTCTATTTACTTTTAACACGTACTACATTGGCTAGGTAAGGATCTATAACACGCGTGGCAACACTCACACTCGGACCTCCACTTTATTTCTGATCCGAACAAGAGCATATTTTTGTGAAAATGCTCGCCTAACATATTTTAAGTGGACCATGTCGGATTCGAACCCGGGACCTCGGGCATAGTGGTCATACGTACACCAACTACGCCACGACCCGCCAACGTACCACAACAGCTAACATATACTAGGTTGGAAGCAGTATTTATATACCTTGCAGCTAGCAGTCGTTTTCTAACTTCTTGTTTGAGCACACCTAATGTGGGTCTGAAAATAGCTAAATTTTTTTTACAACCCAATGACCAACCGACTTATACATCGTTTCTCAAGAGTACAAGCTTTTTTATTTGAAATCGGTGTAATGTATTTTTGCATGCACGTGATTTGGATTGAAATCGACCTGTATGTATCTTGCAGTTAAACTACTTTTTAACTTTTCGCTTTGGCAAACCTACTACAAAATTAAAACTGCTTAGCTCTTTGCTACCGATTGTTTTTTCTAACATATCACAAAAGTACTCACTGTTTGGCTTGAAACTGTTTTAATGTATTTTTGCATGTACGCACTTAGGCCTGAATCCAGCATCATATGTTTTTGCATGTAGGCTTTTTGGCCTGAAAGCAACCATAAATGACTAGAACTTTTACTAGATGTGGGAAAAACTATAAAATCAAGGGTCGACGTTTAATGTGCTCTTTGCCTAGTTATTAATTAAATTATACTATTAACAAAAACAAACGCAACACCTTGTTACGGTATTCCGTGCAAACACGAAAGAAAACAGTAGTCAGTAAAGAAATTGTTTACACCGAATACGGCAACAAAACAGGAACAGATTGGTAGAATTGAATTAGAATTCTGGTTATTTTATAGAATTTCTTAAGTAATTACTCTATGATATGTGGTCTTACAATATCAAACAGTCGCTTAGCAACTATATATTACAAAGTAGTTGCAATATTTTAAGCCACCTGCAGTGACTACATTTCAATTATAGCTGCACATAAATGCATCGTTTTCTTTTAAAAGATAAGGCCGTTAAACCATCTGCCTAGTAAACAAACATTGGAATGGGTTTGTTATCTTGCAGCTGTTCAGGTGATATATATATATTTATGTTATATAATATGTAAATTGGACGCTTTGATGTTGTTACATGACGATTACGCAAATTATTGTTTTTTTTTGTTCTTTTGTAAATTTTGTAAATATCCCTTTTGGAACTATGTTTATTCAAGATTTAAAATAAAAGACGGGTTGAAGTTTCCAATTCGTTCTTTCTGTATCACCCACACCACTCTACGACGTTTATGAGCTAGACCGAATAGTAATTCAATTGTACCATTCTGTCTCTGTTTTGTTGCTGCATTCGGTGTAGACGACTTTTTTACTGACCTTCTGCTTTCTTTTGTGTTTGCACGGAATACCGCAACATAAATTTTGCTGCCCAACGTGAGCGTATTTATAACAGCTGTTAAGATCGTTTTTGCAATACGCATGTATAGCTAATAATCTTTTACATAAACAAAATCCCTTCTAATTTAGAAGCATGTAGCGAAATTATAAAAAGTTTTTATTCAAAAAGAAATAGCTAAAAGATACGAAAAGAATTTTTTTATTGTAATTACTGTTGGCCAATACCAAAAACTATAAAATAGTAGTTTTTACGATACAACACACTATAATGAGGGATTGTTAATTTCCAGCGCCACCAATTCCTGAAGGGTTGAAGCTTTCCTGGTTCAAAGCATTAAATTCAAGGTAGATTTCCACACAAACTACAAAATCATTAACTACTTCTGGTAGGTTGAAATTATGTAAAGTTATATTTTACTAAGTGTTCCACCAACAAAAAGCAAAGCAATGTGGCTGAAGTTACATTCAGATTCATATTCACATTTATTTTTAATCCTGCACAGTTCCAGTGGACCAAAGCAGTACCTATATAGAAAAAACTTAAAATTAAAATCAAGTTCTTCAACCATCGATACAATGATAAAAAACATCAAAACTACTACAAATCCGCCGCACTAAATCAATCCACACGGAAACAAAATCGCAGGGTACATTAATCCCCAAATATAGCAATAAAAATCAACTTCCAAATAGGAACTTTATATAAAAATATCAGGCGATTTGAAAGCGGATGAAGGGGGGAAGGTAAATACCCCAACACAATAAAAAATGAATATCTCCTAAACGGTGCGTTGTATCAACTAGCGGTAAATTGCAGAATAATCCTTAGGCCCATAGGTACCTTCCACAAAAATATCAGGCGATTTGAAATGGGATGAAGGGGGTAGTTAAATACCCCAAAATAATAAAACCTGAATATCTCCTAAACGGTGCGTTGTATCAACTAGCGGTAAATTGCAGAATAATCCTTAGTCCCATAGGTACCTTCCACAAAAATATCAGGCGATTTGAAAGGGGATGAAGGGGGTAGTTAAATACCCCAACATAATAAAAAATGAACATCTCCTAAACGGTGCGTTGTATCAACTAGCAGTAAACTGAAGAATAATCCTTAGGCCCATAGATACCTTCCACAAAAATATCAGGCGATTTGAAAGGGCATGAAGGGGGTAGTTAAATACCCCAACATAATAATAGAAGAATATCTCCTAAACGATGCGTTGTATCAACTAGTTGTAAATTGCAGAATAATCCTTAGGGCCATAGGTACCTTCCACAAAATTATCAGGCGCTTTGAAAGGGGTTGAAGGGGGTAGTTAAAGTTAAATACCTTAACATAATAAAAAATGAATATCTCCTAAACGGTGCGTTGTATCACCTAGCAATAAATTGCAGAATAATTCTTAGGCCCATAGGTACCCTCCACAAAAATATCAGGCGAATTGAAAGGGGATGAGGGTAGGTAGTTAAATACCCCAACACGATAAAAGATGATTATCTCCTAAACGGTGCGTTGTATCAACTAGCGGTAAATTGCAGAATAATCCTTAGCCCCATAGGTACCTTCCACAAGAATATCAGGCGAATTGAAAGAGGATGAGGGTAGGTAGTTAAATACTCCAACATAATAAAAAATGAATATCTCCTAAACGGTGCGTTGTATCATCAACTAGCGGTAAATTGCAGAATAATCCTTAGGCCCATAGATACCTTCCACAAAAATATTAGGCGATTTGAAAGGGGATGAAGGGGGTAGTTAAATACCCCAACATAATAAAAAATGAATATCTCCTAAACGGTGCGTTGTATCAACTAGCGGTAAATTGCAGAATAATCCTTAGGCCCATAGGTACCTTCCACAAAACTATCAGGCGATTTGAAAGGGATGAGGGTAGGTAGTTAAATACCCCAACAATAAAAATGAATATCTCCTAAACGGTGTGTACTATCAACTAGCGATAAATTGCAGAATAATCCTTAGGCCCATAGGTACCTTCCACAAGAATATCAGGCGAATTGAAAGAGGATGAGGGTAGGTAGTTAAATACTCCAACATAATAAAAAATGAATATCTCCTAAACGGTGCGTTGTATGAACTAGCGGTAAATTACAGAATAATCCTTAGGCCCATAGGTACCTTCCACAAAAATTTCAAGCGATTTGAAAGGGGATGAGGGGGGGTAATTAAATACCCCAAAACAATAAAAAATGAATATCTTCTAAACGGTGCGTTGTATCAACTAACGGCAAAATTGCAGAAAAATCCTTAGGCCCATAGGTACTTTCTACAAAACTATCAGGCGATTTGAAAGGAGATGAACGGGGTAGTTAAATACCCCAACTTAATAAAAAATAAATATCTCCTAAACGGTGCGTTGTATCAACTAGCGGTAAATTGCAGAATAATCCTTAGGCCCATAGGTACCTTCCACAAAAATATCAGGCGATTTGAGAGGGGATAAAAGGTAAATTGCTGAAAAATCTCTAGGCCCATAGTTACTTTCCACAAAAATATCAGGCAATTTGAAAGGGGATGAAGGGGGTAGTTAAATACCCCAACATAATAAAATATGAATATTTCCTAAACGGTGCGTTGTATCAACTAGCTGTAATTTACAGACTAATCCTTAGGGACATAGGTACCTTCCACAAAACTATCAGGCGATTTGAAAAAGGATGAGGGGGTAGAAAAATACCCCAACACAATAAAAAATGAATATCTCCTAAACGGTACGTTGTATCAACCAGCGGTAAATTGCAGAATAATTCTTAAGCACATAGGTATCATCCACAAAAATATCAGGCGATTTGAAAGGAGATGAGGGATGGTAGTTAGATACCCCAACACAATAAAATATGAATATCTCCTAAACGGTGCGTTGTATCAACTAGCGGTAATATTGCAGAATAATCCTTAGGCCCATAGGTACCTTTCACAAAAAGATCAGGCGAATTGAAAGGAGATGAGGGTAGGTAGTTAAATACCCCAACACAATAAAAGATGATTATCTCCTAAACGGTGCGTTGTATCAACTAGCGGTAAATTGCAGAATAATCCTTAGCCCCATAGGTAACTTTCACAAGAATATCAGGCGAATTGAAAGGGAATGAGGGTAGGTAGTTAAATACCCCAACACAATAAAAAATAAATATCTCATAAACGGTGCGTTGTATCAACTAGCGGTAAATTGCAGAATAATCCTTAGGCCCATAGGTACCTTCCACAAAAGTATCAGGCGATTTGAAAGGGAATGAAGGGGGTAGTTAAATACCCCAAAATAATAAAAACTTAATATCTCCTAAACGGTGTGTTGTATTAACTAGCTGTAAATTGCAGAATAATCCTTATGCTCATAGGTACCTTTCACAAAAATATCAGTTGATTTGAAAGGAGATGAGGGGGCGAGGTAATTAAATACCCCAAAACAATAAAAAATGAATATCTCCTAAATGGTGCGTTCTATCAACTAACGGTAAATTGCAGAATAATTCTTAGGCCCATAGGTTCCTTTCACAAAAATATCAGGCAATTTGATGGGGGTTGAGGGGAGGTAGTTAAATACCCCAACAGAATAAAAAATGAATATCTCCTAAACGGTGCGTTGTTTCAACTAGCGGTAAATTGCAGAATAATGCTTAGGAACATAGATACCTCACAAAAATATCAGGCGATTTGAAAGGGGATGAAGGGGGTAGTTAGATACCCCAACACAATAAAAAATTAATATCTCCTAAACGGTGCGTTCTATCAACTAGCGGTAAATTGCAGAATAATCCTTAGGCCCATAGGTACCTTCCACAAAAACTTTAGGCAATTTAAAAGGGGATAGGGGGGGTAATTAAATACCCCAAAACAATAAAAAATAAATATCTCATAAACGTGCGTTGTATCAACTAGCGGTAAATTTGCACCTTACTCTTTTCTCGATGTTATAAAAAGAGTAAGCGCACGACGAAGTATAAGAAATACTTCGGCACAGCTTGCATCGACCTTTATGGCTTCGGAGGCTGCATGAGACTTGAAATCATCAGGGTAAGGAGAATGTTTAGAGAATATCTGAATGTTAAAATTTAAATATCAAGACACATGATTACACAACTGTAAAATAACTTAGAGCAACAAAAGTTAAAACACGATAAGAGAAATTCGACTAAATATGTATATTAATACTCGAGTTATTACAATTCCAAAGGCATGTATAAAATATACGCTTGTGTCATTAACATTGTAGACATCGCTATATATTTTAACATGATATAATTCACATATTTAATAAAATGTACACGAGAAAATTTCTATAGAGAAATCAAAGTAAATAATATCTGTTTAGAAACTCAAAATTTTACTTAATGCAGTAGTAAATCAAAAAGTGATCCTAATTGTAATAATGTCATGTAACAAATGCACATGAAATGAAAGTTCAAGTAATAAACCTTTTCACCATAAGAAGCTTTATGAAGATCCAAATGTTTACATATTTTTAGGTTATGTATTAGAGAATTATATTTGAAATCATTTAAGATAAGTAAAATGTACTTAATAATCAAAACTTTAAGATAAGTAAAACGTAATTAATAATCAATACAAAATATTTGTAGTGACAAAGACAAATTTAAATAGAGGTTAGGCCTCTTTATTTCAACAGAAAAACGATAAGGTAAAAGTTTAATCTCATACTACCTGTAGTAACTGAACTAATACTAAGTTACTTAATTTACAGGAATCCTTCAATATTCAGGAAACTGAGACATCCTGCGTTTGAGGAACTCCTAGTGTAGGTACAAAACAAACATGTGGTCAACTTCGAATGTTGTCCTTAACAGACTTCTGTTCCATAAAATTAAATTTGTAGATATTTTTCAATAAGATAATAACTGAGCATCATAATGTAATGTAGAAGGAAACGAAATATAAAATTCTTGTGATGAGTGTTATTTTACATCATCTGGTTGTGCGACAAGCAACTTTTCCATGTGGAAAATCCGAAGGAGAGAAAACACGTCGCCGTGATGCATATTTGACCGGAGCATACTTGACCGGAAAATACTATACCGGAGAATAAACCGGAGGAGCATATGTTACAGGAGCACCCATCTTTATAACTACTTGATGGGATTAAATAATACACAACTTCTTCATCCATTATACAACACATCAGGTAACACATGAGGCAAAGGTAGAAATTCAAATCAGAAATGCAGTGCCAGATAAACCATCAGATATCAGAGAAATGAAAATTTGACACTTCAAATAAATTATTTTCGGTCATCTTCGGGATGGACGATCTCTAGCGATTATTCTCAATAATACAAAATTAGAACCACACCAGTTGTGCTTTTGGAATAAACACTTCAGAAATAACCAATAGGAAAATTTCATATAGATATAATTATAATACAGAATTAGAACCACACCAGTTGTGCTTTTAGAATAAACACTTCAGAAATAACCAATAGGAAAATTTCATATAGATATAATTATTTGTACTATGTAAACAAATTAGTAACTGTGAATTAAAACTAATAATCCAGGATTGAGCGAGATAAATTCTTATAGAAAATATTAATACATAATAAAGAGAGTAATTTTATATTTAAATGTAGATATTAGCATTTATATGCTAATAGTGCTAAGCACAGATGTAACATGCTAAAATATACGCAAAAGGCATGTTACAAATTGCAGAAAATCTTTAGGCCCATAGTTACATTCCACAAAAATATCAGGCGATTTGAAAGGGGATGAAGGGGGTAGTTAAATACCCCAACATAATAAAAAATGAATATTTCCTAAACGGTGCGTTGTATCAACTAGCTGTAAATTACAGAATAATCCTTAGGGCCATAGGTACCTTCCACAAAACTATCAGGCTATTTGAAAGAGAATGATGGGGGGTAGTAAAATACCCCAACACAATAAAAAATGAATATCTCCTAAACGGTGCGTTGTATCAACTAGCGGTAAATTGCAGAATAATCCTTAAGCACATAGGTACCATCCACAAAAATATCAGGCGATTTGAAAGGAGATGAGGGGTGGTAGTTAGATACCCCAACACAATAAAATATGAATATCTCCTAAGCTGTGCGTTGTATCAACTAGCGGTAAATTGCAGAATAATCCTTAGACCCATAGGTACCTTCCACAAAAATTTCAGGCGATCTGTAAGGGAATGAGGGGGGGATTAAATACCCCAAAACAATAAAAAATGAATATCTCCTAAACGGTGCGTTGTATCAACTAGCGGCAAAATTGCAGTTAAATCCTTAGGCTCATAGGTACATTCCACAAAACTATTAGGCGATTTGAAAGGGGATGAAGGGGGTACTTAAATACCCCAACATAATAAAAAATGAATATCTCCTAACCGGTGCGTTGTATCAACTAGCGGCAAAATTGCAGAAAAATCCTTAGGCCCATAGGTACCTTCCACAAAAATATCAGGCGATTTGAAAGGAGATGAAGGGGGGTAGTTAATTACCCCAACACAATAAAAATTAATATCTCCTAAACGGTGCGTTCTATCAACTAGCGGTAAATTGCAGAATAATCCTTAGGCCCATAGGTACCTTCCACAAAAATTTAGGCAATTTAAAAGGGGATAGGGGGTAATTAAATACCCCAAAACAATAAAAATAAATATCTCATAAACGTGCGTTGTATCAACTAGCGGTAAATTTGCACCTTACTCTTTTCTCGATGTTATAAAAAGAGTAAGCGCACGACGAAGTATAAGAAATACTTCGGCACAGCTTGCATCGACCTTTATGGCTTCGGAGGCTGCATGAGACTTGAAATCATCAGGGTAAGGAGAATGTTTAGAGAATATCTGAATGTTAAAATTTAAATATCAAGACACATGATTACACAACTGTAAAATAACTTAGAGCAACAAAAGTTAAAACACGATAAGAGAAATTCGACTAAATATGTATATTAATACTCGAGTTATTACAATTCCAAAGGCATGTATAAAATATACGCTTGTGTCATTAACATTGTAGACATCGCTATATATTTTAACATGATATAATTCACATATTTAATAAAATGTACACGAGAAAATTTCTATAGAGAAATCAAAGTAAATAATATCTGTTTAGAAACTCAAAATTTTACTTAATGCAGTAGTAAATCAAAAAGTGATCATAATTGTAATAATGTCATGTAACAAATGCACATGAAATGAAAGTTCAAGTAATAAACCTTTTCACCATAAGAAGCTTTATGAAGATCCAAATGTTTACATATTTTTAGGTTATGTATTAGAGAATTATATTTAAAATCATTTAAGATAAGTAAAATGTACTTAATAATCAAAACTTTAAGACAAGTAAAACGTAATTAATAATTAATACAAAATATTTGAAGTGACAAAGACAAATTTAAATAGAGGTTAGGCCTCTTTATTTCAACAGAAAAACGATAAGGTAAAAGTTTAAATCTCATACTACCTGTAGTAACTGAACTAATACTAAGTTCTTAATTTACAGGAATCCTTCAATATTCAGGAAACTGAGACATCCTGCGTTTGAGGAACTCCTAGTGTAGGTACAAAACAAACATGTGGTCAACTTCGAATGTTGTCCTTAACAGACTTCTGTTCCATAAAATTAAATTTGTAGATATTTTTCAATAAGATAATAACTGAGCATCATAATGTAATGTAGAAGGAAACGAAATATAAAATTCTTGTGATGAGTGTTATTTTACATCATCTGGTTGTGCGACAAGCAACTTTTCCATGTGGAAAATCCGAAGGAAAGAAAACACGTCGCCGTGATGCATATTTGACCGGAGCATACTTGACCGGAAAATACTATACCGGAGAATAAACCGGAGGAGCATATGTTACAGGAGCACCCATCTTTATAACTACTTGATGGGATTAAATAATACACAACTTCTTCATCCATTATACAACACATCAGGTAACACATGAGGCAAAGGTAGAAATTCAAATCAGAAATGCAGTGCCAGATAAACCATCAGATATCAGAGAAATGAAAATTTGACACTTCAAATAAATTATTTTCGGTCATCTTCGGGATGGACGATCTCTAGCGATTATTCTCAATAATACAAAATTAGAACCACACCAGTTGTGCTTTTGGAATAAACACTTCAGAAATAACCAATAGGAAAATTTCATATAGATATAATTATAATACAGAATTAGAACCACACCAGTTGTGCTTTTAGAATAAACACTTCAGAAATAACCAATAGGAAAATTTCATATAGATATAATTATTTGTACTATGTAAACAAATTAGTAACTGTGAATTAAAACTAATAATCCAGGATTGAGCGAGATAAATTCTTATAGAAAATATTAATACATAATAAAGAGAGTAATTTTATATTTAAATGTAGATATTAGCATTTATATGCTAATAGTGCCAAGCACAGATGTAACATGCTAAAATATACGCAAAAAGGCATGTTACAAATTGCAGAAAAATCTTTAGGCCCATAGTTACATTCCACAAAAATATCAGGCGATTTGAAAGGGGATGAAGGGGGTAGTTAAATACCCCAACATAATAAAAAATGAATATTTCCTAAACGGTGCGTTGTATCAACTAGCTGTAAATTACAGAATAATCCTTAGGGCCATAGGTACCTTCCACAAAACTATCAGGCTATTTGAAAGAGAATGATGGGGGGTAGTAAAATACCCCAACACAATAAAAAATGAATATCTCCTAAACGGTGCGTTGTATCAACTAGCGGTAAATTGCAGAATAATCCTTAAGCACATAGGTACCATCCACAAAAATATCAGGCGATTTGAAAGGAGATGAGGGGTGGTAGTTAGATACCCCAACACAATAAAATATGAATATCTCCTAAGCTGTGCGTTGTATCAACTAGCGGTAAATTGCAGAATAATCCTTAGACCCATAGGTACCTTCCACAAAAATTTCAGGCGATCTGTAAGGGAATGAGGGGGGGATTAAATACCCCAAAACAATAAAAAATGAATATCTCCTAAACGGTGCGTTGTATCAACTAGCGGCAAAATTGCAGTTAAATCCTTAGGCTCATAGGTACATTCCACAAAACTATTAGGCGATTTGAAAGGGGATGAAGGGGGTACTTAAATACCCCAACATAATAAAAAATGAATATCTCCTAACCGGTGCGTTGTATCAACTAGCGGCAAAATTGCAGAAAAATCCTTAGGCCCATAGGTACCTTCCACAAAAATATCAGGCGATTTGAAAGGAGATGAAGGGGGGTAGTTAATTACCCCAACACAATAAAAAATGAATATCTGCTAAACGGTGCGTTGTATCAACTAGCGGTAAATTGCAGAATAATCCTTAGGCCCATAGGTACCTTCCACAAAAATATCAGACGATTTGAAAGGGGATGAAGGTGTAGTTAAACACCCCAACATAACAAAAAATGAATATTTCCTAAACGGTGCGTTGTATCAACTAGCGGTAAATACCAAAATAATCCTTGAAGAAATAGGTACTTTACATATAAATATCAGGCGATTTGAAAGGGGATGAAGGCGGTAGTTTAATACCCCAACATAATAAAAAATGCATATCTCCTAAACGGTGCGTGGTATTAACTAGCGGTAAATTGCAAAACAATCTTTAGACAAATAGGTGCCTTCCATAAAAATAGAAGGAGGTTTGAAAAGAGATCTAAATTACAAACCATTGATCGCAAAAATTTTGTATTGTTAGCAATATAATTTCTTACAACTTACATCTGCCATAAGAATCTATTTTTATATATGCCAAAAATATATCACATACTACTACTTGATATAATTAATAACAATTAAAGATTCACTCGTTCGAAGTGAAAACTGTCACAAATCTTTGATTAACATGTTTGGTGTAATTAACTTTGTCGGTAGAATCAAATCTCTCCATCCCGCTTTGGTAGCCGATTGCAGTGGGTATAGATGAGACTTTCAGAATACGCGATTCTGTAGACTCTATGTGCTAACAGAAGTTTTCTTTCAGCTTTGCCTAACACGTATACATTAATTAACTTATCTAAAGAATAATCCGTGGCCAAAGAAAAATAACGATATGAACAGGAAAATGCAAGCTTAATTTTGACACATGACTTTTATCTTCGCAATTGGTTTACATAGATACCGAATACTTGATTTCTTCAATGCCGTACCCAAAGGTACTACATTGGCTAGGAGGTGAGCTTTATTTCCCTGGGAATTTGAATTTTGACCAACCCTTGGTGTTCCAAGCAAGGTAGGAATTTTTAACGTGAGTGACAACACACACATCTCACCTACATTTTACCTCTCATCCGAACGAGGGCGTATTTTTGTGAAATGCTTGCTTAACATTTTTCAAACGGTCTGTGTAGGGAATTGAACCCGGGATTGAGATTAGTAGTCATCCGCAAACCAACTATAATCCACGGAGGTGCAGATATTATGTTTACATAGATACCGTGATCCATATAATGTTCTGGTAACGAAAATAACGTAGCTAGTTGGAAGAATTGATATTTTTCAAAACGATTAGAGATAGGTACATGACATAACAAAAGAGGTCTGAAAATTTACCACGCCACATCGTTTGATCCAGAAAAATATAGAATGTTCGTTCAACGTTGCCTGGTCCTTTATTCAGAAGAACTGTTTTACAAATGTTTTATATGTGGTATTCAGTCACGTGAAAATTAAATTCAATGCCAAATTTGCCGACGATGGGTTCATTTCGAAAATTGTGCTAGACCACGAATTGCTAAAGCTGTTACTTTTCAAGAAGCAAGTATAGATACATTCATTTATGAATGCCCTGCGTGCATTGCTAACAACTTTGTATTATGTTTACTTCCGCAAAACATGTCCCCTAGATTTAAACTATCTGGTTTTCGGCAACTAAAAGACACGGCACGTATATCAGAAAATTTTCCGCTAACTATTCTACCTCATCTGACACTAACAAATTTAGAAATACGCAAACTTTTAATATTGTATAGAAAAGACTTACAGAACACCTATAGTAAATCAATTAAATCCACTCTATCTGCAATATATAATGAAAATTTCAAAAATATATTAAAATCTCTACAAGAAGATATATGTAGACTTACTACTAATAAACTGATGAATGAATTTGATTCTATGAATTATAAGATAGAGAACACTGTTTTATAGCCATGTGTGTAAACTTCAGTAAAACACTGATTAAATATTTTTATGGGGATGTTAATTTTATAAAAAAAAATAAAGATCAACTTCCAATAGGGGGTCCATCATGGATTTGCAAAAACATTTTAAAAGAAATAAATGACCATTATCGAGCGTGTGCATACATATACCCTGACACTAAAATTAATTATTCTGCAGTATATAGGTGAATTTGTTGTTATATCGCTAGAATATTTGAATGTTCTACCGACTAATTTTAATTATAAGGAGTACAAAATAGTAATATTGTATATGTGTTCACACTTATGAATAATAAGTTCAGTAAAAACATATATTATAATATAACTACACCTGTTAAAGTCATCAACTAATTTAATGTTGTATTACGGAGAATAAATGCGGATAGTGCTCTATATTTAATGTATTTCTACAATTAAATCAAATTCAAATCGCCTGATATTTTTATGTAAAGTACCTATTTGTTTAAGAAATATTTTGGTATTTAACGCTAGCTGATATTCATTTTTTATTGTGTTGGGGTATTTAACTACCCCCTTCATTCCCTTTCAAATCGCCTGATAGTTTTGTCGAAGGTACCTATGGCCCTAACGATTATTCTGCAATTTACAGCTAGTTGATACAACGCACCGTTTAGGAGATATTCATTTTTCATTGTGCTGGGGTATTTAACTACCCCCCTTCACCCCTTTCAAATCGCCTGATATTTTTGTGGAAGGTACCTATGGGCATAAGGATTATTGTGCAATTTATCGCTAGTTAATACAACACACCGTTTAGGAGATATTCATTTTCTATTGTGCTGGGGCATCTAACTACCCCCCCCCCTCATCCCCTTTCAAATCGCCTGATATTTTTGTGGAAGGTACCTATAGGCCTAAGGATTATTCTGCAATTTACTGCTAGTTGATACAACGTACCGTTTAGGAGATATTCATTTTTTATTGTGTTGGGGTATTTAACTACCCCTCTTCATCCCCTTTCAAATCGCCTGATATTTTTGTGGAAGATACCAATAGGCCTAAGGATTATTCTGCAATTTACCGCTAGTTGATACAACGCACCGTTTAGGAGATATTTATTTTTTATTATGTTGGGGTATTTAACTACCTCTTTTATCCCCTCTCAAATCGCCTGATATTTTTGTGGAAGGTACCTATGGGCCTAAGGATTATTCTGCAATTTACTGCTAATTGATACAACGCACCGTTTAGGAGATACTCATTTTTTATTATGTTGGGGTATTAAACTACCCCCTTCATTCGCTTTCAAATCACCTGATATTTTTGTGGAACGTACCGATGGGCCTAAGGATTATTCTGCAATTTACCGCTAGTTAATACAACGCACCGTTTAGGAGATATTCATTTTGTATTATGTTGGGGTATTTAACTACCCCCTTCATCCCCTTTCAAATCGCCTGATATTTTTGTGGAATGTACCTATGGGCCTAAGGATTATTCTGCAAATTACCGCTAGTTGATACAACGCACCGTTTAAGAGATATTCATTTTTTATTGTGTTGTGGTATTTAACTACACCTCCCCCTCAACCCCTTTCAAATCGCCTGATATTTTTGTGGAAGGTACCTATGGGCCTAAGGATTATAGTGCAATTTAGCGCTAGTTGATACAACGCACCGTTTAAGAGATATACATTTTCTATTGTGTTGGAGTATTTAACTACCCCCCTCACCCCTTTTAAATCGTCTGATATTTTTGTGGAAGGTAGCTATGGGCCTAAGGATTATTCTGCAATTTACCGCTAGTTGATACAACGCACCGTTTAGAAGATATTCATTTTTTATTGTGTTGGGGTGTTTAACTAACCCCCCCATATCCTTTCAAATTGGCTGATATTTTTATGTAAAGTTTCTATTTGTTTAAAGATTAGTTTGCAATTTATGGCTAGTTGATACCACGCACCGTTTGGCTGAAGAATGATTTTCCTGTTCCCATCTTGATGCAACCCCTGGTTTGGAGGTTGATTTTCTTTGCTATATTTGCGGATTAATGTTTTGTTTCCGTGTTGATTGATTTAGTGCGGCGGCTTTGTAGTAGTTTGATGTTTTTTAACATTGTATCGATGGTAGAAAAACTTAATTTTAATTTTAAGTTTTTTCCATATAGGTATTGATTTGGTCCACTGGAACTGGACGGAATTAAAAATAAATGTGAATATGAATCGGAATGTAACTTCAGCCACATAGCAAAGCAAACCGATGTTATTAAATAAAAGTCAAGCAGTACCGTTTTGTAGAATGTTTTCACATTTCGTGTTTAAAGCTTGCTATCAACACAATTATAAATTCATGAACACATATGCAAAAAGTGCAAGAAAGTTATATTAAAATTGTATATTAAAAAATAATTAAAGGGGATGGGTGTAATTTTGTTTTAAAATTATTATCGAAAAATACATTAAACTACAAAAGGATGCAATTTACTATATGACGTATAATAATAATGGATTGTCAATTTCATCACAAGCTACCCTCTAATGGTTGTATCAGGGTGATTTACGCTGGTTTGAGCACCGGCTAGGCAAAAAAGCAATAAACAAAATCAATATCTCTGCACAAATAAAAAGAGAGATTCAACTAGGGTGAGGGTAAGTTATTAAACCGTTTCCTGGAAAGTCATAACGAATCAAGAATAACATAATTGTGCGTATTTATAATGAGCAAAAAGCAATATTAACGTCTGCAACAGTGTAAACAAAATGAAGTTGCAGCCATCTTTGTGTAAACTCGGTTTTTATTACAACGCCGTTCTATAGACCGATTGGTTGTTATACGGGTTATCGTAATCACATATAGCAAAGTATTTTACAACAAAAATCAGTTCTAAGAAAATATAATACGATTTTGCAGCCAACTGATGATATTACAGAAATCTAAATTATATACATACCTCCAACAAAACACTCACAAGTTGCTGCGTCACTGGCCAGTGGACTATTCATCTCCGCTTCTATACAGATCGGGATAGCTATGTTACAATAAGGACTTGCGCAGAAGGCTCCTTCTTCTGGAATTAAGATTCGGTTGGGGCTTGCACTGTATATTTGAACTACGAAGTATAAAATTAATAACTTAGTTTGGACAAATTTCATTCTGTGGATAATAAGTTTTATTCCAGTTCATTTTACTTTAGTTGTATAAGAAAAGTATAGGTTGCACACTCTGTAGAGCATAGATTCGGTTAGAGCGAAAATAAATTCTAAAATCGTTTCCTGAAAAGCTAAAGCGAATTAAAAGCTTCACTCGATGTGCCCTGTGAGATATTGAAAAAGTTCCCCCAACAGCTGCAAAACGAAACGCCTAAAATCAAGAGCGAAGCTGTAGCCACCGTTGTATAAACACAAGTGTGCTTTAGCAACACCTGCCTATTGATTAAATGGTTTTATCGCAGCATATTGCAATCATATAATACGAAGCTTTTTAGGAGTAGAATTCATTTTCAGAAAGCCTAATAGTACTTTATAGCAAACGCATTTATCAAATAACACATAATATTAGGAAATGTAAATATATACACACCAGTACACAAAATATCAAGTTTTTGCACCACTGACTCCTGGACTATACATTGCTGCTTCTATTGAGATTGAGCTAAATCTATTGCGACGAATTACGCAATAAGCTTTATTGCCAGCAGCTACATGATATTTAAAACAAAACATGAAATAGTCAGATTTGTTAAATGAGAAATAATAAAGGCGACACCTTCCTTCGCTTTAGAATTAAAAACCCCTCAGGTCTATACATTTATTTTAATTATATAAAATTTTTTTAAAAAAGTGCACCTTAAAAATTGAATAAAACTAGGCAACTGATAAAATTGTTGAATGGTGTTGCAAAGCACAAAAGTACACGACAGTGATACTCGACAAGAACTTTACTTTAACTTTTGTTGAAGGTTATTAATAAACACGGTCTAATTTATTTAAGGGTTAATATATGGTCAAGTCCACAATTTTTCAACCTAAAGTACTACATTTAGTTTACACGCAATAAAATTTCAATCTCCAAAATTTAAATAAAAAATTTTGTATAAAATGAATAAAATTAAATCTAACATGACTCCCAAAGGGTTGATTTTGGATTCTATTAAAATACCTAAAGTTGCAGAAAAATGACGCAAAAAGTAATGCTTCAGCTTTATTGCACAGTTCCTTAACAACTTAATCTAAACAAATGCATTTTCAACAAAAATGTAAATAAATATTTCAAAGTTGCTAGTACAAATGGAAATTTAAAAAGACTTACATGTTGACTGAATTATATATATATATATATATATATATATATATATATATATACTCATATTTAGACCAGGGTAGAAAATTAAATAATCACATCAAATAATTTTAATCACCGTGTAGAAGCTTTGGGAAAGGGTACCGTTTATTAAAAACCGTGGAGAATAAAAATTCATTCGTTTCATTAAAAATAAGAGATTTAAATCGTTTACAAGACGCTTGCTATAAAAAGGAAGCAGTATTAAAATGCTCTACGTGTAATTTAATTATTCCGAGTAAAGAAACAAATGGAATTACGTGCAAAATTTATATTAATTAACTCAATTTTAAGTAACCGGTATTAAACAAAATGTACAGAAAATAATTAATATTTGATTAGGAGTCACTAAAAATTAAAGGGTATTATTTTAATTGGAGTTAATTGGACCATTAGTAACATATAATATCTATAAAAGCTAGTAAAAACCCAATAATATTCAGATCGTAGAAGTATTATGTTTGAACACCTGCGTAAAATTTGCAGATAATTAATGGTTACAGAGAATGCTGGAGAAACCGTAGCTTAATAGTTACGGGAAATGCTAATAAGGTGGGTTATTTCACAGTCCACATGGACTGAAATAATCGATAATAAAGAATATCAATTTGCACCAATAAGAACAGGGTAGATAGAGACAGATAATATGCGCAAGACCGAGACACATATAGTAAAAGGCGTGAGTGGAGCAACGTTACTGGGTTGCGATTGGTTGAAAGTAAAAGGCAAACTTGAGAGGTAAAATAACATTTCTGTATAAAATTAATTAGTTATTTCCAGACGTTGCGAGCCGTGTCGAAATTTCTGAGATTTAACTGGTGCGAGTGCAAATTTAATAAGAACCGACGCACAGGCGGGCGAGATGGGAACATAGTATACGAAATTATAGAAACTGGCCGTTTTGGGGACAAGACCGACAGACAGGCTAACCACTATTTAAACCCGTGTTGATAGGAGTGGGGCTCTCTTAGATTTTCGAATTGATTCAATGCGTTAAACAGTGCTTTTTAGTTTCCGATTTTGATTGAATAATTTAAACAGTTTGCTCGTATATTTTGGTGATTTAAAACAGTTTGTTCTTTACGTGCTACAATGAAAGTAATTTAGTGCACTTAGAAAAGAAGATACAAGGTAATAAAGTTTAGTATCACTGTACCAATTAGTCAAATTTGCAACGACAAATGAATACACAAAAGTAGGCAGTTTTGGGCAGATATTTGTGAAAGAAGTATGAATTTCTTTGCTATTTTTCGGGGGGTGTTAATAATTAAATGATTCGTAAACGTGTCTGGATCCACAAAACAAGCTTCAGATATACACAAATGAGTTCCGGAAAAGCCCTGAAACAACTTTAGATGAATGGTGGTGTAGAAAATTTTAAAGGCGACCAGCAATACGAGGACCTAAACATAACCCAGTTGGATTGGTGTGATTAACAGAGGACGATGTACATTGGAGCCCGAGTGCATTAACCTTCAGGTAACTTATGATTTGTTGTTCGATTTTTGATGTTTGGTGTGTGTTGAATAACTTTATAATTTATTTACTTAAAATGGACAGTAGTGAAATTGTACTAACAACAAATTTTTAATTTTAAGGTGACATTTTCTTGTTTAAGTAGAAAGGGGTATTTAGTATTTATGTTCTGGATTATGATGAAAATTTGGGTATGTCTTTGAGCTCAATTAGACGAACCTGGTTAATTAACGTAAAGGGGTGGAAGATGCTCCCTTTGTACTCAGACTCAGGTCTGCTTATATTGTTATAGTAATTAGTAGGCATCCTACAAGGACTTTAATTCTGGATGCACATTAAAATGATAACAAATTTATTCTTGAAATTTTCTGATACTGAAATTTATGCTGAATTTTAATTTTGAAATTTTAATGTATTGTGAATATTGATGTAAATAGAGTTAACGTTGATGTTTGTGGTAGGAATGCGTTTGTTTTTTTTTTATGAATGAGGATGAAGGTTTAACTAGGTGAGCAGCCGTGGCGGAAAAGAGTAAAGAGGCGATTAACAGAAGAAAGTCAACGGACCATTTAAGTTAATAGCTTTTTCATAGGTTTCACAGCATTCTTGACGCCCAATCTTTGAGGCTCGATTCGAAAACCGTAGTTCCCGGATTTTGGTGGATTCACAGCATTCTTGACGCCCAATTCGTGAGGCTCGATTCTAATTAAAAAGGTTTTACAGCAATATATATATATATATATATATATATATATGGGTGTGTGTATATATAATAAACAATAAGATGTACCTGTAAATAAACTTTTATAATAATAATAAAAGCTTATTCACCTATACAAATTGAGCTAATACTTGTATATACATTAACATAACAATAGCTTTATTATTTCACAAGGGGAAGAAACATCCACTGACCGGTTTCAGCTTTCTTAAGCTTTGTCAGAGCGAATTAGTTTCCAACGACCCTATGAAGCTATTATACTGATATATGTTTGAAGAGATCCTTGTACTATGGCAAAAGTAAATAATTCGTCATCAGGTGGAAAAACACCAACACTAATAAGCGTGGAAGTATAGAAATTGATTCGAAACTACATCGTAGTTCTGTAGATGGCTATACAAGTGTATGTTTTGCTTTTGTTAATGGCTATACAACTATTAGTTGGATGTGTATAGGTGAATAAGCTTTTATTATTTTTATAAGAGTTTAGTTACAGATACAGCTTATTGTTTATTTTGTAAATTTCTTATTACGGACTGCAATTAACTTGTCTTTTTATATATTGACGTGATAAGGGGTCTCGAGAGGTTATTGAAACCCTAATTCTAAAAATAAATCCCAACAAAATATAATAGAATTCGGAAAAAATAGAATTTTCCGTAAATTCATGGATACGGTGTGTATAATACAAACGTACCGTTATTCATTGATGTACAATGCAAAAGCGCAAATTGCTTTTGTATAAATAATCACCTTGTATTATATAACCGTGTTGTAAATAAACATCAAGCAACGTAAGTCCCATATGTAAGAATAATTAATAGTAAGATACCGTAAATGCATTTAAATGCGAATGTAAAATAAATCGCTTTAAGATGAGCCATTTAGTTTACATATTTTTGATAAAAATGCATTTGATTTGCTGTAAATAGAACGAGCGTTACGCCTTTAGTTTGACAAACTACAATCAACGTGTATTTAAAACCCACTTTGTGTTAAAAAGCAATTAAAATTTTAATTAATTACCCCGTGGATAACAGCAATTCATTTTAAGGAGAGAATTTTCTAGAACTAAAAAGATGAATCATCGATATTTTACAACGACGTAAATATCATTAATGAATAAATATTTTATTCTTACAAGCCGCCGAAACACAAAAACCTGCAAGATCCCGCGAATATCTGATAAGAAATATTGATTATCTTTCGCATTCACTGTTAGAGAGAAGCGATGCTACATATTAACCTTGGGTATTAAACAAGAAAGAACAGCATGCGTCACGGATAACTGGAATCTGATAATTAGGTCAAAAAACTCGGCAATTTCGACCGTTAATTAGGTTTTCGAGGAACCTTCCATCATAATATTCCACATTTTTCTAGTAAGATTCTGAAAACAGATAAATTTATATATCAAGGAAGCGTTTATTCAGTAGGATTCATTCATTCGATTTCATTTCATGCAAGCACGAAATGCTATTTAACCGCAGGCTGTAGCTGCACGGAAATAGTATCTGAGTATGCAGTAAGCATATTGTAATTGAATAGTGGCGAAGTTGAATTGAATTGAGAACAATGGAAAATTAAATTTATTAATTACGCTGAAGAGGCAAAGCTCCTCAATATAAAGCTATTTTAATAAAATAATCAAAAGGAAGATTTAACCAGAAATGTGCTTTGGTAATCGCTGTTTAAAATAAGAATTTTTTTTAATGGAGAAGCTTGTAAGCTGATTTGACATCAATTTAAAATAAGAAGATAATTTTTTACAAGGAACATTTTGGTGGATTCCTCAAGCATCACTTTTAGATTTATTTTTAACTGATTTATATTTAATGTAAGGCATAATAATAAAAGTAAGTTGTATAATACTTTTTATGTAAAAAGGTTTTACCAGGAGAATTTGTGATCAGAGTTCTAAATACTCTGACCTTTTAATAGATTATCTGTCAAGGATTTTTCTGGCCAAAACAAGCGTGGAAATAATCATAACCAGCTAAACCATTTTCAAAAGAATAAGTTTAATTCTGTAAATTTAAAATAAGATAAGGAACATATTTTTTTTATATCCTTAGAAATTATTTTGTTTGAAAGAAACAATGCTGTAAAAATTCTAAATGCTTTTGTATGAAAAAAATATTTAATACTGTATAAATGCTTTGTGATATTGTTGTGTTTGATTCCATTTTGAAAAACTCCATCAGTTCCGTTGAGCTAACCAGGCAAAGTAACAAAAGGAAAATAAGTGAACAATCTCAATTTTACAGATTGCTGTATCTGCATCACAGCACCTTTTTGTGACGCAGTCAAACGGGCGTTGTCACAGCACCCTTTCAGCGACACTCTCAAAACGGGTCTTGTCACAGCACTCTTTTAGCGGCACCATAACGTGGGACGTTGTCACAACACCCTTTTTGTGACGCATCCAACACGAGGCCTTACCACATCAATATATATGTATATATATATATATATATATATATATATATATATCTACAAAAATCTTTAAGGCCCAACGACTACTATGTAAAGATTCTTTTGAGTTTGCGGAATATTTCAACAATTTCAAACTGCCTGTCATATGTCATAATCGGTCTTGACGTTATTTCTCTCTTTACCAAAATATCTACATTACTAGCCATAAATTGTATCTTTGAAATGTGAACACAAATTGAACTCAACTACAACATTCCCAAACGAGAATTTTTAAATATAATAAAATTTTTATTTAACAGCAGCTGTTTCTCCTATATTAATAATTATTTTTAACAAACCTTATGTTGCCCCATGGGTCCAAACCTAAATCCTATAATAACCCAAATTGTTATGGATTACATTTTAGATGTTTCAATTCTTATATACAGTTCATTATAGAAACTGAAAAAAAACAACGCTGTTACCTTCCTAGACTTATTAGTTAGAAGACGAGACCAAAATACAATACTCGATTGGTATCGTAAACCTACAGACTCTGGCAGATATTTAGATTATCACCCTTCAGTATGAAAATTCATCTTATTTTAAACCTAAAAAAAATTAAACGCATTTGCTATCCTACTCTTTACTAAAAAATTTTGAATAATTTAATCTTTTTACTTAAAAACAATAATTATCTCGCAAAATTAATCTACTCGTAACTTTACAAAATTACCACAAACAATAATAATGACATACCCAATCACAAACCTCTTGACATCAACATCACCTACAAAACAGTGCCCTATTTCAACCATTTAACCTCAAAATTAAAAAAAAATGTTTAAAAACTAAACATCAAAATAGCCGTTACTAATTCACAAAAAATAGATCTACTTTTTGAAGAAGTAAAAGACGGGACTCCAGCAGAAAGACAAACATACGTAATATACCATCTTACATCAGACAGACTTCCCAACAACTACGACAAAGAATAACGCAACATAAGAGTGACATTGCGATAGAGCCTAATGCATGTGCTCTGACACAAAAGATCATAGACCACATTTTACAAATACACAAATTTTGACAAATTATAATAAGGGAAGCTTTTTGGAAATGTTACATTTACAACTTGACAAGTATGAACAAGGAAACTGATATCAACAATTTAAGCTCAATGAATACATATTTGTTAAATTTCAAAAATTCCATCTAATAACGGTATAAATCCCACTTAAATGCGCAAATTGAACAATCTTAAACTAACTATACATATTAGTTAAATCATATGACAATTTCCATAAGACAAAAAATGTGATACTGTCTTATTAAATATATCATAAGTCGCATTATTCCTAGTCATAAATGATATATATATATATATATTATTAATAATAATATTATAGAATAACCCATTTGGAATGCAAATGAATGCTTAATTAATATTATTAAATAAATGAAAACCCAACTTGTATTTAAAGTTGAATTACCATTTAAATCAACTAGTAATTGAAAACCTAAAAGAACGGCTACACAGGATTTAACCCGAACCTATTACGATCATGCCTAACCAATTGAGCTACAGCCTAATGATTGAGATGTTATCTTAATACTGAACTGTCCTTTAACGATTTTCAATTACGTCCTGATTAAGAATTGAATCTAGTTATATACATAATTCAGTACTAATAACTTGTCTCCTTTTGATTTTCGAATAAAAAATTAATCCATCATTTAATGAAATAATCCATTTGAATCAAATAATGCTAATATATTAATGTTATTAGATGAATGAAAACCGTTGAATATAAATGAATTACATTTCAAATCGAACTAGTAATTGAAAACCACTAAGAACGGCTACAGTTAACGAACCTCTGATTCACCGGATCAGTGCTCTAACCAATTAGCTATCTAGCCTAATGATAAACTTGTATATTAAGCTTGTCTTAAGTTTTCATGTCCTGATTTAGAAATTGATCTAGTTATACATCTTAATAACTGATCTCATATTATTCGGATAATCATGCATTAATTATATTATTATTTAATAATAATATTGAATAATGATTTATATTATTCAACGTTAAATGAATGGAGCCCAACCGTTATTAAAGTTGAATACAGTGGGTTATTTATCTAATAACATAATATAATTAACATTCATTTGCATTCCAAATTGGAATTCTTAATAAGCAATTAATAGTTTGTATTATTCCGAACGTTGCAAAATGGAGGATCAGATTAGTACATGAATTATGTATATAACTGATTCAATTTCGTAAATGCAGGACGTAATTGAAAATCGTTAACAAGGACCAAGCTTCAGTAGTATTAAGTAACATCATTAATCAATTAGGCTAGATAGCTCAATTGGTTAGAGCACTGATCCGGTGAATCAGAGGTTGCGGGTTCAAATTCGTTAGTGGTTTTCATATACTATATATATATATATATATATATATATATTATAGTATTTGATGTTGTTGGAGTTATTTGTAAATAAATTAATAGCAGCACGCACACGTTAAAAATTATTCATTCTTTCAAATTTACTAAACAAATAGGAAATACGTTAAAACGACTAAATCCTTGCATCGAATATTTTACTAATAATAAGATAGGTTATAAACAAAGGAAATCATTCACTTCGCACACACAACTTAAAACTAATCGTAAATGTTCATACCCTTATACCGTAGAGCCCGACAGCTCAAGCAGAACTACCATTTTCAGGTATGCAAGGTATTACATCATTTCTTTTAACTGACGCACACAACTGTTACATTACCCCCAACAAAAGCGGAACAATGACAGTTTAATGGTAGCGCTTTTGTACCTGACCGTTATGATACTTAACATGACTAACCGAATCCCTTAATCTTACCTTGAAGAAAAAACAGTTTTCTTACAAGGTATTAAACTTAACTTAAAACAGGTATTTATACCAATAGAAAAACCCTAAAAAGAAGAAATTAGTCTCTTCTGACAAAACAAAAAAAACTAGATCTAAACTCAAGCTTTAATAAAATAACGATATTGCTTAATTTTACAAACAATTTGGGTACCGAGCTGTATACCAGTGGAATCTTCAACCACCCTATATGCATCATTATTTATCTTTTCGCGTATGGTGCAGGGACCACGAAGAATAAGGAACAACTTTTTGATTCGATGATTTTCACCCAAGGACGCTTCGTGGTTGCTCACTAATACATTGTACCCGACATTGAAAGAAAATGTTGTATGAGCCAAATCGTGTTTCAAGTTTCGCCTCTTTGCTTGCGAAACCAGTCTAGCTCGAGCAAGTACTATTTATGAAGTCAGTATTATGCCTTGAAAACGGAACATCTTCTAAGCTATTCAGCTTACTCACCCTATTTTCATCGACTTCCAACAAAGTAAAACCGGAACTGGAATTAATGACTTGATTTAAATGGGCGACAACTTTAGGAATTAACTTCACCCACCTATGATGTTCAGAAATGCAAAAAGTACGAAGCAAACGACTTATCTCACGGTTTGCCCGTTCCACCATATTGCCTTGCGGAAAATAAACGGACGTGTGAGCTACAGTCGCACCTTGATCCTTCATTTTATCTAAATATAAGCGGTGCCAAATTGAGACCCATTATGGAATAGAATTACCTTCCGTTTACCCACTTTAATGAAATAATACAAAAAAACTTCATACGACAGACTTAGACGACGCATTTTTCAAAGTATACAAAGACTCTGTTTTACTGAAAATATCTAACACCACAAAAAGTTGCGTAGCTCCGCTTAGGGACACCGGTAGAGAACCCATTAAATCCACACTTATTGTATGATTGGGCGCTTCAACCAAAATATTTCGCCATTGCATTTTTTAGAGATTTTCGCCTTCTGACAAATATCGTATCTACTAACAATTCTTTTAATTATTTTTCCCATTTTAAGCCACTAGAAGTCACGACAAAGGCTGTTGTAAAAATTTTCAGGATCAAACTGGCCATTATTTATGCGAGCAGCCCTCACCAGCTATGGGCACGTATAATCGAAACACGGATCATTTTTTATGTCCCTGTCTTAGGACACTCACATGTAGAACATGCCATTGACGAATACGAAACGAGGAACCTTCTTGGCTTAATTCTTGTCGGATTTTATTACGCGTCTCATCCTGAATTTAATAAACTTGAAATATTCAATATTCTTAAGAATTTTGTTTGAAGTAGTAAACCCGTGCCTGTTTAGTGCATTTATTTCAAAGATATGGGGACTGGGTTTGTCGATCAAGTGCCCCTGCTCCTTGAGAAAACGAGATAGTATATCTGCTACAAAATTCTGTGACCCGTTACAATATACCATTTTAAGTCAAAATGGGTGCAAATAGAGGCTCCACCTCAATAACCTAAAATTCAGAGGCCAGTTGCTAAAAATAACGTTGGGGTATAGTAGGACAACCAGGAAGAGGTACAGAGGGCGTAGAACTAGAGACACAATAAATTTGGTTCCCATAGCTGAAAACTGAATTTGAAGTATTGTTGGAAGACTGGTTAGATGGCAAGAGTATATAGGAAACTTATATGCAGGCGAAGAACTAACAGTATTAGAACAGGAATCAGACATTGAAAAAGATGACTTGGGATATCCTAAATTTAGAGATGAGTTTCAATTAGTATTAAAAGATCTGAAAAATGGTAAGGCACCTGGTACAGACAAAGTGCAAGCAGAAACTTTAAAAGACGCCGGACAAACATTAACAGAACGTCTCTTCCAACTTGTAAGCTATATGTATGAGACAGGCAAATACCCAATAATTTCAAACGTAACATCATCGTAACCATACCAAAAAAGAGAGGCGCGGATAGATGTGAAAATGTTCGATAAATAAGTTTGACAGCACGTGTCAAAATGTTAACTAGAATTGTACAAAGACGAATGAAAAAATGAGCTGAAGAAAGACTAGGAGAAGATTAATTTGGGTTTAGGCGAAACAAGGAAACACGGGGGGCTATTTTAGTTCTGAGGGTGATAATGGAGAAAACAATAGAAAAAACGGAAAGCGCGTATATAGGGTTTGTAGATCTGGAAAAGGCATTCGACAGTGTAAAATAGAAAAAAATGTTCGAAATACTCAAAAAGATTGGAATGAGTTTTAGCAATAGCGGATAGTACATAGCTTGCACAAAGAGAAAACAGCGGTAATAGAACTAGATCAGAAATGTAGAGAAGTAAATATTAGGAAAGGTGTGAGATATGCCCTATCCCCATTAATTTTTAACTTGTACATTGAAGGGGCAATGAATACTGTCAAATGCAAGGACATAAGATTGATTTGCTTAGTTTTGCAGATGATATAGCGGTATTATCATCTAGCAAGAAAGAGTTAGAAGCTGCTCTTAATAAAATGGAAACAGATCTAACAGAGAGATACGGTATGAAAATTAACAAAAATAAAACTTAAGTACTAGTATGCAAAGGTGGGGAGAATAAATCAAAATCAAGAATACAAATAGGTAACAAGAACTTACAAGAAGTTAGGAATTTCTGCTACATAGGAAGCCAAATAATACGAGATGAGAAGAGCACAAAAGATATAAAACAAAGATTAGCACAAGGTCGTCCTACATTTAACGAGAAAAAGGAACTATTGTGTTCAAAGACAACAAACATAAAAATAAGGAAGACTGCTTAAAAAAATATGTGTGGAACACAGCACTGTACGGCTGTAAAACCTGGACTGTAGAAGAAACGAACAGGAAAAAGATAGAAGCCTTTAAAATGTAGAGCTACCGACGCATGATGAAGATATCATGGACAGACAAAGTTAAGAACAAAGAGATACTAGAAATGGTAACGGAAGAAAGAAATAGGTAGAAAACAGTAAAAAATAGGAGAGATATGATGATATGTCACATACTAAGGCATGAGAGAATAGTGCGGAATAGGCTAGAAGCAGGGATTGGAAAAAAAAATAGAGGTAGACCTAGGTTGGACTATTGCACACAGATAGTAAAAGATGTAGGCTGTGGAAATTTCAGAGAAATGTGTAGGCTAGCTCAGAATAGAAATCAATGGAGGCGCGCGTCCAACTAATTCCAAGATGGAAAAACTAGTGACAAAAAAAACTGTACATAAACATGGTGACTATTATAAGCAACTACAGTTATTGGTTGTGCAATATTAGCATACCCTACACGTTAATTTCCAATGTTCTACCCAAAGGTACTACATTGACCAAGAAACGCGTTTTTTTACCTCAAAATTTTGAATTTTGCAGCATCCTTGCTGTTCCAAGCAAGGTAGGGATCTTTAACGCGCCTGACAACACTCACACACGGGTCCTCCATTTTACCTCTCATCCGAACAAAGGCATACTCTTGTGAAAAATGTTCGCCTACATTTTTCAAGCGGACCGTATCGGGATTCGAACCCGGGACCCATACCAACTACGCCATGGAGCCGCCTCCCCTTCACATACCTTACATGTGATTTTCCAATGCTCCACCCGAAGGTACTACATTGACCAGGAAACGAGTTTTTTTTTACCAGGAAAATTTGGAATTTTGCCGAACCCTTGCTGTTTCAAGCAAGGTAGGAATCTTTAACGTGCGTGACAACACACATACGGTATCTCAATTTTACCTCTCATCCGAACGAGGGTGTATTTTTGTGAAAAATGCTCGCCTAACACTTTTCAAGCGGACCGTGTCGGGATTCGAACCCAGGACCTTGGGCGTAGTAGTCACACTCATACCAACTACGCCACGGAGTCGTTCCTCTTTCACATACCACTGAATATCGAGAATATAGAGTATATAATTGTATAACAATAGAAGGGGACCAAACTGCGCCTAACAAGAAAGAACAGCGACTATGTTCAAAGACAACAAATATAAAATAGGAAAAAATTTGTTGAAAGCACAGCACAGTACGTTTTCTGAAATAGGGGCAGTAGGAAAAGCAGAGAGAAAGAGATAAAAACCTTCTGGAATATTGTGTTTCAGATGTATAAGGATGATAACATGGACAGACAAAGTTAATAACAAATAGGTTATAGAAATGGTAGAGGAATGAAGATATATATGGAAAACAAACAAAAAGAAATGTAAATAGAAGGGCAGACTACGTTCTAAGACATTTTTGGGGAATAGTACGGGATATATTACAAGCAGAGATAGGAAGAAAGAGGTAGAGGTAGACCTAGGTCGGACTATCGCACGCAGATAGGGATAGATGCAGACTGTGCAAATTTCAGGGAAATATGTAGGTTAGTTCAGAATAGGAAACAATGAGGGTACGCGTCTAACCAGTTCCAGGACTGAAGACCTAATGATGAAGATTGTGTAAAAAAAAAATTTAATTTAATTAAGATGATAAGAACGGGCAAAGCCTAATTGCATGGCTGAACAGAAAAATTAAATATCACACGCAATGGTAAAATAAACTTGAGTATATACGTTTCTATACCTACACCAGGCATTCATGTCTAGAAAGCGATAATAGAAACAAGTGACATTCAATGCACTTTATAACTAATTAATAAAAATGTTTTTTTTTTTTATTTAATGTAGGGCTAACAAAAAGTAACCTAAAACGATATTATTAAGTTTAAGCGAAGCAACATTCTGCTGTAGATTAACATGACTTCATACTACGCACGCCAATCTTTTTGATAACACGCTTGCAGGTTGAACGAGCTCCGAACTGCTAGGAGCTATGGTCTTACTGAAAAAAAACGTTCTCCAGCTTCGTTGGTCTTGGCCTCTAAGTCGAATCACTGCGGTACATACTGGAAGGGATGGCAGTGTGCGAGAAGTTAGTGTAAAAACGTCCAGTGATGTGTTACGACGAAGTGTTGTGAAGGTGTGTCTGTTACCAGTGGAAATGAATTCTACCTAATAAATTGATATTTTTTGAAGTTTTATGGCTTTATAATTTGCATAGTATAGTTTAGTTATAAGGTATTTTGCGCCATTTGTTTTAGCAATGTTTGCTTCCCATTTATGTTGAACCTTAGGCCGTCTGCAGATGTCGTTTTATCTCGTTTGTCTTTATTTTGCTTAACTTGGTTTATCATACTTTTTGTTGGAATACTTTGAAAGGTATCCCCTAATACTTTCAAGGAGGGCGGTATGTTAAGGCGTATTTCTTGTTATTATTTAAAAACGCCTTTTGCTATGTAGTGAACGAAGGGTTTGCCTTCCTTCCTTGACTTGTAGCGAACAGTAGTCGTAAAGCACTCGTGCAATGAGCAACGCGCTCTTAGTATTAATGCACCCTAGCGTGCTTTAACGATATATAATACGAGATTTATGTAATCCGCGATTCTTTACTATGCTTTATATATTTTGTTTTATGTGCTACAATGTTTATGATTTAACCCGTAAATAAAGACATAAAATTAGCCGTACATTTCTTTATTTGAAAATGATATCCTACCAGTGCGATACCAAGCAAACCTCTGTTCTTGGTCCACTACCAGAAGGGTCACCAACCGAAGTTGAAGAATTATATCAGGGAGTCATGCTTCTCCGCCAGTACCATTCACAAAAAGATAGTCTCCGTTCATAATCATTTTGTAGCAAGATATAAGCAGTTTTAATCTTGTAAGGTTTAAACTTAGGTTTTTTTAGTTTTACAAGATTTAGATTTGCTTACATTAACGAGATTTTCTATTTTTTTGGTAGATACTTTAGAATTGACTGCTACGAAAGCTAGTACTAATTCTTCGATAGGTATCTCTTGGTTTCTTAAGGAATCCATAATTTTACAAATTGAAATCAAACCTGCCAAAAATTCTTATATTAGGCTGTCTTCTTTTTGGATACTGGTTTAGATAATTTTCAGCTGCATGCCAAGCATTTTTATTTGATTTAAAGTATGTGCAAAATAAGTCATACTTTTTATTAAGAGATAAAGTATCCATTTGAAAATAATTACAATACGTAAATACTTATTAGATGAAACAAAGTCTTGTACAAGACGCTTAATTTAATTTTATATGACACCGTATCACATTAATTTGACGGTTTTGCTAATTTGACGTAATTTTGTTTCAATAGATATCATTTGTCTCTCCAGTTAGCATGTTTATTGGATTTCATAAGTCTGTTTCATTATTTTATTATAATAAAAGCTATTGAGTAGTAACTAATAAATTCAAATTAGTGTGAATGAAAAACAAAATGGCGGCCTTTATAATCAAAATATAATTTAAAAGTTTAAAAATTGGGATTATTGTAGGTTCAATATCAATGCTGTAATACATTGTTGAAAACAGAAAAAAAAGGAATTCGAGAATGGCAGAATCCAATATTGTGTCCATAAGAAATAAAATAGTTGATGTGTTTAGCACGGCCACTTGGACTCAAAAAAATTTTGGTTTTTATTTTCGAAATAGTAAAATCACGTCTAGCAAACTTTATTTGAATAGTTTTTTAATAAAAATTAGAATAAAGCTAATACTTGACTTTTTGTATATTCAATTTCTTAGTTTTTTCAAATATCTACGAAACGTTTAAAAAAATGTTTAATTTTGAAACAAGATTACTAGTCAAGAACAAAAGCTGCAAAACAATGTCCATTTGACCAACTTTCTATTTCTTAAGATAATAAAGCTATCCATACAATCCCATTCAAAATAAGACACCCTGTAGAATACTAAAATATGGAAAATTGTACTATAAAACACATAATGTACTATTTACTTCTGTGCGGTTGTAAATGTACTGGTGCTGTGACGTTGTGTCTCCCGCTATAAACTTGAAGTCCAGTTGGATTTGAATATGAAGTACAAAATCATTAACATGTTGTGACAGATTTGTTTTGAATGATAATAACATTTCATGCTAATTCATCGCTAAAAATTATTCTAACGAACCACTTTCTCAGATTTACTTTAGTTGTAAAAGAAAATGAGAAATCTTAATTTTGAAGTACGGTGTGATTTCAACTAGTAACAGAGTAAATAATGAAATTGTTTCCTGTGAAATAATAACAAACCAAAAGCAACACTTATGTGTTCTGCACCAATTCTATTAAATGTTACTCATACAAACAGCAATTCAAAGCCCTCCTAACCAAAAGCGAAGCTGCAGCCATTTTTGTGTAAGAATAGGTGTATCATAGCAACGCCCTCCTGTAGACCGAAATGTTTTAATGGGGGCATTGCAATCGAAAGCTTTTACGAGAGAGATCGACTTTAAGAGCTCCAGATAAGATTTTGTAACAAACTAGTAATATTAAAAAATATATAAATTTTATATATGCCAGCACACAAATAACTGTCAAGTTTTTGCACCAATGGCCGCTGAACTATTCATCCTTGTTTTCATAAGTATATTGCAAGGACTTGTGTAAAAAGTTCTTCCCCTAGAATTATCGAATGGTTGTATATTTGTGACTGGCGCAATATATATGAAGGGTAAATTGAGTTAAATACAAAATACAAAATCAATAACTTTGTTTGTAAAGATTTCATTGTGTCATATGTCTTATTTCATACATCGAATAAAAATCGTCTAATGAAAAATAACCTCATATTTATTTAAGTTGTATAAGAAAAATAAAATTGTATCACAGTGTAATTTGAATTAGTGCGAAAATATATTATAAAAACGTTTCCTGACGAGGTATAACGAATTAAGAGCAACACTCAATGTGCCCTGTAAGCTATGTAAAGGGGTTCCACCAATAGAAGCTAAACGAAACGTTCAAATCAAAAGTGAATTTTATAGTTATCTATCGATAAACAAAGATGTGCCATACCAACAGCCTCCTATAAAATGAGTGGTTTCAGATTTAGCACTGCGTATTGCAATCATATCACAAAAAAGCTTTTTTGGAAAAAAAAGTTTTAGGAAAACTGGTTAGAATTTTGTGGAAAACTTCTTTTTTTCAGTTTCACATACTAGTAAAAAATTAAAATTTTATACACACCAGCAAGTGAAACACCAGTCAGGTTTCCGTGCTAATGGTCACCGGGTTATCCATCGCTGCTTTTATACGAATAGTTATAAACATATTATGATTTTTTCTTAATCTTATTTGAGAATTAAACCATTCATAGTTGTTAAAATCGTCTTTATTTACGTTTCGATTCATGACCCAGGATCGTTGTCAAAATAAGAAAAATTTCAAGTTTGACATTTATTACATAAATTGAAGACGACTTTGATTTATTAGTGTTTGATATATTAGATTTTAATACATTAAGTGAAAATTTTAATGTTTAGAAGAATGAGAATCTTGAATTTGTGTTGCACCCTGGGAGCGACTTTGAGGTAGTCAATCAGCTGATTAAATTTTATATAGTTAAATTTCATATAAATTCAATAACTTGAGGATTCAAAAACATTTTTTAACATGTTTCTATTTATATTAAAGAAGCAAACTGGTTCCACATTACAGCAAACCACCCCATTTTTACGGTCTACCAAAAATTCATAAGAAAGACATTCCATTGAGACGTAAGCTCCATAGTCGTAAGCTCCATAGATTCACCATGCCATAATTTAGCAAAATTTCTTCTAAAAATTCTAAATCCATTAGCAAGTGAGACGAATTCTTTCATAAAAAACAACCAACACTTTTTAGAAAAATTATCAAAAATCAAAATTGAAAATACACACACAAGTGTAAGTTTTGATGTAGAAAATCTTTTCACTGTAAATAAAACACTTAATATTATATAATAAAATACAGAAAAAAGCAGCTTTAAAGAAGGAACAAAACTATGTAATATTATCGATCTTGAAATTACCTGATGTATCCGTCAATTCCACATATTTTCAAATAAATGACCGATTCTACAAACAGAGTTCGGAATGGCGATGAGAAGTCCACAATTGCCAATCTTTAATTATATATTCATGAAGGAATCCGAAAAAGATGTAATATTCACACAAGAATTGAAACCACTAATCTGGTGGAGATATGTAGATGATGTTTATGCTATTTGGCCTCATAATACAGATGTAATTAAAAACTTTGTAGATTCAGTTAACAACATATAGCCAACTATTAAATTTATATATGAATTAGAGCAACATGGAAACTTCCATTTTTAAATATTCCAATTAGTAAAAGTGATACAACAATTAATACATCAGTATACAGAAAACCAACACACACAAACATATGTTTAAACTTCGATTCAAACCACCCACACGGTATCCAACAAGGAATTATCAAAACCCTGCATGATAGAGCAAAATCAATATTATCAAACGAAGAAATTTTAAAGAAAGAGAAAGACCTAATCAAATGTGCACTAATAAAAAACAAGTATCCTAAAAGAATAATAGAGAAAGAAATGAATAAAGTCTCAAAAAGAAAAAGAAAAAAAATTGAAACAACGATACGCATCAAAAAATGCTCTCAATACCATACATAAAAGGATTCTTCTAAAAATCCAAAGAATAGGAAACAAATTTAAAATCAATACAGAATTTGAACCAAAATACAACAAGAACACAATTAACAAAAACAAAACCCAAAAACGCAATACAAAGTTCAAAAACTGCATCTACAAAATACCGTGCGAATGCAACAAGTTCTATATAGGAGAAAATTCCAGACCATTTAAAGTTCGATTAAAAGAACAAATCATATAAAAAATTGAAAATTAAAAATCCATGATTTGCCAACATGCATGGGACTCCAGTCATAAAATAAAATAGGAGGACGCAAGAAATAACAAATGAAAATCAAATGCTCTCAATATCTAAGCAGCATTGCAAGTTTTTCCTGGGTTTCCTTAGCGATATCCACATTAAAATAACAACCTACATACACGATTTATATTTATACATACATAATAACAACATACCTAACAATAGGCATATTAGCAGCCCCGTAAAACAGCATTGGTATCTAACAATTGTGAACCCGCCATAGGGTGACCAGCATTGGTATCTGACAAGTGTGAACCTGCCATAGGGTCGCCTCAGAACCATATACAATCTGCGTTGAACAGTATTGATATCTAACAAGTGTAAACCCGCCTAAGAGCCGCCTCAGAACCACATAAAATATTCGTAGAACAACATTGGTATCTAACAAGTGTAAACCCGCCATAGAATCGCCTCAGAATGAAAAAATCTACCAAAAGGTAGCCTAAATCATAATGAGTTTTCCTCCTCAAGGTAAATATAAAAAACGGCTGCTTAAACCTTACGGTAACGTAATAGCACACTTCTCTAGTAACCATCTTCTCAACGGTATAAAATGTTAACACATGTTTTCCAATCCTCAAGTTATTGAATTTATATGAAATTTAACAATATAAAAATTAATCAGCTAATTTCACGTTATGCATATCGGCTACCTCAAAGTCGCTCCCAGGGCGCAACACAAATTGAAGACACTCATTTTTCTGAACTATAAAATTTTTACCTAATGTATTCTAGACAAATATATTAAACATTAATAAATCAAAGTCACTTTCAATTTATGTAATAAATGTCAAACTTGAAATGTTTATTATTTTGACAACGTTCTCAGGTCATGGATCGAAACGTAAATAACGACAATTTTAACAACTATGAGTGGTTTAATTCTCAAAAAAAATCAAGAAGAATACAAAACAAACCACAACAAACACACAGGGAGTATTTAACGATATTTATAGGAAGAAAGCAAAAACCCTAAGTCAAAGAAGACCTATCCGGAATAATTGTCTTCCGTGTAGGCGTAATATTAAACACGGTTTGCCTCCCACTGATTGTGAGAGTACCTAAAGTCTTTCAAGTCTATCTATTGTAGCATAGTCTTTAGTCATTTAATAATTCTGTGTTTTTCCATTCTATTTACTATAGAAATCCACTCCCGCGCTACTGAGGTTAGTCAGTGCACTCTTTAAAATGTTATGGGGTTCCCACACCTCCTGGGCAAATCCAAATTTGTAACAAAGCGTCACTTTTTCCTTTAACGTGGTCACTTTTATTTAATCATTTGGCATTTTCTAACCGTGGAGCAGGTTTTTAATAGTTTAACAGAATTTTGACACTCACGTGTGGGGTCAATTTCTTTGTTTCTTTAATTGTTTAACAATTGTTTTGACACTTGTGTGCAAGCTTTCATTTCTTATTTGCTAAATTTTTAAAAATTGTTTGTTATTTTTTAGTTAAGTGTATAAGACATAGTATGCTTTTGAAACGATTTCTTCTTCATTTGCAGTTTTCAGATCATCCACGGTTCTAGGACGAACTTTAAAAACCTCGGCCTTGAGGTAACCCCACAGATAATAATCGCATGGGCTTAAATCTGGGGAGCGCGGGGGCCACTCAACCGTCTCGCGCAAAAAGATCACCTTCTCAGGAAACATGTCCTGAAGAATAGTGCGTGAACGACAGGCAGTGTGTTCTGTAGCACCATCCTGCTGGAACCAGAAACTGTGTGGATCATGCTCTTGACTAAATTCGTCGATTTTAGGCCTGACAAAATTCTCAAGCATGTCACAGTACCAGGTTGCGTTAATAGTAGCGGTGACTCCATTCTCTTCAAAAAAGTAAGACCCAATAATGTCTACAGACGATACTGCACACCAAACTGTTACCCTTGGGCAGTGCATGGGTGTCTCGTGAAGCTGTCGAAGGTTTTCATTTGACCAGTAACGACAATTTTGTTTATTAACACACCCTGAAAGATGAAAATAAGCTTCGTCGCTACTCCACAAAATTGCAGTAGGAGGCACTTTGCGATGGATCGTCTGACAACATTCCACACGCCACCACCAGTCTGTTGAAGACATTTCCTGCACAATCATCATCTTGTAAGGGTGCATCTTGAGTTCACAATACAAAATTCGCCTCGCTGTCGCGTCGAAATCTGAAGAACAGCAGCATGTTTGCGCGCAGAACACGTTGGAGACTCTTCAATCGACGCCCTAGCTCTACCGATGTTTTCAGGGGTTCTGACGGTCACGGTCCTTCTTCTTTATATTTAGTGTAGATCCACTTTCCCTATTTTCCTGTACCCAACACAAAATTGTTTTCTGGTCGGGAATACTAGCGACGATGACAAATTGTACCGCATGCGGAATGTCCTTTGTGCCGCAATAACAGATTCAGCATTTTTTATAAAATTCTCGATAACAAACGCACGTTGCGCTTCAGTCCACGGCATGGTTACTACTAAAAACAAGATCATCCATCCCTCCAAACAAGACCAACCCCACCCCTGTGGAATGACCCATTCCCCCACAGCTAATCATTGAAATGTGGGAGGTTCCCGTGCCCTACCCGTTACATTACATCTGAAAACAGAAATTTTAATATCACCGAATTGCGAAAAATTTCGAGAAATACAATTAAAACGAAACAATAGTAGACGATGAATTTGAATACGCATTTGAGTTTGTAGATGACATTACTGCTGTAGAGGCAGTACAAATCAAGGAAAATACATCAATATTTTGGAATTAACTCAAGTTAATTTTTAAAGGAATTGTGATAAAATTGAATCAAATATAGCGAATTGTTATTCCCGATTATCGTGTAGTTTATTTTATAATGAAAATGATGAAGAGTGCAGAAATCAGTTACAATTCGAGTTAGAAGATTCAATTGAAAGTTATAACAAGGAAAGGAAAAATGTTTTTAAAGCTGAAAGAAACAAAAGGTAGAAAAACTAAAAATTTAACTTCGGACATAACAAGGAAAAATTGTTCACGATTTGAAATATTGCTCGGCAAAATTATATCTACAATCATCGTTAAAACTTGAGCAAGTTAATTTGAAAGATATAGTACTAGAACATCAAAATCCAAATATAAATTTGAATAATTCAGTAATATATAAGTCATACCCGATACCTAATAGGTAATCACTTTTTATGGAAAGATGTGATCTTTTTTTCTGCTAAATATTAATTTAGTGCCAGGTAAATAAAGCGTTTTAAGTAAATGGGGAGAGTTTAAAACAGCATTACAAGATGAGTTTCTTTCATCTGATTATAATGATTAATTACTAACACCAACAGAAATGAAATCACGTACCCAGGGTCAGAATAAGACATTAGTGCTATATGCAGAAATCATACCAAGTATGTTTTATCGTTTAACTGAACCGTTAAGCTTGAAGAATCAACCTAAAATTTTACGAAAAAAAACATATTTCTATTTTATCAAACATCATTAAGTTTAGTGTAAATAAATTCAATTTAGGAACTAATCAAGCTGAAAAAAGAATAAAAGAACGTAAAGCATCAATAGGAATTTTTGGTTCTCGAACTAGAAAAACCAACACTTTAGAGACGGATTTAGCACACCAGGAGCTTGATAAATAATCGTATAAGTATAAAGCTTTTACGGTACCAAATCGAGGACCTTTTGAATTTACACGATTGCTCATAGAATATTTAAGCTCACGAAACACAAGGTCCACACTAGCAGACACAGTTTGTTACGGTATTCCGTGCAGATAAGAAAAAAGTAGTAAAGTAAGTAAAGAAAGTCTCCCACACCGAATACTGCAACAAAACAGAAGGGTAGAATAGAAATCCGAAGGAGTTGGATTTCGTGCTAGCTAAGCACGTCGTAGAGTGGGATGGGTTACACAGAAAGAAAAATTGGAAACTTCAAAAAGTAGATTTATTTACAAATCGTTAGTTAAACATAGTATAAAAGGAATATTTACAGAGACCAAATCGAACATTTACGTAATCGTTCTGTTATATCATAATGGAAACAAAAGCGTCAACTCACATATAACACAACATGAAAATATATAGTTAAGTCAATATAGATGTAAAATCTTAAAATCTAAGTCACACATACAAATATACTTACATAATGTTTCAAACCCTAAATATATACAAGTAGAAAATTTAGCATAATATGTACAGTATCTTTACTTGCTCTGTAAAGTGCACTTCCTAAAATAAATAACGTAACTTTAACTGAAATGAACCAAGTGTTAACTTACTCTAGTTTATAATTTAGTAAACAAGTTGTTGTCAATAGCATAAATTTATAAACAGTAAAAATTGCTTTAATGCCAGCTTCGTTTTATACTAATGGTGCCTTAAAACCAATCACATAATCACGTATGCATTTAACATGTAAAATTAAATTTTTAGCACGCAGCCTGTAACTTAGTGTAACCACGAGTAAGGAAAAGCTAAAACACTTGCGTGATTTTGAACCAACAAAAGAAGTGTATATATTTCACAGAAGAAAAAGATAACAATAAATGTAACCTAAGCCGGGTAGTTTTTTGCTTCTATAGTACTATCGTACTAAATTTGGAAGTGTGCGCTGCACTTGTCGGCCTACGGACTGGATACTATATGAAACTAAGTTCGAGTCTAACACTAAGTAAAACAATGCATCTTAATTTGCAAGGCGACGTTACAGATTTTATAATTTTCCTATTTGGAGCACTCCAAACTCTTATAGCAATATTACGGACGCAGAAAGTTGCAACGAATATAAAAATTATGAGTAGAGTATTTAGTGACGAATCAGAACCACATTTCCCGCAGCATCCACATTTCCCCACACATCTGGACAAAAAAGTTTTCTTCGACTAACCATTTGCATCTTTCGAGATAAATATATCTTGTTTGGTATCAATTAATATTAGATTTTTCTCAGCTACCCGAATTTCTAGGAATTTTTTAGATAGCATCACCCCCAACGGAGCTACCCCAATTTTAAGATTTCTTGCCTGTAGCGACTTTTGAGCGTTCTTATAAATTTTTTTATACATGCGATACATCTTGTTAGTCTAGAATTTTACGCAGAATTCGAATCTGTAAACAGATTTGAAATCGGACCACGCCCTGCAAAGTTATACCCCTTTAAAGTCCTGATCTTCTAAATTTTGCTCTTTGCTTTATAAGCAAACCTAACAAATAGTTTTCTTTGTCTAACCAATGCATCTTTCGAGATAAACCTATCTTGTTTGGTATCAATTAATATTAGAATTTTCTCAGCTACCCAAATCTCTAGGAATTTTCTACCATTCTGTCCTCGTTTTGTTGCGATATTCGGCGTAGACGATTTTTTTACTTACTTTTACCGTTCTCTTTTGTGTTTGCGCGGAATAACGTAACATGTTATGTCGGTATTTTCTGGATCAATTTTCAACACACTTTTTCGCAAACTCCATGAACTGGTTTCAGAATTATACTTTACTCCACAAACCGACTTGTCTATGTTTTTGTCTTCATCTCTCGTCAACACAACTGCATAATAACGACGTAATGGTTACCCGGAAATGGGTTGCTTAATTTTCTTTAAGGTGGTTTCGCGTCTGCATCTTTACCTTTTCTTAGAGATTTTGGAATTTTTGGGTGATGTCTTGTAAATGAGATGCTGTCACTTGCTACGGTTCAATCAATTGCTTATGTGCTTTTTGAATTCATGCTGATAACTGGTTTTACGCTTTCTATGTTCCACAAATTTTGAACCATTTATGTCATCCTCAATAATTATATTTTGATTGAAATTCTTCCTATATCGTCTTTTATCAATATCAAAATCTTTCACAATAGTTATAGAATTATGCTTTGAATAGTTCCCATTCCAACAGTTTAAACACATTGCTTTAAATTTTAGATATGACATGTCTGCGTATACATGGTTAGCAAGTATATGACGAAGGTTCGTGTGTTCTCCTGCTTCCATAATGTAATTACATTGCATTATCCCCGAGACTATGCTTCAAGATGCTAGCATACGTTTAGCATAAGTAACAACAATCAATGTTTTTATGAGTACTGTACGAGAAATTCTGTGATCTTGCCTTGTTCGTTCACAGAGATATCGTAAAACACCATAAATGAATCTTCTTTGGTATTTTCAGGTCCTATTAAATTATCATAATAGTAGAGTATTTAGTGACGAATCAGAACCACATTTCCCCCAGCATCCACATTTCCCCACACATCTGGACCAAAAAGATTTCTTCGACTAACCATTTTCATCTTTCGAGATAAATATATCTTGTTTGGTATCAATTAATATTAGATTTTTCTCAGCTACCCGAATTTCTAGAAATTTTTTAGATAGCATCACCCCCAAGGGAGCTACCCCAATTTTAAGATTTCTTACCTGTAGCGACTTTTGAGCGTTCTTATAAATTTTTTTATACATGCGATACATCTTGTTAATCTAGAATTTTACGCAGAATTCGAATCTGTAAACAGATTTGAAATCGGACCACGCCCTGCAAAGTTATACATACCCCTTTAAAGTCCTGATCTTCTAAATTTTGCTCTTTGCTTTATAAACAAACCTAACAAATACTTTTCTTTGTCTAACCAATGCATCTTTCAAGATAAACCTATCTTGTTTGGTATCAATTAATATTAGAATTTTCTCAGCTACCCAAATCTCTAGGAATTTTTCAGATATCATCACCCCCGAGGGAGCTACCCCAATTTTAAGATTTCTTACCTGTTGCGATTTCCGACCGTTCTTAAACATATTTTTAGTCATGCAATACATTAAATTAGTCTAGAATTTTATACAGAATTTGAATATGTAAACAGATTTAAAATCGGACCACGCCCTGCAAAGTTACTCCTTTAAAGCTCCCAAACCTCTACATTTTGCTCTTTGCTCTATAAGCAAAACTAACAAATAGTTTTCTTTGTCTAACCAATGCATTTTTCGAGATAAACCTATCTTGTTTGGTATCAATTAATATTAGAATTTTCTCAGCAACCCAAATCTCTAGGAATTTTTCAGATATTATCACCCCCGAGGGAGCTACCCCAATTTTAAAATTTTGTACCTGTAGCGACTTTTGAGCGTTCTTATAAATTTTTTATACATGCGATACATCTTGTTAGTCTAGAATTTTACGCAGAATTCGAATCTGTAAACAGATTTAATATCCGACCACGCCCTGCAAAGTTATACCCCTTTAAAGTCCGGAGCCTCTAAATTTTTGCTCGTCTATATATTTAACTCCATTTTTAAAACCTTTTTCGCTACCCAAGACATATGCTTTAACCAACACAAAAATTAAGCACACAAAATTTTAATAATTTATTTTATCCGATTTACAGTTTAATAAACTAATCATTCCAATGTAATGTGTTTTAAATATGTAAATGGGAAGGTCGACTTTTGGTGTAATCATCGCTCTGAATTACATGTGAAAGCTGTATATAATTTCTTTTTAAAAGTGTATATCTTCTCCAAACAAATGCGGTTATTACAATAGGAAAGTACGCTAAATGCAAGTCAATTAATAGCAATTTAATATTGCTTACTGACCTACCTTAATTAGGTTGATGTGCTATTAGGAATGATGTGCTTTTTGTCCTCGCCCGATAAACTGATTTTATTAATAAGTTGTGTATAAAGTTGGTGTTTACATGGTTTCGTTTAAGACCTTGTACATATTTTCCGGATTACTAGAAGACGTTATGATTTAAAATAGGACCACGACCTGTATATAATTTCTTTTCTTGGACTTTCTATTAATTATGTTTGTGTATTAGAAATTGATGAATAATTGCAGGATACAAATTTTAAATAAACACTTTACTAAGGGAACACCGAACTTGTTGTATACAGAATACTTACTAATAAAGCAATTTAATTTTAAATAACTTCTACACCATATTTTTCGAAAATGGCATGCTTGAATATTTTCTTTGGAAACAATCGAAGATTGCAGAAAACACTCGAAGAGTACACAAACGCGGTCACTAAACCACAATTAATAATCGCTTTTATAGGTTTAACATTTCTACCATTACCCAATGACTTTAATTTCTTATTGGAGAGAATCCTTATTCTCCCACGCACTGCTGCGTAGTTGCATGCCTACCCCTTTTGGGGATATATGCTCGTTATAGGTTGTAGCACCCGCGGTTGTACTTAACTACACTTTGTGAGATCCTTTTAATCTATTTAATCGTATCCTTCTCGCGTGCAATACACAGGAAAAACACAATAATTGAAATCTTACACGACGGTATAGTAAAAATACTGCTAAAAGTAATTTTGTTTAATAATTCTAAAAATGGTAATGGTGGTTAAATACATACAGGTAAAACCCACTATAAAACAATTATACGCGTCACTTTTCCAGTCAAGATTTGCATATAACGCCAACTAATATAATAAGGAGCTGCGCACGCTCGACCATCGGCATAAAAGGCGAGAGCCATGTTCCAGTGCATTAGTCGTCAAAGTATCGTCGAGTTTGATTAAAATTATAAATTAAAGATGGATTTTTCTTGTGTTGACGTTACAAGTGATGTGCGAATACCACAATTAAATATCAACCAACTAGTTGGTAAGTCAACCTATAGGTTAGGCGAATTTCCTCCAAATTATCACCACCATATAATAGAAGTTGGTTTTGATTTATATGGTGGTCTTCAACCTGCCATCCAAGTTATTTGCTGTAGTGGTATGTGTGCTGATTCTACGATAACATTCTCTTACTTCGATTGGAAAAAAATGTGTACTTTTCAAGTGGAATTTCAAATTCACCAATTTGCTCAAGACTCAAAACAAGTCAGATTAAATGGTTTGACTACTGGAAACGATGTTGTTGACATACAATTGGATCAAAATTTCAAATTGCAGCTGAGCACAGCCTTTAATAGAAGTATATCGCTGTTGAACAATTTTGAAAAAGAGAATTTATATAATATGGAGATTACGAAAGATGGGAATGTTATTGTGCTACCTGCGTACGAGTGCATCAAGCTATTAAATTTGCGAGAATTGATCTGTTTTAAAATGGCTGAGTTAAGGTGTAGAAACTTTCCAGAATTTTACGAAAAATTTGTTGGTGATATAAAAAAAGTATGTGGAAATGCGACGGAGGAAGAAGGGGTTCAAACGTTATTAGAGGGAGAGAGCAGTGCCAGTATTTCTCTGTCTAATGATTGCAGCAATTTAAATTACTTGACAGTGTTGGAACTTATTAAATGTTACCGCATCCAATACTTAAAAGATGCAACTGCAAGGCAATTGCTTGCGCAAATGTTTAGAGATTTGGCTATCCCAGATTCGCCAGACTCTGGTTACCACAGCGGTTTACAGATGTTATCAATACATGTATGTATTCTATTAAAAACATTATATTTTCTTGATAAAGTTTGTTTTTACATATTTGTATCGCCAACATTACCATAAATTATTAATAGACGTATTAAACTATCCTGTTTTTATTTTTAGGTTTAAAGTGGTGTACCCCGCAAATAATAAACACAATATACCGCATGTTAACAAAAAATTGTAGAAAAATTCAAAGACAACTTTAATGTGGGTCTAGTATTATAATTTGTTGGTAGTAAGGCTAAGTCCTACTGTATTGCACGCGAGAAGGATACGATTAAAAAGATTAAAAAGATCTCACAAAGTGTAGTTAAGTAAAACCGCGGGTGCTACAACCTATAACGAGCATATATCCCCAAAAGGGGTAGGCATGCAACTACGCAGCAGTGCGTGGGAGAATAAGGATTCTCTTCAATAAGAAATTAAAGTCATTGGGTAATGGTAGAAATGTTAAACCTATAAAGGCGATTATTAATTGTGGTTTAGTGACCGCGTTTGTGTACTCTTCGAGTGTTTTCTGCAATCTTCGATTGTTTCCAAAGAAAATATTTAAGCATGCCATTTTCGAAAAATATGGTGTAGAAGTTATTTAAAATTAAATTGCTTTATTAGTAAGTATTCTGTATACAACAAGTTCGGTGTTCCCTTAGTAAAGTGTTTATTTAAAATTTGTATCCTGCAATTATTTATCAATTTCTAATACACAAACATAATTAATAGAAAGTCCAAGAAAAGAAATTATATACAGGGCGTGGTCCTATTTTAAATCATAACGTCTTCTAGTAATCCGGAAAATATGTACAAGGTCTTAAACGAAACCATGTAAACACCAACTTTATACACAACTTATTAATAAAATCAGTTTATTGGGCGAGGAAAAAAAGCACATCATTCCTAATAGACAGCAACCTAATTAAGGTAGGTCACTAAGCAATATTAAATTGCTATTAATTGACTTACATTTAGCGTACTTTCCTATTGTAATAACCGCATTAGTTTGGAGAAGATATACACTTTTAAAAAGAAATTATATACAGCTTTCACATGTAATTCAGAGCGATGATTACACCAAAAGTCGACCTTCCCATTTACATATTTAAAACACATTACATTGGAATGATTAGTTTTTTAAACTGTAAATCGGATAAAATAAATTATTAAAATTTTGTGTGCTTAATTTTTGTGTTGGTTAAAGCATATGTCTTGGGTAGCGAAAAAGGTTTTAAAAATGGAGTTAAATATATAGACGAGCAAAAATTTAGAGGCTCCGGACTTTAAAGGGGTATAACTTTGCAGGGCGTGGTCGGACATTAAATCTGTTTACAGATTCGAATTCTGCGTAAAATTCTAGACTAACAAGACGTATCGCATGTATAAAAAATTTATAAGAACGCTCAAAAGTCGCTACAGGTACAAACTTTTAAAATTGGGGTAGCTACCTCGGGGGTGATGATATCTGAAAAATTTCTAAAGTTTTGGGTAGCTGAGAAAATTCTAATATTAATTGATACCAAACAAGATAGGTTTATCTCGAAAAATGCATTGGTTAGACAAAGAAAACTATTTGTTAGTTTTGCTTATAGAGCAAAGAGCAAAATGTAGAGGTTTGGGAGCTATAAAGGGGTAACTTTGCAGGGCGTGGTCCGATTTCAAATCTGTTTACATATTCGAATTATGTATAAAATTCTAGACTAATTTAATGAATTGCATGACTAAAAAAATGTTTAAGAACGGTCGGAAATCGCAACAGGTAAGAAATCTTAAAATTGGGGTAGCTCCCTCGGGAATGATGATATCTAAAAAATTCCTAGAGATTTGAATAGCTGAGAAAATTCTAATATTAATTGATACCAAACAAGATAGGTTTATCTCGAAAGATGCATTGGTTAGACAAAGAAAAGTATTTGTTAGGTTTGCTTATAAAGCAAAAAGCAAAATTTAGAAGATCAGGACTTTAAAGGGGTATAACTTTGCAGGGCGTGGTCCGATTTTAAATCTGTTTACAGATTCGAATTCTGCGTAAAATTCTAGACTAACAAGATGTATCGCATGTATAAAAAATTTAGAAGAACGCTCAAAAGTCGCTACAGGTAAGAAATCTTAAAATTGGGGTAGCTCCCTTGGGGGTGATGCTATCTAAAAAATTCCTAGAAATTTGGGTAGCTGAAAAAAATCTAATATTAATTGATACCAAACAAGGTATATTTATCTCGAAAGATGAAAATGGTTAGTCGAAGAAAACTTTTTGGTCCAGATGTGTGGGGAAATGTGGATGCTGGGGGAAATGTGGTTCTGATTCGTCACTAAATACTCTACTATTATGATAATTTAATAGGACCTGAAAATACCAAAGAAGATTCATTTATGGTGTTTTACCATATCTCTGTGAACGAACAAGGCAAGATCACAGAATTTCTCGTACAGTACCCTGATTGTTGTTACTTATGCTAAACGTATACTAGCATCTTGAAGCATAGTCTCGGGGATAATGCAAATGTAATTACATTATGGAAGCAGGAGAACACACGAACCTTCGTCATATACTTGCTAACCATGTATACGCAGACATGTCATATCTAAAATTTAAAGCAATGTGTTTAAACTGTTGGAATGGGAACTATTCAAAGCATAATTCTATAACTATTGTGAAAGATTTTGATATTGATAAAAGACGATATAGGAAGAATTTCATTCAAAATATAATTATTGAGGATGACATAAATGGTTAAAAATTTGTGGAACATAGAAAGCGTAAAACCAGTTATCAGCATGAATTCAAAAAATCACATAAGCAATTGATTGAACCGTTGCAAGTGACAGCATCTCATTTACAAGACATCACCCAAAAATTCCAAAATCTCTAAGAAAAGGTAAAGATGTAGACGCAAAACCACCTTAAAGAAAATTAAGCAACCCATTTCCGGGCAACCATTACGTCGTTATTATGCAGTTGTGTTGACGAGAGATGAAGACGAAAACATAGACAAGTCGGTTTGTGGAGTAAAGTATAATTCTGAAACCAGTTCATGGAGTTTGGGGAAAAGTGTGTTGGAAATTGATCCAGAAAATACCGACATAACATGTTACGTTATTCCGCGCAAACACAAAAGAGAACAGTAAAAGTAAGTAAAAATCGTCTACGCCGGATATCGCAACAAAACGAGGACAGAATGGTAGAATTCGGGCTAGCTCAAAAACGTCGTAGAAGGGCGTGGGTGAAATAGAAAGAAGACATTGGAAATCTCTGTAAAAGTATATTGTCAACATACAATCTCGAAAGACTATTTACAAAACAACAAAATTCAATAATTTGCGTAATCATGTGTTACGTGGTGGTAAACAAAGCGTCATAACATAAAATATAAAATTGGTCAGCAAATATAACATCTTAGAATCTACATACTTAATGGTTCACCTTAAATATATACAAAAGAAAATAAAACATAAACTATACAGTACTTCTAGGAAAAGAAATATACATAAGTTATATATACCTGCTGCATTGTGAAGTGCACCTCCTCAACAAATATTATAACATTAAAATTATACATCCTTAAATTAATCAAATGTTAGCTACTTTTAAATTGATGCATAAGTTCTTTACGATAATGTCTATACCAAAAGAACAAAAGAAACAGTAAAACGGACAAACCTTAATTGACTAATTTTTAACATAGTCGCTTGTGCATTGTGCATGTGAGTTCTATAACGTGGTGTTGATAATTTATAGGATAATCATGAGTAACAGCAAATAAAATGTCTATCCTCCACAGTAGCATCAAAGAAAAATTACAAAACAGGAAACTGTACCTTGAGCAATTGTCTTCGTGCTGGTTTCCTCTTAGGGCTGGAAAAATGCGGCTGCATTTCTTTAGGGCTGGCTGCTGGAACCACTAACTCAACTCATACTATCACAGAAAGCACTTTTAGTAGCACGACTTTACAACAAGTATCTTCGGTAAAAAGATGTTGTCTTCAATTGTGTCTTTTAAAGCACGGTCTCTATTTTATAAAGACAGAATCATGTATGGGAGTAGGGTATTTGGCTTTCAAAGATATCGCCAAAGAATCAGGTCTGCAGAATTCCCAGACAACAGCTGCCGAAATACAAACTGTAACAGCTTACCAACAAGCAAGCAGATAACGCAATTATCAAAAGATTTTTAGACAAAGAGAAACAATCTTGTTACTTTGTAACATCTTAACAGCTGCAGAATACCAGATAACAAGTCCATTGTAAGCAGATGTATGCAGGTGGTAAAGGTTTTATCTTTTAGAAAAAAGCTGTGCATTTACATGCAGTTTTTAATTAAAATGTAATCACAGCAGGTACTAGGAAATATTGCAACTGCTTTGTAACGTAATGTTTCTTAAGCAGCTGTTTGATTTTATAAGGCAAACCTTTGTATAAAGTACTTACTTGAAAAATTTTATAAAACAACACTAATTCAAACCGCGGGAAATCGAGCTTGTTGAGGAATTTTTGGGCGTTGTAAAAATAAATGCAGACAAAATTGTTTGCAGTGTTTTGAACGTAACAAACATTAAATAATAGTGTATACCACGGCACCAAAGGTTTATATAATCTACAAACCTTTAAAAACATCAACCTCGAAGACGATGATTTCAATTTACAGGAGGGTTTAGCAAAATAGTTGGACATGATAGAATCTGCCTATATTGACAGATGAAGTTTCACACCATTCCAGTCGATAGATTTAACAGGATTTCCAACAAATAACAAGAAGTATGAAAATATATGCAAGAACATTGTACAGAATTACGTGGAAATTCAACAAGAACAGCATCAAAGAAGAATGGTTTAGGTCTTCCGATTTATAAAAAATTAAACTCGAACCACGTAGAGTGTGTCTATTGGAACAATGTACACGAACTAATCGACCTACTAAAATTACTGGTCGTATTCAACAAAGCTGGGAACACTAGCAAAGAAAACATAAACGAAGTGGCATCTATCGTACAAGAACTGAGAGAATACGGTATAATAGAATAAGCCTAATAAAAAAGTCGTTTCGTTTTAGTATTAGGTTGCATTACCTTGAACTACAATGATTAATAGAAAAATAAACAAATAATCTTGAGGAGAGACAATTTGACGAGACACTTAAAGAAGGTGCGTGGTTTACTTGCAGAAAAACGTTGCAACCTACATTTCAAAATGGTGGTGGGGGTGGAGGTTGAGGTGAAAGTAGTTGAGAAGGTGGGGGTGCAGGTGCAGGTCGAAGGTTCGGGTGGAGGTGGGAGTGGAGGTGGTGGTGCAGTTGAGAGATGGAGGTAGGAAGTGGGAGGTGGAAATAAAAATAGAGGTGGAGGTGGATGTGGAGTTTTAGTTGGAAGTGGAGTCGGAGGTGGAGGTGGTGGGGAAGGTGGAGATGGAGGTGGAGATGGTAGGTGGAGATGGAGATGGAGATGGAAGTAGAGGTGGAGGTGGAAGTGAAAGTAAATGTGGTGAGATGCGGACGTGAAGGTGGAGGTAAAAAGAGGTGAAAGTGGGGTTAAGGGTGGGGATGAAAGTGGAGAAATACATAAGTGGATATGGAGGTGGGAGGTGCAATTGAATGTGGCTGGGAGGGATGCGGAGATAAAGTCAAAGGTGGAGGAAAAGAAAGGTGGAGGTGGGTGTGGAGGTGGTGGTGTAGGCGGGTGTGGAGGTGGCGATTTAAGTGGGGAAGGATGGATATGGAGATGCAGGGGAAAGAATGTGAAGGTGGTGGGGGCGGTGGAGGAATGTGGAGTTGAAGATCGAGGGCATGTGAAGATGAAGTGGGAGATGAAGGTAAGAGTTAGGAGGTGGAAAGTAGGAGGCGGGAAGTGGAAAGCGAGAGATTGAAAGTGTGTGGAACCGAAGGAGCCGTGCAGCAGCACGATCGGCAAAGTACTCTACTCACACATTGTTAAAAATAAACGAAATAAAAAAATTTTAATGTTTTTTTGATGAATTGTGTGAAAGTGAACGGCTATGTGATCTAGAAGATATCAAACGTAGACATTTTTACTGTATACTTGACATTATAAGAAAACAATTAATTAGAAGAATGCTTTAATGGCAGAATTCTACAAAATTCAAATTTTATTCCCAACAAACATACTATTGTTAAACGGTAAAGATTTATATAGAAGGTCAAGAAACCTACAAAGGATTTACCTCAGAGGTATATCATATGAATATTCTCAGTAAATTGTTACATTAAAAAAGTTTAGTTAACATTTCAAAATTGGGAAGAGTGTTTGATATTGCAGAGCACATTTTAATTAATAATAGATGTGTTTCGTACTATGTATCAGACGTATGCAGTGCGTTGTTGCTGTTTCTCGCCCTACCGATAAGTGTGACTTCTGCTGAACGCCCTTTTTCAAAACTTAAACACATGAAAACTTATTTGAAAAATTTTATGGGACAAAAACGTCTTTCGGACTTATCTATAATAAGGATTGAACACAATTTTACAAAGAATTTGGCTATTATTTACTATTACTTACTACTTTGCCATAAAAACTCTCGACAAATGATATGTTTTATGTAAAATATTTTTGTTTCAATTTCTAGTTGTTTTCAATATAAAAGCAACAATATTGTTATTGCGTTTGAATTGTGACAGTTGTGTATTGTGTTCAATATGTAATAGGATCTGGATTAATTTTTCACAATCCGCAAGATACAAGATATGCAAACTAACAACTTTTAACTGTGTCTTTATTTCATTAAAGTTTATTTTCTTAATATATATTTCTAATTATATGTTGATATAGTATTAAAATTTATTTAATTTTTACTATGATTACATATATTGATTTGGTTAAATTTTGAAACTACTTGCTAATTATCTAAAGATAGTTTACTGAAAATGGATATAACATAACGGTAATAACCTATACACGCCATGGTCGTCCCCAGGAAATAGGTAGATGAGTGCCAAGTAACAGTTAGTTACGCAGAACATATAAATTTCCGTAGCTAAGATCCAGTTGTTTTCTTTGAAGCAGAATGTTATAATTGTTACTTTTGCAATTGCGGAGACTTTTGTGCAATCAAATATACCCTTTATATTTTCATATATTAAAACTTTTTGAACATTTATGAGTCAGGAGTAAGGCACGGCCCATCTTTGTCCTGCAGTGGCAACGCGGTTGTTACACTATACAACGTTTTTAAAGTTTAGGAGTCCAATAATATTTAATTGCGAGGGGCATCTTTTTCTGTTCCACTACTGGTATAAAGAATGTGTACAGTGTAGACTTTGGACTATATTGAAGTACTAAAAAACGCAAATATACAAACTATGAAATTGCGTTGGAAGCAATAACGATAAAAAAGCGCAATTTAATGTGTCCTATGGCTAACTAATTAGATTTATTTTTAAAAAGTATATCAGAAACCAGAAGCAATATAACACGTCATTCTGGATTAAAAACAAAGATATACCCCTTATAAAGTAAACTTATTTTTGGTGTGTGTACAATGGAATTTAACAAAATATTTATAGATTGATAGCTCCCCTATTTTAGAAATTATTAGCAAAATTAGTATACCAAAAGCTTTCATCTAAAAAAAGACAGTTAAGGGAAGCGCGTAGCATTCCTAATATAATCATTGTAAAAAATATATATTATTACAAGAACGTAAATTTTACTTTATGACAGACAAGAGAAATCGATTTTTAAAAGCTTACCCTTTCCATCTCAGCGTTTGTGCGGCTCTTCGTAAGGGTGCGGTTGTTTTGTTGTAACATGAGTCATACATTTGAACTGCTGGGGTTGAATACGAAATACAAAATCAATATGTAATCTGGAAAAAATGGCTTCGTGTAAAATTACAAATCTTTCTCATGTCACCTAATATAATTCATGTAATTGCTATGTACGGTTTAGAATAAATTGCACATATGTAGCTACCTAATAAGGTTTTGTTTTAATTAGCTTATCACCAACGAAAAGAAATACATGGGAACGTTTTTAAGTAAAAAACAAGCGACACCTTCTTGTAGACTAAATGTACATTTATGTAGCCTATATCAATAATATAAGAGAAAGCTTTTTAAAAGAAGAATAACCAATTTTAAGAAATTGCATAAACTTTGATAACAAACTTATTTTTACAAATACACATAAAACTAGAAAATACAAAATATCAAACTTACCAGCAGAAAAAACACATTCACATTTCTGCAGTACTGGCCCCTGGACTCTTGTGATTTATGTTCTTATAAAAGGTTGAGGGGATGTATTATAAGAGCTTGCGCAATGAGTTCGTTGCTCGAGAATTATACGCTGTCCTAAATCAATAACTTCGTTTAGACAGAATTGCTACCAGAAAAATAATTAACCATATTTTCCACCACCCCACAAGAATTTCTAGTATTTAGATCTATTTTACTGTAGAGTAAATAAAAAAACAAAAAGGCATTTCAATGCAGCAACCATCTCACGAAATATAATAGTCATAGCTTTCAATTGATGACAGCCTGTATTATCTGCAAAACATATGCAGCAAAAAAATTCTCAGCTCAATAACTGTAGAGCTTCAAATGCACGTGTACTTTGAGTGTTCAAGCATTTACATACCTTTCTATAGAATTAAAAACTACGAAATGTGAACGTTGTGACAGATGTTTTAAACCGTTACTCAAAACCTTACCTAATAAAACATAAGAAAAGCTAACGAATGGAATAATAATAGGAATTTTTTTAAGTTTCGATTGATATCTAGCAGATATAATTGAAACGACATTTACAGTAAAAAGTTGTTTAGATTGTATATAACATGATTCAAGCATTACATGTGCTTGGCTAACTTAGTTAGGGTGGAGCTATCAAAGGGATCACCCTACGTGAACTAAATCCCTTCTATTCAATTGAAGATTTTTGTATGCATATTTATCAACAGGATCTTATTCAGTGTTCGGGGTCAAATTATATAGGGTAGAGTATTAATAAATATTAACGTACGTTCGCACATGTCCTTAGAGTATAAAAATCTTTTAAATAAAGTCATAGTAGTTATTTAGTCGATTCTAGAAAAGATATGGTGCCTATATGCATACAAATAATCGAACGATTTTTACATTTAAACCTCCATCACGAAATTTAGGTGGTTTTGAATTGTTAACGGTACCAAAACCACTCAGTTGTTAGACAAATTTTGCTCTTTACGGAAACTTTACTTGAACATTAGGAAGCCAACATGATAGCTATCACTGCCAAAAGGCAACCACAATAACCACCACAGACCATAAATATATTTATTCACCATTTACACTGTATATACAATTTTACTTGATACAGTATTTCATGAACATTTTATTAATTTAAACCTTGTATGCATTTTTAAAGCTTTTCCAATATATCTTCTTCATTCAGTACATATAATTCATGTTGTAAAAAACATGTTTAGTACTCGTATTTCAAGAATACTCACTTTTGTACTATTTAGCTTAAAGTATATATGGAGTGTTTCTCGTAAATAGTAGCATGAAAACTCAAGGGTTTTCGAAATATTAGCACTTTTTAATTTTTTAAATACTCTCGCATTGTGTTAGACCTATGCGTGCAGTTCTAATAACTCACAAAAATTTTCACTTTTGATTGTTGTATAATACTCTGAAATAGTTATGTTAATAGTGGCATATAGTCTAAATCATGAAAGAATGAATTCACGTCATAAGTTTCTGAATTAAAAAACGACATACTTTTAAAGGATCTATTTGAAATATACTTAATGCATAAGATTTGAAAGTATGTCGTTTTTTAATTCAGCAACCTATGACGTGAATTCATTCTTTCATGATTTAGACTATATCCAAGTTATTCAGTATAAATTATGGCTTTGTCGTAATGAACTAGCACTTTTCCAATTTACTTTTTGCCTTTATTTTAGTTTCTGCCTGTGACCCTCTGTAGTGTAAACAAATGCACCAATCTGGTCTGGATTATTTCATTAAAAATTAGCTTTAAAAATCTAGTTTTCAAAAAAGTACGACACTAATGGTTTTGTTTTTGGAAAATCAATTAATTATGTTGAGGTTACAATGGGGAACATTTAACCAAATTAAAGAATTTTAAACTTTATTTGAAGAACACATGTAAGGAGTAAGTAAAACAAATCACAAATCATCGACTTATTACTTTTAAATTTTCTTTAAACGTATTTATATATTGAATTGTGTTGAAATACCGTTAAGTTTAACAATACACCTTGAAGATTCGTAACAATCAGTAATACATTTCTAACAGTATGTCCGCTACATAGCATCCTACGTGTTTTGTAACAGCCATCGCAGTTACAATGAGTTACAGCGTTATGTTTTATTTTGAAAAATAGACGTAACATATACCGATGCTAGTGTGATGGGTTCGTTCGTATTCTTTAGTTACTTTCGTCAGTGAGATATTCTACTTCGTTCACGACAGATGCTTAGCTGCTGATTAGCGTTATTTTCTGGTTTATACCACAAACTCTAACCTGCTCTGTTTTGCAATTTAAACTTTATTTGTTTAGTATTACTTCAACTGATCTTTGTACTTTCTTTAACGCTGCTTTGTGCTGCATGAGATCCTTTCACAATGGCACAGTACACACCACGTGAGTATGTAAATATGCATTTTGTATACGACGAGTGCTGTAGCAACACAAACGTAACTGCTCGATTGTATGCTAAAAGGTATACAAACGAACGCCTTTCGGACTACCGTATGATTGTTACAGTACACAATGCATATACAGAATATAAATTACCTTAGCGAAGGTATAGGAGACGCAGACCAGGGCAGAGATCTACAAGGTATTAAAGAAAAAGTGCTCGCCGAATTCAATGCAGATCGGACTACGTCAGAGCGAGTTATTTCTGGCCGAACCGAAATATCAGAACTATAGCCCATTGAATGTTGAAAAGTCATCAATTTTACACCGATTATGTCTAACGGGGGCAAATACTGCAAACACTGGGCAGTGCAAACACTGCAGCCGAGAGAATACCTAGTTAGGTCAGTTTCTTGCCAAATGCTGCGGAACCAATTTCTAATTTTTTTAATGGAATCTTATGGAGCGATGAATCTGTGTATCGAAAAGTTGAATTTTGAAATGTATATAGTAAATATTGCTGGGAATTTGAAAAACTATCAAATACAGCAGTGGTCTTTAGTGCAATTTAAAATAAATTACTTGATTGACATCTTAAATGAAGAGATTATAGAAACCCTTGTGTTGTCTGAATCATAAAACGGGGAACAATATCTGCAAATTCTACAAGATTATCTTGCTATTCTATTAGAAGTAGTCTCTTAAGAATCAAGGAGTGCCATATGACTGCAGAAAGACGGATGTCCTGCTCACTACGTCATGCAAATGCGTAGTCACTTGAATAACACTTTTCCGGAGCGATGAATTGGATGCTTGGGACTACCCCACGGTCAGCTATTTTATACCCATTGAATTTTTTTTACTGAAGTTGCTGAAGAGTAAAGTGTACCGCAGCTCTAGTCACTCGATCATGGAATTACGGAGCTGTGTCCTTGCCGTAGCTCAATAAATGTGTGAGGCAAGGCATATACAACACATTAAACGTTCCTTCCCCTGTAGATTAAGAGCTTGTATCAGAGTAGTACGATGGTACGTTGAACATTCAGATAAGTTACAAAACCGGTAAGGACCATATTCTGTAATTCAACACTTAACTCATAAAATTTGCATAAAAGAGGTCTCATTAGTCATTTATCTTAGTGAGTAATTATCTTTTAAAACAAGACACGAAACAACCGGTAAAACACAGATATTCTGATATCACAAAATCTATCTTCAAAACTAGTAATAAAAAATCTCAAACACTAAGATACCAATGAAAATGAATAAAAACCCTTAACCACAAAAAATATTTAAAATACTAGATACGTATTTCGACCACTATGTGGTCGTCATCAATAGGAATTTGAATTAGATAATGATTAGCTGTTGTTCCGGAACACTTCAGAGGATATTCTCTTCGCCACTTAAACTGAAGTGAACCTTCCCAACATACAATTTACTATAATGTTGTTTTAAACACTGTCAAGGATATTCTCCTCACACGCAGGCTGGTGTTCTCTACAACAAAGAAGTGAATTATGACGTTATAACTATTATCTACTTAATTTATACTAATTCTAAATCTGCTGAAGCGGAACCAAATTAATCTTGCTTTCTCATTGGTTGTTGACCAATAGGAAAAGCAAGGCAGATGGCTCTATTGGTCCTTTATTAGTGTTTAAGAGGGGATCTTTATGTTTAACAATTTTAATTGATTTATAGGCATTTAAGAAGGAAAACGTTGGAACCGCTTTTAACAATTTAATATTTTCTAGTTCAACGGGGTGGCTAGTTTCAAAAATATGTTTGGCGACCTGAGACCTTTCGTATTTACCATATTCGAAGTGAGGAATGTGCTTTTTAAACCTTGTTGTTATATTCCTCTTAGTCTGACCAATATATTTTTGAAAACACCCTGGCCCTGAACAACTAATTTCATAAATCCCCGACTTTTGCAATTTTTCCGCCTTGTCTTTTGGATTACCTAGTAAATCTTCAATTTGATTAGTATTACTGAAAGCAATTTTGAAATTAATCTGTTTGAATATTTTATCAAGACCCTTTGTGGTTTTGTGAAACGGAAGTTTAACATAATTAACATTATCGTTAGAGGTGGTCGATCTATTGCACATTCAAATTTGGTAAATACAAAAGGTCTCAGATGATCACCTATAACCAAAAGTGTCCATCGGTTTATAAGAGCTATCGAATGATGACTGTAACATGAGAAATTTTCAACAAATTTTAAGTTGCGAATTGCAAAGCAAAAACAGCTGACTCAAAAATTTAAAAAAATGTGACTGACTTTTCAGTTTACTTTATTTCATATAACAAATGTATAGTTATACAAATAGGAAATAAGTATATGATTTAATATGCTAAATAAATTAATAGATGGGGTTGTACTAAATCAATCTACGTTTTAATTTTAGCTGATAGATCATCAAAAATCTCCCACACGTTAGATGATCGTTGAATATGACACAGATAATATCCACAATAATTAGCATTTACAGGAGATTGATATCGATGACTGAAACTAAACGGAAATTTTTTTGTTTAATAATTTAATAATACGTTGTGTTAACGTTACTTCGTTACCGGACGTAATGAAATGTAGTTTGTTGTTATTTTTTCCTTCGTATAGTTCAAAGTAGAAAACCACCGATAACGGAGTATAATTATCATGCGCGTAAATTTATTGGAAACCATAGGCAAAATGAGGTTAGTAAATCCCTTCAACATGAGTGTGTTACGTTCATTTTCGTAAATAATTAATTAATGTTTATACAATAATTTTTACCTAAAATTCCTTTGGCGTTCAACACAAAAATTAATTCCGTTAATTAAAAATAATCCTTTCGTGTATTAAAATTTGTATTGTAATTAATAATAAATATCCTATCTATGTCAGTTGATAAATCTTTGTGCTTTATTAGAAAAATAAATATCCTTTCTAAGAATTTCGTCCCGTGGAATTTACGCCTTAATTTCCAAGTATTTTAATAATTAAATGCTGGTATGCTTTCCCTTGTTAAAGAATTTGGTGAATTTATTTTAATAAAATTAAGGTTTTCCTGGTTTATTTCCTTACTTTGGTGCTTTAACAAATGTAACAATTCATTTGCTGTTCGAATAGCCACAAGAAAACACGTTCTGTTTGGTTTCGTTCGCTATCTTTATGTAAATTTCCGGCACGCCTTATTTAGCGTGGTAAGTATATAGAGTTTGTATGAAACAATACTTCTCGGCTTCAATAAATTAATTTATTGTTGGTAATTATTCTAGCTTCCTGCGGGGGATACGTTAATCCCTTGAGCTGTCGTTTCTTCTGGGAATGCGAAGTCAAATGCGCTCTGCCCTGACGTATGACTGCCTGTTCGCTGACGGAGACCAGCGACTGGTTCCACCCCGATGCCAGTAACTCGAGGGTGAGTTCCTTTTTTTGTTTTCTTGGTATGCGCTACTGACTTCGGAACCAGAACGCCTGGGGTTTTACCATTCTAAGATGGCATTTCTAAATTTAATTATCATAGATTAAAATTATTGAACTATTTTGGCATTTACTGCTCTTTGGTTACTACCTTACTATTTGTTCCTAAATTTCTAAAAATATACTATACATGTTTGTAAATTTAGTTTAAGTTTATACTTACGATATTCTAGAGCTGTATTTTTAGGGTTGCGTTTGGTTCTTTATTTTCTTACTAACTACTGTCAGGGGTTATTACCTAAAAATTACAGCTCGCCATTTTCATGGGTAATTTTTTTTGGAATGTTTGGAGGTTTCTTATAATGTATTTATAAATTGGGGACATTGACTTTTTTTGGGGTTGGGTTTTGGGAGTACTGTGTTCTGTATGTATATATATATTTTTTCAATTATAAGTTCTTTCTTTTCCGTTGTATGTTTTGTTCTGAGTGTGAATAAGTGAGTGTTTATATTTTGTTTTTTCTATTTATTTTAGGTTTCCTTTTAATTTATATATAGGTATAAAACCCCGCCCACTCACCGATTGAGCCCGGTTTCCCTTTCTTTCACTTTCTCTTGGTTTTTTTTGTTACGTCAATGTACGTAGCATAAAATATTGACGCCCTGACGCGGTGCTCGATTCTTTCTGTGTGTTAATTTCGGCTGCGATTTTGTTTAGTTAATTTCTTCTGCGATTTGGTTTTCGTTAACTTTCTTGTGCTGTGATTTTGTTTCATGTAACGTTGGTTCCGATTTTATTTTAGTTAGATTTGGCTTCGAGATCGTTTTAGTTAATTTTTGCTTCGATTTTTTGTTTATTATTGTTAGTTCCTAAGTTCCTACATGACCTTCAATTTCTCGGCCTGATATTACTTATGTTTCGTCCCTTACGTTCAATATTATTGGTTGGCTTATTTTAGATTATTGGTCTTGTGTTTTTGCCAATAGTCCTAGTTCGTTGAAATCGCTGGCGCCCAAGATTTTTCTTTTTTTTCTTCCCTCTCTGTATATTTTGTTCTCCTTCTTACGTCTAGAGTTAGTATTTTCTTTCTCCGATTTTTCTTTTATTTTACAGTCCTATTCTAATTTCTATTTTGTTGTTTCGCTCCTATTGGTGTTCCCAAAGTTTATCCGTCGGATATGTTTTAAATTGTCCTGTTTTAGCAATAATTTTCTTTTCTTTTGAGCTTTTATCGAGTTACGGTTAGCCTTTATTTCGTTACTTTCTACCCATTTCTTTCTTGTTCGTATTCAAAATGACTTCTTTTTCGGCTTCCTACTATGGTCTCCCAGTGTGGGAGTGGAATTTGAAATTTTCTGGTGTCTCGAACACTCTTACCGTACGTGATTTTTTGGAACGAGTCGAAAAACTCCGACGAGCTCATCATGTATCCGAATTTGATTTATTTGAGTCTGCAGTGGATTTGTTCGAGGCTGATGCTTTACGTTGGTATCGTGGTTTTTGGGATAGGTTTTCTGACTGGAAGTCGTTGTCCAATTTACTAATTCTTCATTTTGAACACAACGAGCTTATTTCTAAGGCTACTACTATTGAGAAATATACTTTTGCTTCACATGACCGAGTTGTTAAGATTTCTCCTACGCCTATGAGTAGATCCGATACTTCTTCCGTACGTTCTACTGTTCTTCCTCCTACTTCTACTCCTACTCGTCAGGTCGTATGCTTTAATTGCGACAAACCTGGTCATGTTTCGACCCGTTGTGCTCGTCCTAAAGTACTCCATTGTTATGATTGCGGACATAAGGGAGTTACTCGCCACAACTGTCCCAATTGTCATCCTACCACTAATAGGTTTTCGAATAATTCTTCAAATTCTGCACTCACCTCTAGTTGCCTAACTTCTTCTACTTCTCATTCCACGTTCTCTTCGATACCTCATTTAAGTCCTCCCGCTCCTACTATCAAAACCTACTCTTCCTCGGCAAATATAGCTTCTAACAAAATTTCTCCCGTTTCTAGTTCTGCCTTCTATTCTACTCCTTCTGCTCGCCCTACTTATTTACTCACACCCCAAAATGTGCCTCCATCACGCTTACAACCCATGCTTCGAATTAGTGACTTGCAGCTAGCTTCTCAAGAGTTCGTTCCCGCTTTCCTAAACAATTCTACCAAAGAATTTTTTGTCGTGTCTACAAGCACAAAGGTCGCTGAAATGACCATAATTTCTAATTTAGTCTGCGAAGGTTCTCCGAAAGTCCTTGGCCCTGTACCTTTAAGGCCTCCTGCCGGTTTTGTCAAAATTTTACCTGTTCCTGCTTTCTTAAATGATTCTTGTTAAGAAATTGCTGTCGACCTACAACTATAGCTAAACGGACGATTACTCCTAATTTAGTCAGCGAAGGTTCGGTCGAAGTTCACGAACCTGTATCTTTAACGTCTGTTGCTGTTGCTGTCAAAATTTTACATGTTCCTGCTTTCCAAAACTGTTCAACTTAAGAAATTTCTGTCGTGTCTACAAAAACAGCCGGAGCTGAAGTGACGATAACTTCTAATTTCGTCTGCGAAGGTCCTGTTGAAGTCCATGAACCCGTATCTTTAATGCATCTTCCTGTTTTTGTCAAAATTTTACCTGTTTCTACTTTCGTAAATGCTTCTACTCAAGAAATTCCTGTTGTGCCGGCAATCACAGCAGTAGCTGAAGTGAAGATAATTCCTATTACGGATAGAGAAGGTCCGGTTAAAGTTAGTGAACCCGTAGCTGTGATGCCTGTTGCTGTTGTCGTTAAAGTTTTACCTGATACTGTTTCGTTACCTACTCTTACTCATTTTTCTCATGCTCACAAAATGCTACTTACTTCTGTTTTTTTAACTAAGGTTGGTGATATCCTAGCTGATGTTCTGTTATCTAATGCTGACGAACTTCTACCTGATTCTGCTGTTTTTTCTAGGGTTGATATTCTTACAGCCAATGCTGTTTCCGTTCCTAACTGTGATACTTCTAGTCCTGCACATAACGTCAATGAAAGTTTACCTACTTCTGTTCTTCTTTCTAACGTAACTGAAGTGTGTTCCGCTTGTGTTTCTTTTTGTCAGGTTGGTTCTCGTACAGCCAATACTTTTTCTTTTTCGACCGTTGATATTCTGGCAACCCACGATGTTTCATTTACTGTCGTTGACCTTCTTACCACCCATCCTAACAATAAACAACGTCCTTCTATGACGTGTTCTGAGTTTCCTAAACTACCTTTGCCACCTCCTAAACCTAGTGCTACAACTCCTATACCCCCTGATATTCCTATTTGGCAGAAAACTGCCCAAAAGATGCAGATTTTATTCTATGCTCTTTCAGAACCTGAGGATGTTGGTCGACGAAATCCTGATGTTCTCGATCTTGTTTCGTTCTCTTTTTGGCGGCGTAAACGCCTTAAGCTCAATACCCAGTCCTCGAGACCCCGATTCTGATGTCGACTTTGCTCTTCCTAAGATTTGATTTTTGGACTTACGATTTCGTTTACTTCCTTGTTTTGCTAGGTTTTCTTTCGTTTTCCTGTTTTTTTTTCTTTTTCACCCGTGTGGGTCCGGGAATAGAATAGTCCCATGGTACGATCTGCCTGTCGTAAAAGGCGACCACAGCGGTCCAACACATACACACACACCCACACTTTATACACCCACACACATACACCCACACATTTCATAAACACACAGTTCAACTTGGTTCTCCTTTCTTCCGTTCTCTTCTTGATTCTTCGTTCCTCCGTTCTCTCCTTGTACTGCTTTCACCCGTGTGTCCGGGAATAGAATAGTCCCATGGTACGACCTGCCTGTCGTAAGAGGCGACTACAGCGGTCCAACACATACACATACAGACTTCCTACACACATACACACACTCCATAAACGCACACACTTCATGCATGCGCTCATTTCTGTTTGGTTCTCCTTCGTTTGTTCTCGTTTTGGGTATTTTTCTCTTTTTTACCCGTGTGGGTCCGGGAATAGAATAGTCCAATGGTACGACCTGCCTGTCGTAAAAGGCGACTACAGCGGTCTAACACATACACATACAGACTTCATACACACATACACACACTCCATAAACGCACACACTTCATGCATCCACTCATTTCTGTGTGGTTCTCCTTCGTTTGCTCTCGTTTTGGGTATTTTGTCTTTTTCCCCCGTGTGGGTCCGGGAATAGAATAGTCCCATGGTACGACCTGCCTGTCGTAAAAGGCGACTACAGCGGTCAAACACATACACACACGCACACTTTATACCCACATAACACATACACACACCCTTCTTACACCCCCACACACACACCCACATACATACACACACACGCACACGCCCACACCTACTCATACTTAACTACACTGTGATTTTGTTTTATTTGCTTTTGTACGATTTTTGTTTTGTTTTTGGGTTTTATACTTGGTGTTCGTATTATTCTTTTTTAGTTTTTTTCTTTCTTTTCTCGTTCCTTTCATCCCATTTTCCTTTCCCTATCCTTTTGCTGGTCTTCTTTGCCGTCGGTCTCTATACCGAATGTATTTCGTCCATCCGCTCCTGTGGTAGGTGCTTTCTAGTTCGTCTTTCTTTCTTCGGAAATCACGACTCAGTCGACTTTAGGACTAGTCAGCATTTCTCTTTTTTTGGTTTTCGTTCGTTGCGATTCTTCGTTACCACAGTTGAGAGTACATCGTTTCCTTTTACCAGCGTTCCTCCTCTCTGCTTCTCGTGCTCCCTTGTTGTCCTATTTTTTCTTACTTGAAGCTTGGCACCTTTGTCATTTTGGTTTGCACTGTTGGTTTTCTTCCTCGTTCCTTTACTTCTTTTGAGGTTGAAAACCTTACAGTTTTTTCACAAGAAATATCCGTCCTCCGACGATTTTTTCAGTGTCGATGCCATTCCATCTTTGTCCTCGACGATTGTTACCTTTCCCTTCTCCTTTTCCTATGTCCTTTCATTTTTGGTTTTGATCCGGTTCTTTGGTCCGTCGAGTCGGATGAAAATTATTTTTTAGTTTTTTTTTGGAGTGTTTTTGTTAGTTTTTTTTTGTAACGAGTTTTCTTTTAGTTTCCAAGCGAATTTTTTTTTGTTGGTCCTACAATCTCCCATTATTTTTCTTCCCAACCCTTTAATTTTTCTGGGGGTTGAGTTCATCTTCGTAAATAGTTAATTAGTATATATACAATAATTTTTACCTTAAATTCCTTTGGTGTTCAACACAAAAATTAATTCCGTTAATTAAAAATAACCCTTTCGTGTATTAACATTTGTATTGTAATTAATAATAAATATCCTATCTATGTCAGTTGATAAATCTTTGTGCTTCATTAGAAAAATAAATATCCTTTCTAAAAATTTCGTCCCGTGGAATTTACGCCTTAATTAGATAGGCGACTTTCCAAGTATTTTAATAATTAAATGCTGGTGTGTTTTCCTTTGTTAAAGAATTCAACAAATTTATTTTAATAAAATTAAGGTTTTCCTGATTTATTTCCTTACTTTGGTGCTTTAACAAATGTAACAATTCATTTGCTGTTCGAATAGCCACAAGAAAACACGTTCTGTTTGGCTTCGTTCGTTATCTTTATGTGAATTTCCGGCACGCTTTATTTAGCGTGGTAAGTATATAGAGTTTTCGGCTTCAATAAATTAATTTATTATTGGTAATTATTCTAGCTTCCTGCGGGGGACACGTTAATCCCTTGAGCTGTCGTTTCTTCTGGGAATGCGAAGTCAAATGCGCTCTGCCCTGACGTATGACTGCCTGTTCGCTGACGGAGACCAGCGACTGGTTCCACCCCGATGCCAGTAACTCGAGGGTGAGTTCCTTTTTTTGTTTTCTTGGTATGCGCTACTGACTTCGTAACCAGAACGCGTGGGGTTTTACCATTCTAAAATGGCATTTCTAAATTTAATTATCATAGATTAAAATTATTGAATTATTTTGGCAATTACTGCTCTTTGGTTACTACCTTACTATTTGTTCCTAAATTTCTAAAAATTTACAATACATGTTTGTAAATTTAGTTTAAGTTTATACTTACGATATTCTAGAGCTGTGGTTTTTAGGGTTGCGTTTGGTTCTTTCTTTTCTTACTAACTACTGTCAGGGGTTATTACCTAAAAATTACAGCTCGCCATTTTCATGGATAATTTTTTTTTAAATGTTTGGGGGTTTCTTATAATGTATTTATAAATTGGGGACATTGACTTTTTTTGGGGTTGGGTTTTGGGAGTACTGTGTTCTGTATGTATATATATTTTTTTAATTATAAGTTCTTTCTTTTCCGTTGTATGTTTTGTTCTGAGTGTGAATGAGTGAGTGTTTATATTTTATTTTCTCCATTTATTTCAGGTTTCCTTTTAATTTATATATAGGTATAAAACCCCGCCCCCTCACCGACTGAGCCCGGTCTATCTTTCTTTCTCTTTCTCTTGGTTTTTTTTTTGTTACGTCAATGTACGTAGCAAGTGGATTCGCACTAACACACATTTACATAGCAAAACATGCATTAAATTTAGTTTGTCATAGTACGACGCCGATAATAAACATAAACAGACAAGTCTTTTATAGCTGAACGTCCGAATGCAACTGTATTATAATATGTTCACAGATTCTGATTGTCTAAAGTAACACCTGTGGACCAAACTTGTAAATTAAATAAATTAATATGCGATCGCCACTTCATAATAATGTACAAATATTGTCTTTAATATTTCTTGCGCAAACACGTGGAATCTCACATGATTTTACTTAGAAAGTATCACCAGCAATTGTTCCATCTAGGTCAAAATTTTCAAAGAAGATAATATGTTGAATGGTGTACTGAATATCCATGTTAATTAAAGTTTCGTGATGAATATTGGAGCTTGCTTTTGTCGTTTGGAAATCTAATTGCTGCTTGTAATGATTGTATACCAAACATTGATACTATATTGTAGTCTATTGTAATAATTGGTATATTCTTCGATTTTAAAGAATTACAGCACGCCGTTGATTCGCATCTTTTTAATTTTGTATAACTAGAAGAAAAATTACAAATCACTCTTATTACAGTATCGGCGATACTAGAATCAGATTAAATCTATTTAAAATTCCCAATTTTGTTCATAACCCGAAAAAAATTTATCCAAAACTTTGGTAATAAATTTATAGACGTCCTTCAAATTTTTATCATGACAAAGAAAAAAATGTGTTTACAAAAGTCAAAATATACTCAAAAAGATTGGAATGAGTTTTAGGGATAGACGGATAGTACATAACTTATAGAAAGAGCAAACAGGGGTAATAGAGTTAGAGTAGGAACGTAGAGAAGTAAATATTATAAAAAGGTTGAGACAAGAATGTGCCCTATCTCCATTAATTTTTAACTTGTACATCGAAGAGGCAATGAATACTGACAAATGCAAGAAGACATTTGAAATTATTATAAAGCGACAAAAGATTGATATGCTTAGATTTGCAGATGATATAGCGGTATTAGCATCTAGCAAGAAAGAGTTAGAAGCTACTCTTAATGAAATGGAAACAGTTCTAACAGAGAGATACAGTATGAAAATTAACAAAAATAAAACTAAAGTACTAGTATTCAAAGGAGGGGAAAATAAATTAAAAACCACAATACAAATAGATAACGAGAACTTACAAGAGATTAAGAATTTCTGCTACTTAGATACCATGGACAGGCAAATTTAAGAACAAAAAGGTACTAGAAATGGTATGAGAAGGAAGAAGTATGTGAAAACAGTAAAAAATAGGAGAGATAGTATGATAGGCCACACACTAAGGTGTGAGGGAATAGTACCGAATACATTAGAAGCAGAGATAGGAAAAAAAGAGGTAGAGGTGGACCTAGGTTAGGCTATTGCACACAGATAATGAAAGATGTAGGCTGTGGGAATTTCAGGGAAATGTGCAGTCTAGTTCAGAATAGAAATCAATGAAGATACGCGTCCAACCAATTCCAAGATAGAAAACCTAATGACGAAAAAAATAACTATACTTGAACCTGATGCTTATTATAAGCAACTACAGGTATTGGTTTTGTAATACTCTCAACTAATGTTACTTGTGCGAAAGGATTTACTGGAAAATTATTAATTCGGCAAATGTTTAAGTGTTGGGGGATCCTTGGTAGCCACAGGCTGCTTAACCCCCTTCACATACCACTAAATCTTGGTAAAATAGGGCATATAATTAGGAAATAACAGAATGAGAGCCCAGCTGTATTTAGACTGTGGGAGTTTTAGGCAACAGTGTAGGCTAGCTCAGAATAGAAATAAGTGAAGGTACGCGTCTAATCAGTTTCAAGATGGAAAACCTAATGGCAAAGAAAAGTAATTGCACTTAAATCTGATGAATATTATAAACATGTACAGGTGTTGGTTTTTGAAATATTATCAAATAATGTTGATTCTGCGAAAGAATGTATTGTTGCGAGCTACTACTAGGCAACCCATCAAACACACAAGCGCTGTAGACTCTGCATACAATTCAGGATACGAGAATTCTTCTAGCAATCAATTACATACAAACGCTCGAGGCACAACGTATTCTCAAGGATTCCAGAATCCTTCTAGAAATTACGGGAGCATGAGTCATCCTTGTAATCCAGAGTATATATAAGACCGCTAATGATTGCAAGAGTCAGTCTATACTAGAATGTTGTATATAAATTATAACGTGTTAAAGTAGTAGTAGTGTTGAGCTTTTAGAGGTGTACATAAATGTGATATGCTGTGTCTAATGTACATGCAGCTTGCAGTATACATAAATAAATAGAAGTGTATAAACAAATAGTTGTGTTAGTGGTTAATGGACCTATGATAGAGAAGTTAGTTTAAGAAGATATTAGTGCTTGTAAATTCATTAGTGTAATAGTGCTTCATTGTTAAGTGGACTGAAAACATCTATAAATAAGGCATATACTGTTAATTAGACTTGTGAACAGTAAGTAATAAAGACGTTTATTATTACTTGTTTTAAATTAAAGAAACGCGGTAGTAGTAGCCCGCTTCACTGGTGTCAGGTGTGGGGTATATAGTGATTAATTTAAAACACAAGTCTAAAGACATTTAAATAGTTTATATATGCCAGTTACAAGAAATCAGAGTAAAATGGAGGCAGAAACTTTAATGAACTTCCTCAAGGATTTTAAATCCGGTATGGATGAAAAGTTTACTGAAAACGCTGAGAAAATGGGAAGGTTAAGTGAAACTACTGCCAAAATGGAAGAAAAGTTGAATGAAAGTACAGCCACGTTAGAACAAAGATTAATGGAAAGTTCCATTGCATTAAAAGAAGATTTCACTGAACAAGTAAAAACAGTTGAGCGAAAGTTGGACAGTAAATTGATAAAAATGGAAAAAGATGTGATGAGGCTGCAAGAACAAGTGATTTCACTAACAACGCGGCCACTTGAATTACCAAACCAAGTTGTTAATCAGAACATTCCAGAAATAAGAGCCATGGAAGGAAGCGAGTCAATTCCGTCTAAATTTAAAGTAAAACCACCTACATTCGATGGTAAAACACCTTGGCCCACATATTTGAAGCAATTTGAAGCTGCGGCAATAGCCAACGGTTGGTGCAACAAAGAGAAGGCTATTTCCTTAATAGTGGCCCTACGGGGGGAGGCTCTTAACATCTTACAAACGATTCCCGATCACCAGCAGAATGATTACGGCCTCTTAACATCAAAGCTTGAGATGAGATATGGAGATGCTCACCTTCAACAGGTTTACCACGCACAAGTTAAGAACCGCTCGCAAAAGACAAGTGAAAGCCTGCAAGAATTCGAAGCTGACATCGCCAGATTAGTTAAATTGGCATATCCAACGGCACCAGATAGTTTCCTCGAACAACTGGCTGTTCAAACATTTGTGGATGGCATCAAAGACAGTGAAATACAGCAAGCGCTAAGATTAGCACGGCCAAAAATTTTAGATGACGCACTGGCCCATGCGCTTGAATTTGAAGCAGCTAAGCAGACATCACACAGGATGGGTCACAAAGTTCGATCTGCCTTAGAGGAACCTGGTCAAGCTCAGAACAGCATAGATGAAATAGTCAACCGTGTGGCAGAAAGGCTGGAACTACAACAACCGCGGAGATGGCGTCTGCGATGCTGGAGCTGCGGTGAAGTTGGTCATATGCAGAGACGCTGTACTCAACCAAAGAAACAACCGGTTGAGTTAAAGCAAGTCAATGTAAGGGAGCAAACGTCGACAGCACAGCGTAGTGCCCCGGAGATTATCATCCGTGCTGCATCGTCAATAGGAAGTCTGGACAGCATTTATATCGATGGTAGAATTAATGGTAGGATTGTCCGATTACTTGTGGATACAGGAGCGACAAGAACTATTGTGAGACCAGATTTGGTTGATCGTGGAAAAGTGCTACCTGTATCGGTGTGTCTCCGAACGGCAAGTGGTGAGAAGATTGGTACTCACGGAGAGACTGCCGTTATGTTGACAATTGGGGACAAATTAATTAATCATCGAGTGTTGGTAGCTGATATTACAGAGGAAGTGATCTTGGGAATGGATCTCATGAGAGAATATGGGTTTCATGTAAACATGAAAGAAAATGTGCTTCGGATAGATGATGATGAGATTCCATTTCAAGGTACGAGTAACCAGACGATGCATGTTCGAATGATTTGCGATATGAAAATACCCGAGAAAGCAGAAATGATAGTAATGGGACGCCCGGATGGTACGCTTCGGGAAGGACAAGTATGCATGATGGAAGCAACTAAATCGGGAATGGGTCAGGAGGGATTACTGATTGGAAGAACGCTGGTAAAGTTTCGAAATATGGTACCAGTAAGGGTGCTGAACATTAATCCGCATACGGTGACCCTGAAAAAAGACACGATTGTGGGAAGTTGCATTCCAGTATGCCATATTAAACGTTGTGTGGACGACAGGAAAGATAAACCAGCCAACGGCTGCTCACAGAAATTGCTGGATATGTTAATCCCTTCGTGTCAAGGATTAAACGGCGACCAACTGGGCAAGGTAAAAGAGCTGGTCGGACGATATCGAAATGTGTTTGCACTGGATGATAGTGAGAAAGGAAGGACGAATGTTGTGCAACATAAGATCAACACTGGAGATGCGCAACCGATAAGACAACACCCCAGGCGGCTTCCTTTGGCTAAACGTAAGGAAGCTGAGCAAATTATCACCGATATGGAAGAACAGGGAGTGCTTGAACCCTCGAATAGTCCATGGGCATCCCCGGTAGTGCTTGTCAAGAAAAAGGACGGGTCGACAAGGTTTTGTGTAGACTACCGGCGGCTTAACAATGTGACAAAGAAAGACAGCTATCCTTTGCCCAGAATTGATGACACCTTGGATACTTCATCCGGATCCAAATGGTTTTCGACCTTGGACTTGAAAAGCGGATACTGGCAGGTAGACTTGGAGCCAAACGACAAAGAGAAGACTGCGTTTACAATTGGAACTGGATTATGGCAGTTCAAGGTCATGCCATTTGGATTATGCAATGCCCCTGCTACTTTTGAACGATCGATGGAGTCGATACTGCGTGGACTGTCTTGGAAGACTTGTCTGGTGTACCTAGACGACGTGATAGTGTTAGGCCGGTCTTTTGAAGAACACCTTAAGAACCTAGAGGAGATATTCCAAAGATTACGGGGGGCAAACCTTACATTGAGCCCCAAAAAGTGTTACCTGTTTGGAAAAGAGGTGAAATACCTAGGACATGTCGTTTCGGAGACCGGAATAAGAGCTGACCCTGACAAAATAAAAACGGTACAAGAATGGCCTACACCAGCAGATATACACCAACTACGCAGTTTTCTAGGATTGTGCACATATTACCGACGTTTTATACTTGGGTTTGCGAACATTGCCAAACCGTTAACGAAATTAACCGAAGATGGACAAGAATATAATTGGAATGACGACTGCCACAGTGCATTTGAACAGCTGAAACGGCTGCTAGTTACAGCACCAATTTTGAGTTATCCACGGATGGAGGGGAAGTTTGTGTTGGATACCGATGCCAGTAACACAGCTATAGGAGGCGTTCTTTCTCAAGTGCAGGACGGACAAGAAAAAGTTATTGGGTATTTTAGCAAAGTCTTGTCGCGGCCGGAAAGAAACTATTGTGTGACAAGAAGGGAGCTGTTGGCGGTCGTCAAATCCGTAGAGCACTTTTATAAGTACTTATACGGCCGTAAATTCCTGTTGAGAACAGACCATGCTGCACTAAAATGGTTATTGCAGTTTCGAAATCCTGAAGGGCAATTGGCAAGGTGGATAGAGCGGCTGCAGGAATATGACTTTGATACAGAACATCGTGTAGGAACTAGCCATCGGAATGCAGACGCTCTATCAAGGAGACCTTGTCCGGTGGACTGCAATCATTGCTCCAAGATGGAAGAGAAAATAAGTGTCATCCATAGAATGACGGTAACCGATGATACTTGGCAACCCGAAAGAATGCGAGAAGACCAGGAAAATGACGCCGAATTGGGACGTATTATTGAGTGGAAAAATAGAGGACAACGACCAGCTTGGGAAGAAATTAGTATTTTAAGTAGGAGCCTGAAGGCATACTGGGCACAGTGGGACTCCTTGATGATTGAAAATAGAATCTTGAAACGACGCCTGGAATTTGAAGATGGCACTGAGAGACTTCAAGTGATAGTGCCGAGAAGCAGAGTGCCGGAAGTGTTGCAGCACTTGCACGACGGTATTTCCGGAGGGCACTTTGGCGTGAAAAGAACTCTCGAAAGAGTGAGAGAAAGGTTCTATTGGGTGAACTGCAAAGAAGATGTGAAGGAGTGGTGCCGGAAATGTAAATTGTGTGCCTCTGCAAATGGCCCGGTCTCAAAACGGAAAGCCCCAATGAGACAGTATAACGTGGGAATCCTTTTGAGAGGGTAGCCATTGATATAGCTGGTCCGTTTCCTGAATCAGAGAAGGAAATAAATACATCTTGGTTGCAATGAATTATTTTACCAAATGGCCGGAGGCATATGCTATACCTAACCAAGAAGCCGAGACGGTTGCAGATGTACTAGTGAAGGAGTTGTTTTGTCGCTTTGGAGTTCCGTTGGAATTACACTCCGATCAAGGTCGGAACTTCGAATCAGCATTGTTTCAAAATGTCTGCAAGCATCTTGGAATCAGGAAGACTAGAACCACGCCACTTCATCCCCAATCGGATGGAATGGTTGAAAGAATGAACAGGACGTTAGGAAGTACCTGGCCAAAGTTGTCTCTGAACATCAACGAGACTGGGACCAATATCTACATTTGTTCCTACTGGCGTACCGATCTTCGGTACATGACAGCACAGGGTACTCGCCCGCTTGCGTAATGCTAGGACGTGAATTGCGGCTACCATGTGATCTTCTGTTTGGATTCAAACCTGGAGAAGAGATCGCAGGTGAAGATTACGTTAGTAAGCTTCGTGAAAGATCAAATAGCATTCACGAAAACGTCCGAAAGAATATCCAGGCAGCAAGCGATCGAATGAAATCACAATATGACACGAGAGCACAAGAAGGTGGTTATCAACCTGGAGATTTAGTGTGGTTGTACAATCCACAAAGAAAACGTGGTTTGTCGCCAAAACTAAAAAGACAATGGGAAGGGCCGTACGAAGTGTTAAAAAGAATTAATGATGTAGTGTACCGGATCAGAAGATCCCCTCGTGGTAAACCAAAAGTGGTACACTTTGACCGTTTAACATCCTACGCTGGCAACAACCAGGAAGACTCGAATAATGATAATGGTGTTCGGCAAGTTATTAATCATGAGCCAAATGTAGATTTTGAGAGCTTTATGGCGACGTATGGTGGTTCCGCTAAAGCGAGATTTGGCATTGTTGTTGAAAAACAGCAAGATCTGTTTAGAGCACCAGAAGAGTATTCCCTTGCACATTGCTTAGCTCAAGATTTGGCAATGTCAAGGGGAATAGCTGTTGTTTTCAAGAAAAAGTTTGGATGTGTAGATGAATTAGTACAACAGCAGCCAACTGTAGGAAAAGCTTTAGTTCTTCAAGATAACAATCGTTATGTTTACTATCTGGTCACCAAAAATTCTTCATGGCAAAGACCTAGTTATGGACATCTATGGGAGGCTTTGCTAAATCTTAAGGCGCAGATGATGGAAAATGGAGTAACGAGACTAGCGGTGCCCAAGTTGGGCTGTGGACTGGATCACTTAGATTGGAGGATAGTCCGAAATATGCTAGAAGTAGTTTTCCAGGGAACCAACGTCCAGGTCCTTGTTTGTTGTTTTCAACCGGTTGCCTACCAAGACCAAGAAAAGAGTGTTGACTGTTATTTCCAACGACGTGGTGGATGCACCAGAGGAGATAGCTGCCGATACCGTCATCAGTCATCGAATTGGCGCCAAAATGTATTTACAGTTACGAGACGTAACGGTTTTAAAGAGGGGGCAGTGTTGCGAGCTACTACTAGGCAACCCATCAAACACACAAGCGCTGTAGACTCTGCATACCTTTCAGGATACGAGAATTCTTCTAGCAATCAATTACATACAAACGCTCGAGGCACAACGTATTCTCAAGGATTCCAGAATCCTTCTAGAAATTACGGGAGCATGAGTCATCCTTGTAATCCAGAGTATATATAAGACCGCTAATGATTGCAAGAGTCAGTCTATACTAGAATGTCGTATATAAATTATAACGTGTTAAAGTAGTAGTAGTGTTGAGCTTTTAGAGGTGTACATAAATGTGATATGCTGTGTCTAATGTACATGCAGCTTGCAGTATACATAAATAAATAGAAGTGTATAAACAAATAGTTGTGTTAGTGGTTAATGGACCTATGATAGAGAAGTTAGTTTAAGAAGATATTAGTGCTTGTAAATTCATTAGTGTAATAGTGCTTCATTGTTAAGTGGACTGAAAACATCTATAAATAAGGCATATACTGTTAATTAGACTTGTGAACAGTAAGTAATAAAGACGTTTGTTATTACTTGTTTTAAATTAAAGAAACGCGGTAGTAGTAGCCCGCTTCAGTATATTGGAAAACTATTAATTCGGCAAATGTTTAAGTGTTGGGGATCTTGGTAGCCGCAGGCTGCTTAACCCCCTTCACATACTACTGAATATCGAGGAAATAAGGTATATATTTATAAACAATAAAGAGGAACCGAACTGCATCTAACAAGAAAGAGCAAAGGCTATGTTTGAAGACAACAAACATAGAAACAAGTAGAAAATTGTGAAAGTATATGTGTGAAGCATAGCAGAGTACGTCTATGAAATAGGGGCAGTACGAGAAGCAGACAGAAAAACGATAGAAGCCTTTTGGAATGTTGTGCTTCAGATGTATGAGGTTGGTAGCATGGACAGACAAAGTAAATATCAAAGATTTTAAAGAAATAGTAGAGGAATAAAAATATTTGTGGAAAAAAAAAATAGAAGAAATATAAGGACAGGATACGTTCTAAGGCATTTTTGGGGAATAGTGCGAGATATATTACAAGCAGGGATAGGAAAAAAAGAGGTATAGGTACACCTAGATCGGACTATTGCACGCAGATAGTGAAAGATGCACACTGGAAATTTCAGGGAAATGCGTAGGTAGCTCAGAATACGAAACAATGGCGGTGCCGGCCTTACCAGTTCCAGGACTGAACACCTAATGATGATGAAAAGTCAAAATAAACTTCTTTTTTATCCACCAATACTTTGAACTTTAATATATTCGACATTAAGAACTAGACATGCATGTGCTATTACACCAAATGCACATGTATTTTCTACAAACAATTTTGTGTTGTTTAAAATATCGGGTGGTATTAAATTAAAATTTTGTAGAATTTTACAATTACTACTAGCAATTGTTTTAGGTATATTATTGCGATCGGGTTGGATTTTAAATAGGATTACCTTTTTTAGGATTTAATCCTTTCCAATTTCATTCTTTACGTGGTGTATTTTAAAATACGGATTCCTGAGCGAAGGAGGTATTATGAGAAGTCTCCCTATCTATTGCCGATTTGCTGAATGTCTAGTTAAGTGAAATTTTTATTTGACCATTAATAGTATTAATGTGTTTCATTAAGGAAACATCCGGTCAAAGAGACAACTGGTATTTAAACATTAAATGCTTAATATTCTTGAACTAACTTTCAATTAAAGCGGTAATGCATTTCGTATTTGCATTTTTCCAGTTAACCGTCATAATAGCGTCCCACAATGGAATTTTTCAACATTTATTTTTTAAAACTGGAACAATTTCTAAAAGACTGTAAGTGTTACCTAAGCCAAGTTCAAATTGTTCTCGTTATCTATGGATGAACGTTCCTGATTCTGTATAGATTGTAAAATCTTCGAATAGAAATGCATTTTATAATCTTCCATAGTTTTAGTGTGAAATACTAAAACAAGTACGAAAACATGACGCATTTGAGCAATAAAGTACTTTATTATAATTCGAAACACAATCGTCTGTAATGTACGATTTGCTACGTGTAATGTAGGGGAACGACTTGTTTAGAATAAGAACCAACGAAGGAGTAATGGTTCAAGTTGGATCATACTGGATCATATAAGTTAAGGGTTAATGATGTACAAGTCGGGGTGGTATTTAATAATTTGTACAAGTGATATGTCATTGACAAATCTAATAAATTACACCACTAAAAAGCATTAACAGCTACAATCAAAATATTTTTTATGACAGATTTAACTACAGCAAATGATGTTTCATCGACAAAAAATCAAGACCATGACAATAAAAATTTTTTAGCCTTTTATCAGTCTTAAAGCATTTCCACCTTGAAATCATTTTACTAAAATGATTTCTGTCTAACCCTATAAACCAATTGTTCGTACAGTCGCCTGTTTCCATATTAACCACTAGTAGTTATAAAATGTTTGTTTCTAATTTAAGCTATACTTATCACTTATTGTTTTAATGCATGTGTGTAAGTAACCTTTATGGATAGAGCGTGTCGGAGATAGACGTTTGTGAATGTAGCAATTATTATAATTTGAAGAATTGATTATAAATCTTTAATATTATTATAATTGTGATGTTGAAATTTTGGTGTATCAATACATATGAGCTAGCTAGATGGTACGGGCATCTGGCATCTTCAGGTACAAAATCACAGCAGATTATTTGTTTTCATGAAGCATCCTTTATTGAAGCTCGACATAGGGTATATATATATATATATATATATATATATATATATATATATATATATAGTATAATATACATGTTAATATTTTTATGGGATGTAGTCCAAATCAAACAACAGAGAACACAATTAAATTTTAATCAATACCTATCGTTTCGGTACCTTTTTCGCACTTTTTTTCAAAGGCTAAAATGGAAACAAAAAATTCGAAATTAGCAAGAAATACATAACCTGTCGCTAAATACTTACATTGATCATAATATTATAGGAAATTGAAAAACAATTACTGCACGATTCACATAATAAATGCGGGTTAAAAGTTAAAAATTAAAAAATTGCCTGAAGGGCATGTCATGCCACGATGGCGGTTAAAACATAAAGACAAAATTGAGAATGACAAATTCTGTAGGAGTGACAGAGTACGTTCAGAAAATGGCAATGATTACATAACCTGAAGGAAAATACTTAACGTTGTTTAAAAATGTCATTACTATATAAAGCAGAATAGACGTTATGCACCCTATCAATATCAATCTTATTATTGATAGGATTAATTTCACTATTAATATAAAAAGACTCGATGAAAAACCTAGTTTTGTAATTGGTTTCATTCTCCAAAATGATGGTGTCGTCGAAAAGTGGAGTATGACTGGTTGCCGCAACATGAGCGGACAACGCACATTTATTGGAGTTTATCCTGCAATCACTCCTATGCTGTGTTAAACGACTCTTTAACCACTGGCTAGTCTGACCAATGTAACTATTGTTGCAACTACATGTGATCTTGTAGACAACATTACTGTTTAACAATTTCGGAGTACGATCCTTTAATTTGGTAAACAAATTCTGGATGGAATAATTGTATTCGTAGACAATAGCAATCATAGGTTGTTTAAGTAATCGTACTAAAAGTGGAGATAACTTCTGTATATCCGGAAGCTTCTTGTACGTCATATCAACTTCAGTAGAGTTTACTTTTAAGAAGTTGCCATAAATCAATCTATGCAACATTCTCTTTGGATAACCGTTGTTCATTAAAGTGTTAATCAATAATTTCTTATTTTTCTCAATAAACTGTGGGTCTGAAATATGCTCAATTCGATATTGTAGGGCCTTCACCGTGTTTACCTTATGTTTAAAAGAATGGTTGGAGTGGAAATTTAGATATCTGCCAGAGTTAGTTGGTTTGGTGTACCAATCAAATAATAGATGATTAGATATACCTCTGATGACCATAACATCCAAAAAAAATAATTTACCATCCACTTCAATTTCAAAAGTGAACTGAAGGTGATCATTAAAATCATTAAATGTTGTTAACGTTTGGTCAACATACTGGACTGGCAACGACCAAATGATATCGTCCACATACTTAACCAAGAAAAACATCTCATATGGTAATCTAGGTATAACACTAGATTACCATATGAGATGTTTGATTGGTACACCAAACCAACTAACTCTGGCAGATATCTAAATTTCTACTCCAACCATTCTTTTAAACATAAGGTAAACACGGTGAAGGCCCTACGATATCAAATTGAGCATATTTCAGACCCACAGTTTATTGAGAAAAATAAGAAATTATTGATTAACACTTTAATGAACAACGGTTATCCAAAGGGAATGTTGCATAGATTGATTTATGGCAACTTCTTAAAAGTAAACTCTACTGAAGTTGATATGACGTACAAGAAGCTTCCGTATACACAGAAGTTATCTCCATTTTTAGTACGATTACTTAAACAACCTAAGATTGCTATTGTCTACGAATACAATTATTCCATCCAGAATTTGTTTACCAAATTAAAGGATCGTACTCCGAAATTGTTAAACAGTAATGTTGTCTACAAGATCACATGTAGTTGCAACAATAGTTACATTGGTCAGACTAGCCAGTGGTTAAAGAGTCGTTTAACACAGCATAGGAGTGATTGCAGGATAAACTCCAATAAATGTGCGTTGTCCGCTCATGTTGCGGCAACCAGTCACCATCATTTTGGAGAATGAAACCAATTACAAAACTAGGCTTTTCATCGAGTCTTTTTATATTAATAGTGAAATTAATCCTATCAATAATAAGATTGATATTGATAGGGTGCATAACGTCTATTCTGCTTTATATAGTAATGACATTTTTAAACAACGTTAAGTATTTTCCTTCAGGTTATGTAATCATTGCCATTTTCTGAACGTACTCTGTCACTCCTACAGAATTTGTCATTCTCAATTTTGTCTTTATGTTTTAACCGCCATCGTGGCATGACATGCCCTTCAGGCAATTTTTTAATTTTTAACCTTTAACCCGCATTTATTCTGTGAATCGTGCAGTAATTGTTTTTCAATTTCCTATAATATTAATGATCAATGTAAGTATTTAGCGACAGGTTATGTATTTCTTGCTAATTTCGAATTTTTTGTTTCCATTTTAGCCTTTGAAAAAGGTGCGAAAAATGTACCGAAACGTTAGGTATTGATTAAAATTTAATTCTGTTCTCTGTTGTTTGATTTGGACTACATTCCATAAAAATATTAACATGTATATTATACTATAAGTCTGACCAGTCCATTAATTATTAATGTATATATATATATATATATATATATATATATATATATATATATTGCCGTGTTCCCTATAAATATCGAGCCTCAGCTCCAAAAATATTCGAAGATTTTATTAATTTTCCAAAAATCGTCATAAATTTCACACAATGGAAAATTTAATCAAAAAAAAAATTTCTTACCCAGATTCCTGCTTCCTCGGTTGAATTACTTCCACAGCTCCCTGGCTAGCTCAGTTGGACCTCCTCTTGGATACCTAGATTCACTATCATACTCTTTATCGTTCACGCACACTCTCAATAAAACCACAAAATAATACAACAATCATACAATATTTATTTACCACTATTTACAAATAAAACTTCAAGATTATTTACATTTCGGTGGTCAAGTTACACCTCAATAAATTCGATTTTTGCAAAGTCCAGAATTTTAACTAGAAATATCAAACACATTGAAAGTAACCGGAGTAAATGGGCCCTGAATAATATCTTATTTTTCCTTCTTTATTTATAATTAATTTTAATTAGGACACTCTGGAGTATGGTGAGCTCATGATAACACAGTTTTTTTTATGATTAATGTATGCGTTTTACTTAGCATACGCTTACTGCAAACAAAAAAAAAACCATGTACTCGTAACAATAAAAATTTTAAATTCCTGAGGAACGTTAATAAGCTTTGTATACACCTTGTATACACTTACAAGCTCGTGGTAAATTTCTGTACGTAGTCTGAAGCGATGAAAATACTAAGAGACCTCTATAATTTTCTTAAAGTATTTATACAATTTACTATGCCACCTCTCGGCCGTTCTTCACGCGAAATCCTTCACTTAAAATAATACTTCTTAAAATTTTGGTTCAACCGTTTTCGAAATCTTCGAAATTTAACTCCTGGTTATTATCTTTTCCGAAAATCCTGCATTCAATATTCACGCGTTTGTCTGTTTTACAACTAACTATATAGACCAATGAGATATTTCGTGACGTCTTAAAAACCCCGCCTGTATTAACGCTATTCCTCTCTTATGCATATTCTGTTTTCTTCTAGCCTTGTTTGAGTGGTAGAAAATCAATATTACTGTCCGCGTTTCAAACTAACCCATGTGGACTGAATACGTGCGTTTTGAAATGAACTGCTATTATGCCTGTCTCATTCCGAAGCATATCCTTGATTGTTCATCCCTTCTGCACTCTAAGGAAACTTTTAATTAGCTTTTATGCAAACCGTCCGACCGTTTACCCGATATACCGCGAATACTGTCTTTTATCTACACAAATAAGGGGAACTTGACATTTCCAAAACCTGCAGGTGTTCAATTAACAAACGTTTTTAAACCAACCTTTCTAGGAGTTTACGTTTCAAGGTATTTTATATCCAACGGCTATTCGCTTGTTAGCAACGCGTTTCATCTTGGTAATATCGATTTTTCAAGATCTTATGCGTATTAAACTTAATAACCCTTTCAACTAAACTCAATTAAATTAATTAATAATTTGCAATGGCTTCTACAATTTATTTTCTTTACGAACCTAACTAAATATTAATCACTACATGTAAAATTTTGTTAATACTTGTTACTTTAAATTCACTAAATGAAATAAATTTCGCACGTAAATTTTGGTTGTTTCCTCTATACAGGGTGTTTGAAATTGCCTTGTTTATACTTAAATTTAACCCTTTAAAACCACTACAATATATATATATATATATATATATATATATATATATATATATATATATATATATATATATATATATTACTGTGATTAAATATCATCGCAAAGTCATATTATAGCGTGTAACGCACTTCTCAAGCGTATAAACCAAGAAAACTTGGAATGCCTTGCGTTAACTTCGATAATCACAGATTGTGGAAATAGTGGACATGTAAATATGAGCAAAGTTTATATAAGCGGAACCATCAAGTACTTACCACTAAATCTACAAATTTAAGCGGCGGCAGCAGGACAAGGGACTATCGACCTTGTGCGGAACTCAAACGTAAATACTTATATAGCACCATAGCTACGATCACACCAGTCTCTTTACAACTCTCGCGGCACCCCACAACACAAAGTAGTTGAAGGTTAATCGCGGTAAAACCTATAGATTATACTATGTACTATATACACGACGGAGGGGGAATGATATTTTAACTATAAATGGAAATAAAACATAGCGCTCACCAAAATGCAAGGCATTTTTGAAAAGAAAATAACTACAAAAGAGTGTAACAAAATAAAAAAAAATTAATTAACATAATAAAACTCAGGAATATTTGTGCGATCCAAATTAAAATAACAAAATTATACGAAGAAAGATAAAGGGAAACCTACAACACAGTAAAAGACAGAGCTTATCGACAAAGCGCTTCAGCTCGCCTGGTACGGTTTTGAGACTGGCAACCGTAACGACCTCATCAGCTCCTGGATGGACCACAATAACACGTCCAAGAGACCATCGAAGGGGTGGAAGGTTATCGGTTTTAACTAGCAGTACGGTATCAAAATGAACCTTCGGACACGCCACGCGTTATTGGACCGTTATTGGAGCGTATGCAGATACTTCTTAGACCACCGAGACCATAAATCTTGATGGATTCGCTTGAGCAGTTGCCAAAATAGACAATTGAGTAGAAAGTCAAAATAGTAATTTCCGGAATAGCGATTAAAGGAGCCAAACTTAGAAAGTGACCTGGTGTCAGGTAACTCAATTCGTTGGAGTCACTGCTTACGGGGGTGAGAAGGCGTGAGTATAAGATGGCTTTAATCTGAACAAAGGCAGTGGCTAGTTCTTCGTTGGTCAGAACTTGTTCAAATATGGTACGAAGAAGCAAGGTTTTAACCGACTGCACTTAAACGAGGCGCAGAGGGCGAAATAAAGTACCAGAAAACATGTGCCATTGCACAAACTGATTTTGCGAGAGAAATTAGCTGTCTATGGTCACCCCCAAAATGTAGGCCGCGATCACTGTAGAGATGATCACAACGGCTGCGCCTGGCAATAAATCGGCGTAGAGCAGTTAGAAAGGCGTCGGTTGACAAACCAGAAACTAATTCAAGATAGAATGCCACGGTTGCCATGCATATATAGAGACAAATATGCTCCCAACACTTTAGTCTCCCGTACTTTCGACATTGTAGTAGAGAAGGGGCCAGCAAAATCAACGCCCAAACTCGAAAAGGGCTTGGCAAGAGTAACTGGGCATGAAGGAAGGTGGCCCATGGGGGCTACGATGCGGTAGGATTAATCTTAGAAGTCGCACACTGACTCAAAACTCGACGAATCCAAAAACGTCGACAAACAATAAAGTTGACTGTTTGAACATCAGCGTGGAAGTATTTCAGATGAACAAAGTTGATATACAAATCCGTAAAGCGACTTTTACTAGGTAAAGGATCAAAGCATTTACTGTCGGAAAATAAGGGTGCGTGAGATAGGCCACCACCAACTCATAAGTTTCTCTCTCTAATAAAGAGGGACAATTTACCAAATTTCTTTTTAGAATTGAATCGGACTGAATGGCATCCAAGTCAGTAGAAAAGTGAGTCGCTTGAGTATATTTAACTAGGGAGTCCAAAGTGCTATGGAGCTCCAAGAAAAACAATAACACAAGTAAAAAATGAAGCACGTGATCCAACATCTGCAGGATTCCCAGTAAAAGGAATATGATGCCTAGAAGCGCAAGAAGTGTTTTCCTAAACATAGGAAACTCGATTGGCGACCAATGTCTGCTATCGCTGCGGTGGGGAACGAATTCAAGAAAAAACGACCATGGAGTCAGATTAATAATACATTTTTTTAAAGGTAATGTAGGAATCAAAGGTTTTGAAGATAAATATTAATAGTCTCGAAGTCAAAGCAATAGTTAACAGTTCGAGTCTAGGTAAAGAGAGGGTACGAAGTGGAGCAACGTTGAACCTAGTTAAACTAAGCGAACCTCAACGGACGAAGAGGTAAGAAAAACGAAAATAAATGACAGCACAATAGTCGCGTTCGAAAGCGTCCGCAAATCAATGAACTTTACCCGTAGAAAATTGTGGCAGAAGTAGCAAGCGTGGTAAAACAAAATTGGAAAGAAATGGTAATACACGCAAATATCCCTCTGACAAACGGAGTAAGTCGGGAGGAGAGGTATTACTCCAACCTAATTTTATAGACCTCAAACGCTGTATTATATATTTTACCAAAGTAAATTAAAGGAGATAAAATTTCTATAAGGTCGAATATATGCCCTAAGTTGGAAAATAGGTTACGCTTGGTATAGGCGGTACACCAGTTGAACTAGAAAACAATAGCTATCGAAGGTGGAATTCCATTGAAGACCTAGAACTTTTTGAAACTGAGTGTCAGAATCCGCAAAGGAGCAAGATAATAGGAATTGTTGCAAATCAGGAAAATCTTTTAGTAATTCCGGACAGTTACTAGAGCACCTATGCAGTTCAAAATCACCAAGTTTTAAAAGAGAGCTAAGTTGATTCTTTAAAGCCAGGGTTGACTCCATATACTCTTCACCTAAAGCGATATCATCGATGTAGGTATGGTTGCGAAGGGCAAAGGGAGTAAAGCGTAAGGATTTTCTTTATCTTCAGCCAACTGCAAGAGAGTGCGTATCGCAAGGAAAGGGGCGTAATTTACCCAATAGGTAACGGTATTCAGCTTAAACTTCTAAATAGGCTCATCAGGAGAAGAACACCAACCAATTTGTTGATAATCACGGTGCTTAGTATTACAAGGATTTGGCTATACAGCTGACGAATATCTGCTGTAATAACGCAGTAATTAAGACGGAAGTTTAACAAAGTTGCGGTAATATCTTGGTGAAGCGTGGACCCAACAAACAAATGATCATTTAAAGACGATCGAAATAGAGTTTTAGCGGAAACTTTGAAAACTACACGTAGTTTGGTACTTACATTTTCAGGTTTCACAACACAATGATGCGAGATATAACACGAAAAGTCAGAAATTGACCCAGCTTGAACAGGTTGCATGTGTTTGGAATTTAAATATCCGTGCATGAACGAAACGTATTGTTTATAAATCAAAGATTGCTTAGTTGACGATTTTCTAAAGAAGCAAAGCGCTGTAGAGCGAGATCACGACTACCGGGGAAAGGAAGGTTTTGGATCTTTGAAGAGCAGAGGAATGACATACCGCCCTTGCTTCTTCCGGTAGAGAGTGTAAACGTAATATTTTTTAAACATTAAACATATCCAAAAATAGTGTTAAGAGCAATAGGTTGATCACTTGAACCTTGGATACGGTCATTTAATAAGACCTTAGGTAAAAAATCTTCGCCAAGTAATAAATCAATAGGTCCAGGTTAGCCGAGAAGCGGATCAGCCAGTTTGATGTTAGCTAGAAGAGCGACATTTTCAGAATAAATATTAGTAGTAGAGAAATTTTAAGAAATTTTGGGAAGTACGACATCTTCGAAATTAATAATACGTGAGGAAGCACCTATGGCGCCATGCATTACCGCGGTGCGTATGGAGCCTAAACTGCCGAGAGTTAGAGAATGAGGAATAGCGAGGAAACCCTAACATTTTACACTATTGTGCAAAAAAAGGAAGTCATGCTACCCGAGTCGAGTAAACACCGAAATTGCTGGAAAGAATCAGAGCGATCAGCGATTTCCACTTGAACGGCGCAGAGTAACACAACTGAAGGCTTCAGGGAAGAATTAAATTAATAAAATAACATTTGACGTTGACGGGTCACTACCGCTAAACGAAGCGAGCTTTTCCTCAGAAGCAAGAGTAGCGGATGCCTTATAGCGGTCCTGAAGGGCGGAACTAGTAGCAGGTGAAACCGTAGACGCAGGCGAGCAGGGCTCAAACATGTCTTTTACGAGTTGCAGTAGCGTGCTTAGATGAAATGATGACGTTCATTACACTGGCGGCAAGAACTAATGGATATACACTTAGTCAAAACGTGTGAACTACTAAGACAGTTGACACAAAGTTTATATTTCTTGACAAAGGTGTAGCGATTTTGTAGAAAAAATTTAGCGAAATCATTACAACAATAAAGATTATGATCTTGATGACAAAGCGGACACTTAATGACATTAGGACTGGTATGTACTAACATGGAAACAGCAAAGCGAAAGCTGGACATGTTGTTTAAATGAATAACTTTGTATACATCGGCTTTGTGATTGATCGACAAGTTTGACAAGGATTTACAAATTCTTGTATGTATTTTCAATTCATTTCTTTTATATATAGTAATCTATCTACAGAAAGCTTAGATATATATATATATATATATATATATATATATATATATATATATATATATATATATATAAACACACACTTCAGTAACAAGTAATAATATAATAAAGGTTGTTAGTTATTTTTGGGATATTATTTGTTAAAACATACTAAGTAAATTGATCATTTGCTTTAATAATTGACGTTTCGGTTGACCTTTGCAACCTTAATCATAATTCTGAAAAATTGCTACATGTAAACAGTCAATTACATATAAATTGCATACATACTTAAAAAGCAAATGATCAATTAACTTAGTATGTTTTAACAAATAATATCCCAAAAATAACTAACAACCTTATATATATATATATATATATATATATATATATATATATATATATATATATATACTTCTTCGCTTCACCAACATGAGTCTCTCGTATCGTTTCACCGACTCAACACCTAATAACTACAACCACGAGTGCATAAGTGGTGCTGCCCGACCAGGTTGCGTCGACCGGTAAACAACACCTATCTTCGCGGGAGTAAATTGGTGAACAACATTGCAAGGTAAGCAAGCATTAATTACGGTTTGACCTATGTTACTGTTTTTCGCGCCTTACCTCCAATTGCATACAATTACAGTCCATTTGCTAAGCTTTACGCTTTGGGAAACATTCTGGAGCTGTCCCGATTTTTTATACACTCCAACGTGTACCAGACACAAAGTGGCCCTTCTGAACCCCATATGATTTTATGTACAAATAAGCTTTGAATTATAGTCAAAATTAATATAATTCATTAGCGGAATCATTAAAATTTAAGTTATTACATTAATTCATTTTCAAAACTATTTTCTAAAAGTGGGTTTGAATATTAAAATGCATGATTTCTATTAAAGATTTCAAACTTCAATTATTATCAACAAAACGAGTACTTTGTATTTAGCATCACAGGTGTTCAAAAACTTGTTCCAATTTATTTAAAGTTTGTAGTTCATTAACATCTTGTTACTACGCTTATCAATCAGCTGTGTAGATAACAAAATAAGTCAAAGGACTTTAACGAAACTGTTTGTTTACATTTTTGTTTGTAAATATTACGTACCTACTGCACTTTATTTCTTAAAGTTCTGAATTCACTTTTATTAGTTTAAGTCTGTACCAACATTAACATTGCTTCTCCACGAGTACTGTGTTTACCTTTAAGGCTTTGCAACTGCGTTACATTTTCTATTAGTTATTTGTGATTTCAATTTGTTACGAGTATACCTGGTAGAATATGGAACCAGAACGTGAAGTTATTGTTGAATTTAAACGATTAACAAATCGCAAAGAAAGGTACTGGCGACGTTTGCAAGATTGTTACGATTTAATTTCAACGTTACCAACTAATCTTGATTAATTTAAAGCTCGTGTTAGTCAGCTAGATGACGTAAGAACAAAATTTTTAGATGTCTTAGATGAATTATCGTCACTCTCTGACGTTTATAAAACCTTATTTACGGATACCGTTAATCTAGAATCTACATTCAATACTATGTACTATAATATTTTAGCTAATGCGGCGAGCTATGTCGCTCCCGACACAACGCCCAATGTAAATACTATTGATATTTCTGGAAATACCAGATCTAATGTTCATTTACCAGAAATAAAAATAGATATATTTCGAGGTGACCCCGAGAAATTCGGAGCGTTTAAATCTCTATATGACAACATTATTCACAACAATAACGCACTTAATGATTGAGAAAAATTCATATAATTGCTTTCTTATTTGGATGCGACGCATTGAAGATAGCACAATCTGTTCGATTTGCTCCAGAAAATTATATGGTTGTTTATAATCTCTTAGTTCAACGCTACACTAATAAACGGCTAATTGTTAATCATTATTTATCCAAAATATTTTTACTAACTCAACTAAAGACAAATTCCCCAAGAGTTCTTAGTGATTTATGTGAAACCCTGCAAGCCAACGTCACAGCTCTTATCGACATGCAGCTACCTGAGTTAGCCGATTACATATTTTTATTTTTTTCCCTCGGTTTATTAGACCCGAAGTCGAGACAAGAATTCGAAAAGGAACATTTAAATCAAACATTTCCGAAATTTAACGATTTTATAAAATATTTACGCAACAAATGTTCTATCTTAGCACTGGTGAGCGGTAACAATAATGCACCACCATCAAAAAATGTGTCTAGTCCACCACAAAGGGCTAACCCTCAACCATACTGTACAAATTCTGTAAACAATAAGCGTGTAAAAATGTCCGCACAGGAAGTTACTTCACGACGATTTAATGCAAAGCAGGCCGTTTGTAAGCCCTGTCCTGCCTGCGACGATCAGTTCCACAAATTTTACAGATGTCCAAAATTATTAGCTTTATCAACTCTAGAAAAGCAATACATGGTAAAGCAATATCATAGATGCTTTGCGTGTTTATCACCACATCCCTTTTCGACTTGTGAGTCAAAAAATCAGTGCAAACGGTGCGGTAGTAAAATGCAGCATACGATACTGTGTATCGGGGCACCAATTTCATGCAGTACTCCGACTCCGCTACAAAGCGCGGTAAGACACTCTTCAGGTGCCGCTAATTCGGCTGAATATTTTCCTGCTCCAGTCTCTCTTGTTCATTCCTGTGCAAATAAACAGGGAGCCGTTGCGCTTTTAGCCACGGCGCAGGTACGAATTTTAGCCTGTGACGGTAGTTGGCATCGCTGTCGCTTGGTTTTAGATCAAGGGTCGCATTATAATTTCATCACATTATCTTTAGCTAACAAGTTAGGTCTTAAACGCAAGAAATGTTCTTTTGAAATACGTGGAGTAGGCCAATCTCCGCTAGAAAAGGTTCATGGAATTGCTACCTGTAACGTTACATCAATATATGATCAAAACGTTTCTTTAAATTTACAGGCTGTTGTTTTATTTCGTATTACCGCAGATCTTCCGATAGCAAATTTATCTAAGCATTTAATAGACAAATTTTCGTCCCTACAATTGGCGGATCCTGAATTTCACATATCCGCTCTGGTCGATATGCTGTTAGGTGTTCAAGCTGTCTTAGATGCCACACCCAACGATTCGTTGCGTTTAACAGGCAAGCCATCGGCGTTTCTTACCTCGTTTGGTTGGGTTATTATGGGTGATGTACCAGCTTTAAGTCAACCGTATTCAGCTGTTGCGTTGTACACTAGCATCTCGGAAGAACCGTCCCTTAGCGACACCATTCGTGCCTTCTGGGAAGCTGAAGAAATACCATTTACGCCGCCAATGTCACCTGAAAACGTGGCTTGTAAAAATTATTTCAAGTCCACTACTATACGAAACGAGTTAGGTCAGTATGTGGTTCGACTACCGTTTATAGAAAACATTTCCCGAACATTAGGTTCAACACGAGAATTAGCTACTAATCGCTTTCTAAAACTAGAAGCTCGATTTGCACGAGACAAAGCTTTTATAAATTATATTCAGAAAATATTGCTAATTATATATCGCAGAGACAACTCACTCCCGCTGTGAAACAGTCCTTATATATCATGACTCACCACGGCGTGGTTAAAAATAAGCCCTCTAGTACTCAAGTTCGAGTCGTGTTTAGTCCTGCCGATAGGGATATTAATGGTACTAGTCTCAATGATATTCTTTTACCGGGCCCCAAATTACAATCTGATATTGGTCTTGTAATAACAAGATTTCGAATACCTCAAGCCGCACTCACTTGCAATATTCGACAAATGTTTATATCTATAGTCGTTCACCCAGAAGATAGAAAATTTTTACATATTTTTTGGAGGTTTCATCCTTGTGAACCTCTAACGGAATATGAACATACCCGCGTTATTTTTGGCACTACCTGTAGCCCTTTCCTGCCCTTCATGTTCTACAGCAGTTGGTAGAAGACGAGGGTCACTTGTACCCCCGGGCTTCCCGAGCCCTTAGATCATCAACTTACATTGATGATATTTTGACTGGATCCGATTCTGTAGAAGAAACTCTCCTTCCAAAAAATGAATTGATCAATTTACTAAAACTAGGTAACTTCGACTTAGGAAAATGGGGAAGTTCACACACTTCAGTTATTGATAAGTTGGAGACGGACGTTCTAAATCTACTAAATTCTAATCCTACTTTGACAACACGTGATGTTCTGGGTCTCTGTTGGGATATGGGTTCCGATACATTTAGATGTAAAGTTCCAAATATTGCAGACATCCCTACTAAGCGAGGAATTTTGTCACGCATAGCACGCATATTCGATATTAATGGTTATTTAAGTCCATTTACGGTTCTTCTCAAATGCCTTATGCAACGCCTATGGCTACAAAAGGTGGATTGGGATGAACAATTGCCCGCAGAAATTCTTCACATTTGCCATTAGAATTACTCAGTACGAGCACATCTACGACGATATCGTCTTACTAGAAAAAGGGCAACCTAGCACAAAAATGTACCGTCCATTGTCACCTTTTCTCTCTCCCACGGGATTAGTCATGGTGGGGGGGCCGTTTGCGCCATTCCAGCCTTTCCATAACTAGCAAACATCCCTACCTTATCCCACAAAACAGCAGGTTAGCTGTATTAATATGTAATTACTATCACATATATTCAGGTCATGGGGGTCCGCGGCTAACTCAATCATTAGTTACCCGTACATTTTGGATTCCTTGTATCCGTCAATTAATTCGAAGTAGAATATTTCGCTGCCTGACTTGCTATCGCTTTCAAGGGGGGCCTATTCGGCCTCCTATGGCAGATCTTCCGCTTTTTTGCCTCGAACCCGGAAGATGCTTTACGCATACCGGTTTGGATTTTGCCGGTCCTTTTACAATCAAGCTATCCTCATTGCGATTGACAAAATTTCAAAAGGCATATATTGCCCTCTTTATTTGTATGGTGTCACGTGCCATTCATATGGAAGTTGTCACAGCTTTAACAACGGAGGCCTGTCTTGCTGCATTAGATAGATTTATAGCCAGACGCGGGTTACCCACGAACATATACTCCGATCAGGGCCGAAATTTTCGTGGGGCGGCTAGAGAAATGTTAGAAATATATAAACATTTTGATCAAGCTAACCCCGTCATTGCGCACTACTTATCCTCTAGGGGTATAGATTGGTGTTTCAACCCTCCCTATGCACCCCATTTTGGGGGGCTTTGGGAAGCCGGCGTCAAGAGTGCTAAATTTCACTTGAAACGAATAGTGGGTAGAACGACACTTTCTCTGGAGGAAATTAGCACAGTTGTGACCCGCATAGAAGAAATCTTAAATTCCCGTCCGTTTTGCGCACTTACAACGTCACCTGCCGAAGGCACGGATGGTGGTACCACTTCCTCCTCCATAACTAATTCAGCATTCTAACATGCAATTTTTATTTTTTTTTCTTTTTTCTCTACAAATTATGTTTTATTTTATATTTTAATGCAGGAAGCAAAATGCAGAGTACTCGATTAATTTATACATACTTAAACATTTTTTTAAAATTTCTATTTTCATTTTTTCTCCCATTCATTTCACGGTATACAACAAAATTTACCATTTTGGGTGGGGGGTATGTTAAAATTTCATACAGTTGGAGGTCAGCGATTGACAATATAGATGGCCTTATCGTATATTATTGTTCTGCTACACATATGGCGGAGCGATAAATCCTTTTCGCTTCACCAACATGAGTCTCTCGTATCGTTTGACCGACTTAACAGCTAATAACTACAACCGCGAGTGCATAAGTGGTGCTGTCCGACCAGGTTGCGTCCACCGGTAAACAACACCTATCTTCGCGGGAGTAAATTTGTGAACAACGGTGCAAGGTAAGCAAGCATTAATTACGGTTTGACCTATGTTACTGTTTTTCGCGCCTTACCTCCAATTGCATAATTACAGTCCATTTGCTAAGCTTTACGCTTTGGGAAACGTTCTAAAGCTGTCCCGATTTTTTATACACTCTAACGTGTACCAGACATATATATATATATATATATATATATATATATATATATGTATATATATATATATATATACAGGGTGAGTTTTTAGTGTGGCAACGGTCGATAACTCCGTTATTATAAAAGTTACGTAAACCAAATTTGGAGGCGTATTAGGCATGCCTAAAGTGCACATTTTAAAAATATTTGGAAGCATAGAGGGTGTTTCATAATTCCAGGGCATATTAAACTTATATTTTTTTAAATGGAACACCCTATATATTATTACATTTTTAAAAAGCCCATAAAAAGAGCTTTAATTTGATATCAAATTGTATCTGTATATTCCTTTTAGTTTTTGAGATATTCAACTGTTTTTAGAAAAAATGACCCTGATTAGATACATTGCCACTGCACTAATACACAACTTACGTTAATTTTCAAGATGCAGAAAATTTTACTATATACCATAGTATATTTGCAATTATCATTTTTTTAAAATTTCTTCACAGTATACAGGGTGTGTCAGGTTTCGCAAAATGCAATTTCTAAAATTTTTTTTAAATGGCACCCTACCAATTTTATTGCTACAATGGATAGTCCATTAAGTGTCCTTTCATTTTTGTTAAGCATTCTCTATACCTAAATCCATTACTTTCTAAGATATTTTTGATTTTCTTCAAATTTTAAGAATGTTTTTAATTTACATAACTAAAAATAACTTACTATTGGAGATTATTATAAAACAATTAATACATTTTGATTAACAATCAACTACACTTATCCAATAACAATTTTTATTAAAGATATAACGACCTACAATAATACGCTATCAACAGGATTCTGCCAGATCAACAATATGCATTTTATAGAAAATGTTCAAACAGGAAATCAGGCAGGCATTGAAAAAATAACTATTACAATTAAAATGTCATTTAGGTTTATTAATTGTAGCGTGCTGTCAAATTATTGGCAAGAAATTCATTAAACTTACTTTTCTTTTAAATTATAACTTTTGGCTATGGAAAATGGCAGTTGAGCTGGATCTCCTCCGTACCGACTGTTGTTAAAAGCCTGCGATGTCAGGTGAAAGAACACGAAGACACAAATTGTGAGGTAGGTGATGCTGTACTTCCCATAAGGTGTCTGTATTAAAACTACAACTTTGCTACTTCTGTCCTGATGAGCCCCAATTAGGGCGAAACGTATCGACAGGATATATATATATATATATATATATACTGTACTACTGTACACGATTTGGATTTGTAAATTTCCTAATTATAGTCATCGGCCTCGGTAGCGTAATTGGTAAACGCACAGTTCCGGCAAAACTGAGATGCAGGTTCAAATCCTGTCCAAGGCCTTATATTTTCCTTCTTTCAATTACTAGCTCGATTTGAAATGATCATTTGGGCTTTGCTTAAAAAATCTAAGTTATTATTTCATCTTATTAATTGCAATACGTAAGTATTTATCAACTTACCTTGTGTAAAAACTACGTATAATATATATATATATATATATATATATATATATATATATATATATATATATATATATATGCACTGCATAGCCTATACTAATGCTACTTTGCCCATGGCCAAACCTAAGGAGACATTTTTAAACTGGTAAATTCACTCATCTACCGAAAATAGTTTATATCTCCTCTTTAAAAATGAATTCTTCACATAAGTCTCCGAGAAAACTTTCTCATTACCTAATCTTGCCAAGATTCTATTTATTGAAGTTGTACAATCACATCGTTGATTATTACGCTGCTCTATGCTATCCATATTCAAACAATTTCATATTAACATCTATATTATGATTAACTTATTCACAAAATACATATTTAATTTCTCACTGAAACCATAATCTAAATTTTTCTCCACCTTATTCAATTCTTCCTCGATCTTATCTGCCTTATCTTCGTAACTTGTAGAAACACTAAAACCTCCATTTTCTAACTCTCTGTTTTGTAATTTGGAATATCTCCGTAACGATGACTACTTTATTCTTTACTTCATCTGGATCCTCACTACTCTTAGCTCTACTTCGTTTACTTTCTCTAATTCATACTGATTCAAAATAACACGGTCTTTTTCGACTTCAACATTGACTTCATCATCCATTTGATATACTTCTCATCACTTCCTTTCTGCGTCTATTCGCAACGTCAACTTATCTACTAAGTTTATCCCAAAAATAGCTCCCATGCTTAATCCAACAACAACCATAAATTCATGTTCAAAGTTCATATTGCCTAATTCACATTTCAAGATTATCATACTATTTATACTCTGGTATTTTCTGTTGTTCGGTGCTACTAAGCTATGTTTCATTACGGGTATCAATTCATTATTTAACCTTTAAATATTATTTTAAACAAAATGTTGCAAAATCAGCGATGCTTCAGCCCCTGTATCTATAAGTACTTAAATTACTTTATCTTTTATATTTAAATTTAAAATAGGTAATACGATTTTATTTATGTTATCATCACTTTCTAGATCACATTTCATAATCTTGCGTTGATGTTCGTATTGATTAATCTTAATCGGTGTGGTTGGTCTGTTTCTTATTGAAAATCCCGTCCTGCAGTGGAAGGTTCCGGCGTATTTATTGTTTCTACTGTGTTTTGTTACTTTCCCTTGTGGAACTATCCCTTTGTGAATTTTTATTATAACTGTTTTCTCTGTTTATACTCCTATTTTCACTCGTTCTCGTTTCATTATCTCTTTCCACATCTGGACGTGTTGCCTTGATTCCAATTGACCTTATTAAAATTTTCCCTATCCAAATTTCTACCATCGAAACGTTCAGGTGTTGTGCTTCTAGGTACCTGATAAAATTTATTTATTTATAATTAATAAAACATATCTAATAAATCAATTACGTGATTTCGTAAGCAGTTGTTGGCCAATGTCTATCTACTCCGTGTCTTTTTATCTAACAATTGTTGATTAGAAACACTAGAACTTCAAATTAAAAAAAAAGCAACTCGCTATATACAGAATTGTTGAAGTATCACCAAAAGCATAAATGCAGAAGACCTTGCATGGAATAATTACTTCATTTATCATAGGTTGGAAGCTCCCACCTATTGGTAATGTCACTGGCACATCTTTAGTTTTTTCACAAGTGTATATGGATATAATTACAAACATATATCCTCTCTCGAATATTTGTTTATAAATCCACTGGACATACCTATCAACAGCAAAAATTGCAACTAGCTTGGCTGCTATGTTTTAATTTACAAATACCCTATGCTTTGTTTTGGGGCGGATAGTGTTAACATAGGTAATAGATCCAATTAAAAATGTGTTCAATATGTCAAAGTTACCTCCTTGTTTTCTATAATTTTGTTCATATACTTTTCTTTTGTTACATCTTTCTTTTTACGTCGCGAACATTCATTCGGTTATAACAAACTCAACACGTAGAGCACAGTATCAAGTCGTTTGGATGGTGTTTTTCTCATGGTACTAATGGTTTACAGAAATGTTTATTTGAATAATAGGCTATTTGTTTCGTATAATTACGTAATTGCAACCACTAATGATTTTCGCATTAATTTAATGAAAACAGTAATGCAGGTTTCATCCATGGCACTTTAAATTGAATTTAAAAAAATTGATATTATCGTCAAATGGGTAATAAATATCACATTGTTCTCGATTTTGTCACGTTAAAAAATTTTAAAATATAAAATGTAGTGTACACTTTGTTGAAAGAAAAGGGTCAATTTTAAAGTTAATAAAATACCGGGTGCTGCATAAGAAAAGTTCAAAGTATACTCTATATTTTCAAAACGTTATCCTGTAAAAAAGTAGGCACGTTACTGAATTCTATTCAAAAAACTGGTTGAAAAATGTTTTTTAGAAATAAAAATTTTTACAAATTTGAAAGTTATAGGCATGTTTATAAATGGCACTGATATAAGAAACGCCCTGTAGCTCATAAACGGTTAAAGAAATTGAAGTGCGCGTTTCGTCATTCCAAATTTCACAAAAATCGAGCTTATGAAATGTTAAGTAGAAATAGGTTATTCCTATATTTCCTATATTTCATTTAAATGAGCATAATTAATAAAACAATAATAAAATGGTTTACGATGCGTTCTGATTGTAAACAAGAAGCTTGTCTCGCATGTGGGATTTTCTAAATCAACTTCTACAATGGTTTACGTCTAGAATTTGATTATGCGTAAGTGTAAGATAAACATTAAGGAAATTGACCTTTCTAAGTAGCATAGAATTGTTAATGTGCCAGTATTGTATTGTCCGTGAACTGAAAATAATTCCAAACTGAATTTAGTTAAATTTTACAGGAAGCTTTTAAAAGTAAATTAAATGTAATTGAAATTGTACATTTTTTCAAAACTTGGAAATTAGTCACAATATAACACATTTTTGCTACGTATTTTCATTTTAAATTTGTCGAAATGTTTTAGATTGCTAAGCTAGATAGGAGATTTTGACGCAACAAAATTATGTTATAAAAATTTTGCACAAGCTAGTTAGTATAAGTTACTATTATGATACACAATAAAATACCCAAACTTGTAACAAAATAAAAATCGTTTTCAATGTTTTCTTAAAATACATATAGCAGTAATATAAAAATTAAGAAATCACCGTAAAATTCAGAAAGTTTTATTAGTAAACTGTGAAACATAGTGTTTATAAAACAAAAGTGTTCTACAAACATAAAGAAACGAACTAATATTTTACAAATATGACTAGATGTAACAGTAATGGCATTTTGCTCGAGATAACACTTTTAAGGACTTGCAAGTGATCAAATTTTATTCTTGAATAGGTAGCATTTCATTGTGTAGATTCCTTCCTTTGTATCCTGTGTGGTAGATCCATCCAATCGCCGTCAAATGCTAGCTTAACTTTATGTATCCTTTAGGATCGTACAAGATAGCACCCACGGTCATTTTAGGGTCTCCGGGTTTACGTCTTGGTCTTATGGATGTATATCTACGTGTCTCCGGATCTGCATAAGTCGAATCGGACTATGTCTACTTTATAATGAAAAGGTTCTTGTCTTGCTTCTTTAGTTACAGATAGATAGTCGGTTGGATGGTGAATTAGTCGATTTTTTAGCTTTCTCTCAATACTGGTATGAACTTTCACCTTCTATTTGGTTGTGCTCCACTTCTAGAAACTTTTGAGTAATTAGGACTCCATGTGTAATTGAAAAGTTTAATAATGCATTCGATAAAATATTGTTGCGGTTTTGACTTACGAATCCATCATGGTAGATAATAACAGGCAAATTATCATCAAAACAGTGTCTACTTAAGTAATCAATGAAAAATGATGCATAAGTAGAAGCTGTAAGATTACGTGCGGTTTCAGAGAACCAATAGCAATTGGCCTGATGGAAATCGACATTATATACTGCATCGTTATTCAAGCATTATATATTTATTATATATGCATTGTACGTTTCATCGTCTACATTTCCATGTTCGTGCCTAACGTAAATGTCGAAGATATGTTTTTCAACTGATGAATCGGTAGATTTTTATTATGAATACACTTTTAATCTTTTATCTGGAAAATGCTACTTCGTGTAATTCTAATCAACGAAATTCGTAAATCTGATATACATAATGTAGCGGGCTACTACTAACGCGTTCCACTAATTTAAAACAAGTAGTAATAAAAGTCTTTATTACTCACGATTCACAAACCTAATTAACAGTGTATGCCTTATTTATAGATGTTTTCAGTACAATTAACAATGAAGCACTATTACACTAATGAATTTACAAGCACTAATATCTTCTTAAACTAAATTCTTAACCATAGGTCTATTAACAACACTAACACCACTATAATTTATTTATTACACTTTCGTCTATTTATGTACAGCTGTCGGTACAATATACACTTTCACATAATACAAATTAATGTTTACTCTTGGATTTCCAAAAGCTTAACTATTTAACTTTACACGATATAATTTATATTCGACATTCTGATATAGACTAAAAACTTACATTTATCAGCAGTCTTATATAACCCTGAATTAAAATAGATAATTCATTCTCTGGTATGTGCTCGAACATTCTCGGTTTCTGGAGAATATACATTGCTTACGGCGCTTCTGTGTTTGACGGGTTGCCTAATAGTAGCTCGTAACAATAAGAAATACTTCTATAAATAAGTTCTAAAAAAAGTTTGTTTGTATTCATACTGATACAGTGAGATGGAAGTTTCGGATTATCATCAAAACACATGTGTAAAATTTCGGACTGACGTCGCTGTTTGTCTGTACGAGTCATGTTTGATGTTCTTGTTTATTATTCCCAAATTGCATTTCTTTGCCCACAGCTGAACAGAAAACAACACAAGACATAATGTAGATAGAAACAAGTTATGCCAAACTTGTTTCTTTTTTGAATTTTCTGTAATTGGTAATTAATAAATATAACCTCCTAATGTTTTTGAATTACTAGAAGTTATTGTTTTTCGCTGTTTCTCAATAAATATTACATTAGTTCTACAAAAAAATTTCCCTTGCCCCGAGTCGAGAAGTTACAACTGCGTCCCAATTTTATCTCAATCTTTTGCACTTTTGCAGTATTTTACCGTCCTTTAGACGTATAAATCCAAGGAAAAGTTGCCCTTCCATTCTTAACTTCTTGTTTACATTTCTTTACCACGTATCTGGTTTACCATTACGTCTTCTTTTTCTGTCCTCATTCATATTACAATGTTTTACGTTTTAGAAAACCGCATCTGCAGTTTCTTTTAGAAACCCAAACTCATATTTAGACCTATTTCCTCTATATCAGAATCAGATTCGGAAAATGGTGGGTAGTCACTGTTTTAATCAGAAGAAAAATCACTGAAATCTTGTTTTTCAAATGAATTAAGCTGACACGATATTAGTGCTGTTAAAGTATATTCAGAATGGGAACACTTATTTCTTCATTTCAAATTGAATTTAAGTCGGGCACAATTCTTTTCCGAACCAGTGATCATTGAAACTGTATTCTGTGCCGAAAACAAATATAAGTGCATTACTCGTGCCGATTTGCTGTGACTCATTCTTCTATAACAATAAATTAAAATTAGTTAGATAAATAATTACCAAATCAAAATACCGAATAGCGTTTACCCTATTTACCAACTGTAAGAATATTTTTCCAAAACAATTAGCTTATGTTTAAATATAAAAATTTTTGGTAAAAAATGCCATCTATTCAGTAAAATCCACTATTGTACAAAAAAACTACGCACCCAAAGTAAACTATCAGATCATACAAAGCAATGCCTTTTATTTCCGATTTAACGCTCACCAAATATGGTAAAAATTGGACATAAAACATATAGCAATTCTCTTATCTCAAATAAATAAATAAAAGTAAATGTCAATCGTATTTAATTTCAAAACAAAATATTAATTCAATGCAAGGATTTGATTATCTGCTACTAGTACCATGACTGTTGGTATACAACCAAATTGACCAACCACTGACATCTACTCCATTTCCATTTGTATATTTTTGCACACTTAGTGCAAATTAAAATTAAAACAATCTTTACTTACGTAAAGTACTCTTTTATTCAACTCGTTAAAGTATGTTACTCATGTAATCATTAGTTGGTTGTAGACTAATGAAAGCTTTACGCTATTCGAACTCGGAGACTAAGAGAGCGTAAAAGAGACTAAGAGAGCCACACAACCATCTCTTGGTGTTTATATATCCTTCTTCCCCTTTCAAAGCATGTTAGAATTCTTCAAACTTTACAATACAAACATTCAATTCTTAAAACACTCTTGCTAACATACACCAACCACTCCGAAGGCCACCAAAATTCTTAAAATTGTCCACACACCAATCAAGTTAGTAGGGTATAATTGACAATCCTGTGACCACATTTCCTCCAGAATCCCACATTTCCTCACACATCTGGACCAAATTTACATGTAAATTCGCACTATAAAGTCTTATTTTTTAAGAATCTCCACCTTGCTCCACCTGACTCCGCCTTGCTCGGACACCCCCCCCCCCAACCATTTTGATTACATCACACCCGCATTCTTTCCACCCGCGAGATAAATCTTTCTCCACATTTCCACCCACGAGATAAACCTATCTTGTTTGGTATTAATTAACATTAGAATTTTCTCAGCTACCCGAATCTCTAGGAATTTTTTCGATTGCATCACCCCCAAGGGAGCTACCCTGATTTTAAGTTTTCTTTAAAGTCTGGAACCTCTAAATTTTGCTCTTTGCTCTATAAGCAAACCTAACAAATAGTTTTCTTCGTCTAGCCATTGCATCTTTCGAGATAATCCTACCTTGTTTGGTATCAATTAATATTAGAATTTTCTCAGCTACCCAAATTTCTAGGAATTTTTTAGATTGCATCACCCCAAAGAGAGCTACCCCAATTTTAAGATTTCTTACCTATAGCGACTTTTGAGCGTTCTTATAAATTTTTTTTATACATGCGATACATCTTTTTAGTCTAGAATTTTACGCAAAATTCGAATCTGCAAACAGATTTGAAATCGGACCACGCCCTGCGAAATTACACACATACCCTCTGCGAGATAAATCTTTCTCCACATTTCAACCCACGAGATAAACCTATCTTGTTTGGTATCAATTAATATTAGAATTTTCTCAGCTACCCAAATCTCTTTAAATTTTTTAGATAGCCCCATCCCCCAGAGAGCTACCCTGATTTTAAGTTTTCTTACCTGTAGCGACCTTTGAGTGTCCTTATAAATTTTTTTATACATGTAGCACATCTTGTTAGTCTAGAATTTTATGTAGGATCAGAATCTGTAAATAAATTTAAAATCGAACCACCCCTTACCATTTTACACACACCCTCTAAATTATAAATTTCCTGCAGCTTATACCTAAAAGAAAATCTAAAAACAATTCTTAAAACTTTTTATTACAAACAATTTTTACTAATACAGTTTAAATTTGTAAACCACATTTCTAAATACATATTCACAATTTTTTATTTTCAACCAAGAACTTCTCATATCGACTTGTACTTATTAATATTTATTTCTAAATAGAGCACCTTTTCCAAAGACCAACCGGACCCGCATGTTTCAAATTCCTCTGATTTTGTTCGCATGGTTTCGCTTAAGACCTCGTACATATTTTCCAGATTACTAGAAGACGCTATAACCACATTTTTTGTGTTAAAGGATTTTACATCGGTAGTCTCTTCCCCCATTTTGGTGTAAACGCCGTAGAGTTCGCAATAGACTTTTACTGCTGTATGTTGTATTCTTTTTTCATTAATTAATCGAATAAATCGCTCTTTCTGCTTCCAAAGAAACTCGGGCACTCCATCGTCGACACTGGCATTCTTTATGCGATAGCTAGCCATACGGTTGTTAAACGCAGTGCTAACCATTTCTACACCATCGTCGCTAGTAGCGGTAACTGATGCATTTTTATGTCTGTTGCTCCTTAAGTGTGCGGCATACGTAGTCTTTTCCATTTCGAAATCGCATACTTTACACATAATTCGTGGTTGTTTCGTACAAGACCCTTTAACAGCTGGTGGAGCTGAACGTCTACGGCTTAATGACATACCGTGCTGTTTTTCCTTGTGTCGCTGTAAGTTGCCCATTCTCGTAAAAGCGATACCGCAAGACCCACAGTTAAAGAACTTTGCTGCAGACGGATGTATAAGCTTAACCGTAGACGATGTTACACCACGACATTTGTTCTGGTGCCGTTTGAGAGCATCCCTTCTGGTAAAGTAGACGTGACACGGCTCGCATTTAAAAACGTTTGCAGGTACCATTTTAGTACAAAACAAAATCCGCACTATAAGACTTGACTTGTAAGCGAACTAACTTATAACTAAAGAGTTTACTCTTGCGCACCTGCTTTATGTACCCTATAGAATGCAAACCGAAGGTTTCCGAAGACACCCGAACGATGTTGTGGATTCAGCGGGGAACTAAATGACGTCATAATCCTCGCTGCTCGTCCAATACATTTAGCGCCAATGCATGCACCTGGTTCGCTTCGTCGATGGTGCGAATGCCGTTAGTCAAAACATCGGAATCGTCTTCCATGTTATACGGATCGCGTGCATATTAAAAATCCAAAAGGGTGGTAGCACACGCACACAAGTTGTCTGCAAGTCGTGCTGTAGAAGATGCAGTGCTACTATAACCAAAAACACTTTGAACCATTATTAAGAAAATACCAACTTGTTGTCTACAGGATACTTACTAATAAAGCAATTTAATTTTAAATAACTTCTACGTCATATTTTAGGAAATGGTGGGCTTGAATATTTTCCAAATAAATCACAAAGCGAAAGTATATGCTTAGCAGTATTAAAATTAACCATTAATTTCCCATTTTTACGACCGTGGTTAATTATAGATTAAAATTTAATTTGTGCACGTTCGAGCTTCTCGTAAACTAACATATTTTATAACAACAATGCGCTGTATAATACATGCATACCCCTTCGCCGCGCTACTGCTATTCTTGTAATTGCTAGAAAAAGTCACTCTCCTTTTTACTGTTAGGACCGATGCAAAGCACCAATTTTTTTATACTTTCTATAGCACATCGCGTACTTTTTTGTCTGATAATTTTGCTTCTGTAGGCTTTTACACTTTCGCATAGCGGTCGACCGCACGTAATGATTTCTAGAACCGGTAAGTACTTGATATCGTCCAAATAGAGAAGTTCGTCAACTTCCGATTCCCTCGTAAAAGGTAGAAAAAACTCAGTCAATCATCCATCTAACTTAAACTTCGACCCGCTCCTGTTCTGATAATTTACAAACATTTTTCAAACGACAATGGGCCGAGAATTTTTAAACCTCCGAGAGATCTTTAAGTCGTGATCAATTACACATCCGAGCTACGCGTAAACTAACATATTTTGCAGCAACTGTATAATACATGCATACCCCTTCTCTGCGCTACTGCTATTCTTGTAGTTGCTTGAAAAAGTCAGTCACCCTTTTTACTGCTAGGGCCGCTAAAAAGCACCATTCCATACTTTCTTTATAAGTGTAGCACATCGCGCACTTTTTTGTCGGTTAATTAATTTTTGTTTATGTAGGCCTTTACACTTTCGCACTTTTTTGTCGGTTAATTAATTTTTGTTTATGTAGGCCTTTACACTTTCGCTTATTTAAACATCTAATACGACCGATTAACCACTTTCGATTATTCTAACGGGGAACCACCATACATCCCACCGCACCGTTCTTTTTGAATCCAACGATCCTATGGGCTTCCACGCACTAACACCTGACGTATCTTTCCTACTATTTGTTAAACAAAAACTACCGGTATCGCCATTGTGGACGTAAACAGATGTTTGTGGATGTGTACGAGAGTATGTAATCATATACATTAACCAGTCTAAGCTATTTTATTTAGTCCACGAAAACTACTATTATTTTTCTAAACCATAATTAACAATCGCCTTTATAGGTTCCACATTTCGACCATTTCCCAATGACTGGTGCTGCGTACATGGAAACTTTAATTTCTTATTAGAGAGAATTCTTATTCTCCCACGCACTGCTACGTAGTTGCATGTCCATTCCTTTTGGAGGTATATGCTCGTTATAGGTTGTAAGACCCTCGGTTTTACTTAACTACAATTCGTGAGATCCCTTTAATCTTTTTAATCGTATCTTTCTCGCCTGCAATACAGTAGGACTTAACATTACTACCAACAAATTCTAATACTGGACCCCCATTAAATATGTCTTTAATTTTCCCTACAACTTTTTTTGTTGACAAGTGTTATATTGTATTTATTATACGCGGGGTAGTCACTCTTTTAAGATAAATATATTTTGCTAGGTATCAACTAATATTAAATTTTTCTAGAGACCCCAAATCTGTAAATAAATTTTAAATAGGACTACCCCATACAAAGTTATGCGTTTTAAAGACCCAAATCACTAATTTTTGCTCATCTTTATTTAACTCCATCTTTAAAACCCTTTTTTTCGCTAACCAAGGCATATGCTTTAACCAACCGTTTCCCTAGAAATCTAAAACCGCAGTGTCCCGCGAATACCACGTGGAGATAACACGTATACTCTGTCAACCAGGATAGAAGCCGGAAGGATTTGGAAGGTGGGAGAAGAACTTAAAAATTATGGAGTCTTAAAACTAATATATACAATAGATTTACAAATCCATACAAATATAAACAACTATCTTATATCTTTACGCCCCCATGCGTAGATTGTTGTACTATTAGGAATGATGTACGTTTTGTTATCTTCCCTCGATAAACTAATTTTATTAATAAGCTGCGTATGCAAATCGTATTCTTTTACTCCGGATACATACGCAGGCAAGTACTCCACAGCAAATAAAGAATTGGATGCTTGGTGACTGTTAACATCCGCCTCCCTCGTGTACGCCCAGACACATCCCAACCCATGAGCACCCCTGCGCATGCACACCCCTGCCCATGCGCACCCCTGCGCGTGCGCACCCGTGCCCATGCGCGCTACCCATGCGCACCCCTCTCTGTGCGACTGCTATTTCGGGGTAACGTTACAGCCTTTTATAAATAAAGAACAATGTTATATACTATTATAAAATGTTTATTCTGACATTATACATAACAAATTTAAAAATATTTAATGCCCAGCATGGAGTCATTTAAACTTAATTTGAATACAAAGTTATACACAGAAGACAGTCCTTTCTTTATGTTTGTTTGCAGTGGTTTTAATTTTATCGAATTTTATTCGCAGCTTAAAATTTAAATCGACACCCAAATCCTCTATTTCCTTTTCTAGCCAATAGTTTGATACATAAAGACCGTCTAGGTTTTCAAATTGTAAAATGTACCGAAGTTTGCTTCTATATTTAAAGTCTTTGATTCCACCGACAACCAGATCCATTCCTTCGTGTAATTCTTGCAGCTTGTGACAATCTTTTAATTGCAGCTTTCCCACTATATCCTGCATACGTATCTTGTTAGCTTGATCGACTTCTTTTTGTCGGTATTGGAGGAAATCCTTTTTCTCCCAGACACTGTTGCGTAGTTGCATGTCCACCACTTTTGGGAATATATGGTTGTTATAGGTTGTAAGACCCTCGGTTTTAAAATGATCCGAAAGGTTCTTTACTAGGTAAATATACAATGTTTAGCGGAACCCCTTTACGTGTGGTGTACGCCAAGGTTACGAAACCCGCATTCCTTAATTAGTCTTTGTTATCTGCCATTTTGATAAATACGTTTTTAGAATAACCTTTTAAAAAGTATACGGATTTAGTACCATCCTTTTCTGCAAGAACGCCTACATAACTAAAAGAGTCTTTCTTACTAACCGCAAATGCATACAGCTTGTACAACCCGGATGTATCTAAGTCAGTCCATCGGCACATAAAATAATCTTTTAATTCTTCCTCATTTTCTCTAATAAGATGTTCTTTGTTTAACACATCTTTGTATTGTTCGCGTATTGTCGCAGTGTTTTCAATGTAGTCAAATTTTCGCCTTTTTGCATCCATTTCCTCTAATTCCAGCTGTCTTTTCCTTCCACTTACAGCGTATGGCATGCATAATGGGGCAATTTCCTTTAGCGTAAACGGATAGAGTTTACTACCAATATTTGCGCGTTGTCGTACAACCTCTGGACGAATGTTAGGTGTATTTATCAATCCCAATTCCGAAATGACTATTTCTTTTGGAATTGTAGAATATGGTGTTGCAGATTGTGTAAAATATGTACTACCTGCTTTAATGTAGCACTTGTGTAAGATTTTTATTTTATATTGGCCGTCTTCCTCTACTATCTCCAAATAATTTACAGGTAAATAGTTAAAACTAAAAGCCGAAAGCACATACTTTATCAATTTTTTCCTTTCCTCTGGTTTTTCGGACAACTTAATTTGCAAACCACTCAATTTCTTTGTATTGCCATTCCCCCAATACACGTACTGTAGCAGGTTATTATACACTAAACAGCAACTATTTTGTAGCTTGTCCGATAGCTAACTCCACATTTTGGCAAGTGGTACCGAGTACATTGGCGCCTTAAGGAAGTATAACTTACTGTCTTCCAATAAGGTACACCCGTTCCGCACTGACATAGCTTCCAATTGAACAGTTGTATATTGTCGCTTCCAATCGCCTAATACCATGTTCTTTGGCCAAAGTAGACGCAAATGTTTCCCTTAAACGCACATCTGGACAACGTAAAAAATCTAGTATATGATTACCAAGTTGTTTATTAACACCAGGACTTGTTATCTGACACACAAATTTGTTGTATATCTTAATTCTTGCATTGGTTGTTAGCCATGTTAAACAACCAATCCCCACAGTTTTATCGTTGTCAACTATAATATTACACTTTTCTTCGTATTCGCCCTTATAGCAAAAGTTATGGTTTGTAGTTAAATAATTACACATCTCCATCTTGCTAAATATGCCCGCAAATTTTGGGTTACATCCATGTCAAAAAGATAGAAATAATCTTTTTCGACTTCGTCTAATATATCTGGTAGTTCCTCCAATAAAGTTTCCAACTTAACATCTGCTAGTTCCACTTTGTATGGAACACATATAGGATTTTGGAATTTTTTATTAATGCATTCGAGGTCTTCTTTTTCCGATAATTTCTTTTACTCTCTGGCCCATCTTGTTAGTGCTTTCCAGAGAAAACGGAAGCTTAGCTTTAACACCATGCCTAGCGGAAACAAATCGGTCAAACCTTCTTCGTAGATAGCTGTTAAATGCACCACAAATTTCTTTTTTTAGGATAAACATTCTTTTGTTTGCAGATGTTTGTTCGGCGTCAGAAAAGTCGCAAATTTTAACCAACATTATATTGCCACAAAATGGTTCTGTAATTGGTGTGTGTAGTCCACCAGTCAGCATCTGTTCTCTGGAAGAATACAACAGGTTTCCATTCTCCGCATTTACGAGCGATGTTTAAATTTTATGCCATAAAATTTACAATTTTATGTTAAAATTTTTCTAAGTCCGAACTACTAAAAATTTTATCAAGCCCCAAAATATTCAAAATGGACATATCTCGGGCGTATGTTGGATATAGTTTGGATGTATGTCGTACGGACGCGAAAGGAGAGAGAAGTACAATGTAGGGTGGAAGGTTTAGGCTAGTTTACGTTTTTTAGAGTTTCGGATGCGAAAGGAGAGAGAAGGACCATGTAGAGTGGAGGGTTTAGGCTAGTTTACGTTGCTCGGAGTTAGGTTAGACGGTGTTGTCTGAAGTTAGGTTAGGTTAGTTGGACTTGTATGGACTTAGGTTAGATAAAAGGAAAAATTGATAGGTTAGGTCGGCACCGGCGGCACCGACCTAACCTATCAATTTTTCCTGTAGACAACAAGTTGGTATTTTCTTAATAATGGTTCAAAGTGTTTTTGGTTATAGTAGCACTGCATCTTCTACAGCACGACTTGCAGACAACTTGTGTGCGTGTGCTACCACCCTTTTGGATTTTTAATATGCACGCGATCCGTATAACATGGAAGACGATTCCGATGTTTTTACTAACGGCATTCGCACCATCGACGAAGCGAACCAGGTGCATGCATTGGCGCTAAATGTATTGGACAAGCAGCGAGGATTATGACGTCATTTAGTTCCCCGCTGAATCCACAACATCGTTCGGGTGTCTTCGGAAACCTTTGGTTTGCATTCTATAGGGTACATAAAGCAGGTGCGCAAGAGTAAACTCTTTAGTTATAAGTTAGTTCGCTTACAAGTCAAGTCTTATAGTGCGGATTTTGTTTTGTACTAAAATGGTACCTGCAAACGTTTTTAAATGCGAACCGTGTCACGTCTACTTTACCAGAAGGGATGCTCTCAAACGGCACCAGAACAAATGTCGTGGTGTAAAATCGTCTACGGTTAAGCTTATACATCCGTCTGCAGCAAAGTTCTTTAACTGTGGGTCTTGCGGTATCGCTTTTACGAGAATGGGCAACTTACAGCGACACAAGGAAAAACAGCACGGTATGTCATTAAGCCGTAAACGTTCAGCTCCACCAGCTGTTAAAGGGTCTTGTACGAAACAACCACGAATTATGTGTAAAGTATGCGATTTCGAAATGGAAAAGACTACGTATGCCGCACACTTAAGGAGCAACAGACATAAAAATGCATCAGTTACCGCTACTAGCGACGATGGTGTAGAAATGGTTAGCACTGCGTTTAACAACCGTATGGCTAGCTATCGCATAAAGAATGCCAGTGTCGACGATGGAGTGCCCGAGTTTCTTTGGAAGCAGAAAGAGCGATTTATTCGATTAATTAATGAAAAAAGAATACAACATACAGCAGTAAAAGTCTATTGCGAATTCTACGGCGTTTACACCAAAATGGGGGAAGAGACTACCGATGTAAAATCCTTTAACACAAAAAATGTGGTTATAGCGTCTTCTAGTAATCTGGAAAATATGTACGAGGTCTTAAGCGAAACCATGCGAACAAAATCAGAGGAATTTGAAACATGCGGGTCCGGTTGGTCTTTGGAAAAGGTGCTCTATTTAGAAATAAATATTAATAAGTACAAGTCGATATGAGAAGTTCTAGGTTGAAAATAAAAAATTGTGAATATGTATTTAGAAACGTGGTTTACAAATTTAAACTGTATTAGTAAAAATTGTTTGTAATAAAAAGTTTTAAGAATTGTTTTTAGATTTTCTTTTAGGTATAAGCTGCAGGAAATTTATAATTTAGAGGGTGTGTGTAAAATGGTAAGGGGTGGTTCGATTTTAAATCTATTTACAGATTCTGATCCTACATAAAATTCTAGACTAACAAGATGTGCTACATGTATAAAAAAATTTATAAGGGCACTCAAACGTCGTTACAGGTAAGAAAACTTAAAATCAGGGTAGCTCTCTGGGGGATGGGGCTATCTAAAAAATTTAAAGAGATTTGGGTAGCTGACAAAATTCTAATATTAACTGATACCAAACAAGAAAGGTTTATCTCGTGGGTTGAAATGTGGAGAAAGATTTATCTCGCAGAGGGTATGTGTGTAATTTTGCAGGGCGTGGTCCGATTTCAAATCTGTTTGCAGATTCGAATTTTGCGTAAAATTCTAGACTAAAAAGATGTATCGCATGTATAAAAAAAATTTATAAGAACGCTCAAAAGTCGCTATAGGTGAGAAATCTTGAAATTGGGGTAGCTCCCTTGGGGGTGATGCAATCTAAAAAATTCCTAGAAATTTGGGTAGCTGAGAAAATTCTAATGTTAATTAATACCAAACAAGATAGGTTTATCTCGTGGGTGGAAATGTGGAGAAAGATTGATCTTGCGGGTGGAAAGAATGCGGGTGTGATGTAATCAAAATGGTTGGGGGGGGGGGTGTCCGAGCAAGGCGGAGTCAGGTGGAGCAAGGTGGAGATTCTTAAAAAATAAGACTTTATAGTGCGAATTTACATGTAAATTTGGTCCAGATGTGTGAGGAAATGTGGGATTCTGGAGGAAATGTGGTCACATGATTGTCAATTATACCCTACTCAAGTTTACGTAAGCTTTTCTTCGTATTTCCTTTTCAACCGAAACTTACTCACTTCTTCGAAAATCACTTGACCATCAGAAACACGCACGCTTAACTAACCGATTTTCGTCGAATTTCAATAATCTCACTTTTGCATATTCACCCCAACTGATAAAGTAAACGTTTAAAATACGTCCCTAATGCAACATGTGTAGTATATATCTCACTCCAACCTACGCCCCAAAATCACCTCTCTCTTGCTTTGTACTCACTCCACTTTGTATAACCACCCATTTGTTCTCACTCTACTACCTTATATTCATAACACTTGTTATCCTTATTTCATTTTAACATACACACTAAAGCAGCTATTCTTTACTTCATCTGCCTTCCCCGTTGTCAACGAACGTTAAGCGTTCAATCTACGCCTATCTCACTTGTACATTTTATGTACTACTATGATTTATAACTATACTCACCTACAACTAACTATTATTTACCATTATTATCTACACCCATTATTACCAACTATTATTTACACCTATATTTACTTGAATCTCAAACATTCTCCATACCTTTTTATTTCCTATCCTCTTTATATGGAAATAATAAACTGATGTGGAACTTTCCACGCACTAACTGTATATCAATATCTCGTAGCAGATACGTGGACTCTCCTACCACATCACTAATTTTGAACAAACCATCGTAGAGTAAATGCAGTTTTGCACACGTAATCTGCTCCCATTTTCCCACTCGCAAACTCTTAACTACGACTAAGTCGTGGACTTTGAATCTCACTTTCTTTCTGATTCGCGCATTTATTTTTCTTATATACCTTTTAGCACGCACTCTCAGCTTCTCTCTCACCTCAACAAATAATTGCCGAAACTCATCATCCTTAGGTACAATCTGTCAAGGCCTTTCAAGTTAAGTTTGCTTTATGAGCATAGTGAGGCTAATTTCAGTCACGGTACTGGGCGTTTTATTTCTACAAAACTCGAACTTAGACAAATTGTCCTCTCATAATCTATGGTTCCTATGCGATGCCAAATGTAAAAATTTTACCGTTTCCTGTATGTACCTCTCAGCCGGATTTGCTTATGGATGTCGGATGCTGCAAAACACCACCTTAATTTCCTGTTGCTCCCAATGATCCACAAATCTTTGATTATTAAAATAAATCGGGTCATCAGCCAACACACACTTATATCGACCAACCTCTCTACAATATTGCTCCAATTTCTTGACTGTCTCTACCGTGTTACATTCGGTTGTTGGGTATAACTTTATGAATTTGGAGAAAATGTCAATTATAATCAACACATGGTTGTTTCCTTTCCTACTCGCAACCAAATTGCTTAAATAATCAATTGCGATTAAATCAAGCTGGTCCTTTACCTGAATACTCTGTACAACAGCCTAATTAGTGTGATTTTTATATTTCCCCAGTGTACATAGATGACATGTATCAATTATAAATTTAACTATGCTGATATCCTTGACTGCAAAGAATGTTTCTCTGAAAATCAACCACGATTTCTTTATCCTTATATGACCATATCTGATATGAAGATCCTGAACAATTGGCCTAGCCTGCTTCCGATCAACTACGTACACTTCTTGATTATTAATTAATGCTTTTACATAAAAATCCATTTATCATTATATAATTTTCGAATTCGGGCTCACTCTAAAATCTCCTCTTAATCGCATGCAACTGCTCACTCTGTTCCTGATTTCTCAAAATTTCCTCTTGCCCATATACCGACCCGTCCTGTAGCAGATTATTTATCGCTATTAAAATGTCACATGGTTTCTTGTTCGTATCATCCCTATTTCTACTAAAAGCATCTGCTATAAAATTATTTTCACCCTTAATGTATTTGATTTTGAAATCAAATTCTTGCAAGGATAAGCCCCATTTATACACCCTGTTATTGGAAAATTTAGTATTCATTAGTGCGTATAACGCGGAATGGTCTGTCTCTATAACAAAATGTCTACCTATTAAATAAAATTTTAACTTACTAACATCAAAAAACACCGCAGCCATCTCCTTTTCGCTTATCGTGCAATTTAGATCAGGCGGCTTTAGTGTCCTAGAAATAAACGAAATAGGCACTTCTTCCCCATCCTGAACCTGATATAGTTCGGCAGCCAGAGCACAATCGGACGCATCAGTGCGTATATGAAGCCTAGATCAAACCTTGTATGCCTTAAAATCAACTGTTCATGGAACTGCTCTAATAAAGTTAAATATGCCGCCTCCTGGCTTTCGGACCATTTCCATTTTACACCTTTCTTTAATAGTTTGAACAGCGAAACCGCCTTTTCGGAAAATGCTCGTACAAACTTATAAAAATTAAGAACACCTAGGAACTCCTTAGTTTCCTAACATTATTCAGCCTAGAATACTCTAAAATCTCTGACAACCTTTCCTTGCCAATACACATACCGTGGTTATTACCACATAACCCAAAAATCGAACAGTTTTGGAAAAGAACTCGCACTTCTCAATGTTCAACTTTAAGCCTGTTAATTTAAGCTCTCATGAAATCCTCTCCAAGTGTGAATAACGTTGTTGTTCTGTTTCGCTGAAAATTAAACGGGTTTAGAAAATGTGTATTCAAATATTATGTCATCACAAAACATTTTTATTAACTCACAATTTACTTGCTCCCTATATGCTGCAGGTATCGGATATATTTTAGAATTAAAGGGTCCTGAATTGTCCACCTCTAAAACATGCTCATAACCTAGCGCTGTGCACGCCTCTACACCTACTAATTCGGAATGTTTTTTCAACAGTGCCTGAACTTCATCTAATTTCTCCTCCGGACATTTAATAGTATCTATCTTTTTTATTCCTTCATCATCTATCTCCATCAAATTCACACTTAACCCTACGTCATCTTCTGTGACATCATAACTATCTTTCCAGAACAATTCCGTATCCCTAACCTTTATTAATCGTTTCTCCATGTCTATAAACAGACCTAACTTCATCATACAATACATCCACAAGATACTTTTAAATTTTAGTCCAGGAACAATCACAAATTCCTGTTCACAGCATAACGAACCTATCTCTACCTTTAACACAACAACGCTATTCACTACAGCAAACCTCTTTTTGTTCGGAGCTACTAAATGACTTCTCGTAATAGGCATAACTCTATTAGAAATTTCTTCCCTAATTTCTTTCACAAATTCTTTTGATACTAAACTCGCCTCTGCTCCTGAATCGTACAACGATCTTACCTTATATAATTTAAAATTTTAACCTTTACTATCGGCAAACAAACTTTCTCAAACTATTTCTGGCTCAACTTCCTTCTCAATCGTCATAATTTCTCGCGGATGTTCATATTTACATATTACTAACTCTAGTGGTTTGTCTCTTATTGAAAATCCTGTCTCCCATACGTCTCACGATTCGGTACCGCTTGTCCCTCTACTACTTCGGCATAAGTTTTACTAACTTCAGACCTACCTCTAATTTTATTATTTTTGGTACCGGTGCTAGGTTGCGCTCTAGAGATTTCCGGTGAGCTATTCTGACGTTGCACACTCGGTTCCTGATTTGTACTTCTCGTATCGTTGCTACTCCGATGATAATTTCCCCTGGATTCCTAGTTATTTCTCAACTGCGGTCTATTAAAATTCGTCCCCTGCCTGTTGTAAAAATTATCCCCCCTATTTTCAAATCTAACCTGATTCACATTTCAATCCGTATATTCTCTTGGTCTCCCGGTACTCACGTCATCGTATCTCTGTAAATATTCCAAAAATGTCTCTCGTTCGGTAATATTTTGAAGTGCTACGTGCTGTCTAACTTCTACTTGAAAAGGTCTAGATAGATACTTAATAATTTGCCTATCGGTTAACGGCGGACTTAATTGTTTTGCTATACTAAACTTTATAATCGCATATTGCTCACGAGATTTAGAAAATTCCCCTTATATTTTTCCGTAATCAAATCATCCCGCACTTGGTCTTGTTTCTGATCTCCTCAATAATATTTCAAAAATTTTTCTTCGAAATCTAAATACGATTCTATGTCTTGTCCCACAAGATTATACCACGCTTCTGCATTGTCTTTTAGTAAAGTCTTTACTACATTTAATTTCGCCTACTCATCATATAAATTATGCACCAACGCTGGAACGTTATTGATCAAAATTTCCGGGTTTACCCGATTATTCCCATAAAATTTCATGTGCTGATCTAACGATAAATTTTTTGTATAGAACCTCGGTCCATCCCACGTTAAAGCGGTAACATTTTGTTTGATTCCACTCATTTCCCTTTCAAATTTATCTAACTGGTCCTTGCATGAATCAGTTACTTTTGTCATTTTACTATTAATTTTTTCCTCGCAAAAAACTCTCACTTTCAGTTTCAGCTGTCCTATTTCCTCTCGGACACATATTATATTCCTTTCATTCCGTTCTTCACGCATATCTACTTCCCCCATTTTTACCTTCAAACTATTTTTGAAATCACTAAATTCCTTTGTCGACTTCTCTATTTTTTCGCTTAAAGTTTCAGTCATTCTCTCTAACTTCCTTATTCATTTGCTTAAACTTCCTGTTCGATTCTTCACTCATTCTTTCTAGCATTCTCATAATCATTTTATTCCCTTGATCTCCCGATTATGTCTTCGACTGATCCCTACTACCCCTGCCTCTGCTTCCATTTCTAGTTCCGGTTTCTTAAACAAAGCACTATCACTACTTTTGATCTCAACTCCTTGACTCCTTGATATATATGGGCTGCTTGGAGAATGACAGATATCAATTGATATATAACAATTATTGTGATTGATAGGAATAATACAGAATGTAATTATTTAAAACTTGTTCATATATTTAGTATATAATATTCTGGCGATGGTGGCTAGCCATTTAGCTAAATTAAAAAAGAACCGCGCCGTGCTACGCGGATCAGTCACGCGTATACCGAAACATTCCTGGCGTCAAGAACAGAAATGATTGACGATGAAATAACAACGAGGATACACCTTCTTACAAACAGCTTAACACGGTTTGAACAGGTACAAAAAGATATAGAATTAGAAATAGAAGAGTCTGAACTGGACGTGGAAATACAATATCGTTTTGAATTTCAAGAAATGTTCATAAATGTCAAGACGAAACTGTCGAAACTCATGGGTTTTAGGAAGAACACAACTTTTACGCCACTGGCTACAGGTAGCACCACGCTTAGTAGTCTTATCACTACCTTATCTAAAATACCCATATAACCGTTACAAGAAAAAGAATCGTTTAAAAATTTTATTAGAAGAATACATATCTATTTCACACTGAACTGTATCCATGAAGCTTGTACGAAAGTTTACGTCTTCTTATCGACTCTTTCAACTGGATTACACGAAAGAATATATAACCTCTGCTTCCCGGAGGATCCGCTTAGCATGAGTTTTAAACAGCTTAATAAAAATTTAGAAGAATGTATAGATCCACGTCCGAGTCATTGGATACTTCAACACAGATTTATCTCACACTTACAAAATGAAAATGAAACAGTTGCTTCACATGCTTCAGAACTAAAAAAATCCGTTACAGACTGTGACTTCAATTGCTCAAATTGTAAAAAATCTATTGCTGAAAACTTTTTAACCTTACAATTCATAAGAGATTTACGTGATGAAGAAATTCGAACGAGAATTCTACAAGAAAGGAAAACATTCACATTTCAAGAATTAATTCAAACGGCAAGAGCAATTGAGATGAGTAAAACAGAGAATAAAATTATGTCGCTCCACAAAGCAGATCAAGAAGATAGCATAATTAAAATTTTAACAACACCTACTAGTAATAGAAAACCAACTAGAAACCCTACAGCGGCCAATACAAAATTCTCAATTACCTTTGGTGACCTAAAAGGGAAATGTTTCAGATGCGGCAAGGACGATAATAATGCGAGAGATTGCGGAGCCATCAACGACACTTGCTACAAATGTAACCGTAGATGTCATTTAGGTAGAGTATGTCTACAAAAGAAAAGAGAAGTTTACCAATGCGAAGAACCCTGCATTAGTAATGACAGCGCCTGTAACATAAATATGATACACACAGATATGACGGACAAATACATGAATACTGCAACAGTTGAAAATAAAAAAATCCGAATGTTAACACTGGCGCTCCCCTGTCGCCGATATCTTTGAAGCTGTTTAAAAAAAACACACCAGCAAGCTACACGATACCGACATACAGATGAAAACTTACACGGGTGAGATCATCAGGCCAGTTGGAGTCACATATGTCAACTGGACTTATAAACATAAATCATTTCATGGAAAACTATTCATAATCAACAAACCTGTAGACCCGATATTAGAAAGGAACTGGATAAAACTTCTTAAAGTAAATCTAGCGGGTATCAGAACCTTACAAGCAGAACAATACCCTAAACTAGACGACCTATTAAAAACATACCCCACGACCGTATTCAAAAATGATCTTGGCGAAATACAGGCATATCGTGGACCATATGCTGGTGCTAATGTTACAAGTGATGTGTGAGTACCAATAAAGAAATAGTAAAAGTTAGTTAACAATTAAAAATTGTATGAAATATATACATTATGTGAATGTGTTTATACTAACATCCACTATGATAGCCTGAATCAAACTGTTATGAGGCTGATGGATGCTATTGATTATGTTACTTCAAGTAACCTCTAGCTATTTAAAAAAATGTTGTCATATTTTTTTAATGTAACAAGTTCATACAAATTAGGAAAAAAACCCGATAGCATAATTATAAACGTAGACCAAACACTTATTTTCCTGTTGATCCTTGTCTGTAATTTTAATTGCTTCATTGACGATTTCCTTTCAAAATTACATATTTGAAAATTAAACTATATTAGGAAAGTCTGCAATAACATAATTACACACTTAGGCCATGGACTTGTATTTCCTACCGAATCCTGCATATGATTTTAATTGCTTTATCGTAAGAGGAGGTTAAACTATTCATTTACTTGAGTTTGAACCGTTGATTACCTGTCAAAACTACCGTTCAAACTAGTTTGAAAGTTGGAATATACACTCGCTTACTAGTATAAAAGATAAAAGAGAAATTATACAAACTTAATATATTACACACAATCGAATCAATTCAAATTATAAGTTAATAAATGGATTTTGCTAGTGTTAATGTTATAAATGATGTGCGAGTACCACAATTAAATATCAACCAACTAGTTGGTAAGACAACCTATAGGTTAGGCGATTTTCCACCAAATTCTCACCACCAGATAATAGAAGTTGGGTTATATGATGGTTTTCAACCTGTCATCCAAGTTATTTGCCGTAGTGGTATGTGTGCAGATTCTACGATAACACTCTCATACTTCGATTGGAAGAAATTGTGTACTTTTCGAGTGGAATTTCAAATTTACCAATTTGCTTAAGACTAAAACAAGTCAGATTAAATGGTTTGACTACTGGAGACGACGTTGTCGACATACAATTGGATCAAGATTTCAAATTGCAGCTGACCACAGCCTTTAATAGAAGTATATGGCTGTTGAACAATTTTGAAGAAGAGAATTCGTTCAATTTACAAACTGAGAAAAACCGAAGTGTTATTGTGCTACCTGAGTACAAATGGTTCAAACTATTGAATTTACGCAAATTTCTCTGTTATAGAATGGAAGAATTGAATTGTAGGTGTTTTCAAGAATTTTATGAAACTTTTTTAGAAGATGTATCACCTGTATTTGGAAATAGTACAGAAGAAAAGCGGGTTAACATCGTATTGGAGAGCGAGCAACGCACTAATAGTTATTTATTTAATGATATCACTAACACAAATTATTTGACATTGTTGGAAATACTTATTTGTCACCAAACACAGTATCTAGAATATGTGGGTGTGAGACGATCACTCACGCAATTATTTAGAATATTGGAAATCACCGATTCAATTGATTCAGGCTATCATAGTGGATGTTAATATAAACACATTCACACCATGCATATATTTCATAAAATTTTTTAACTGTTAACTAACTTTTACTATTTCTTTATTAGTACTCACACATCACTTGCAACATTAGCACCAGCATATATATATATATATATATATATATATATATATATATATATATATATTAATTAAAAGTTTTAATATTTTTGCAGCGTTGCATTAAAGATTAAAGGGTCTTGAACGGTAAGAAATTAATGTCTTTTTTAAAGTTTCCATGTACGTAGCACCAGCAATTGGGAAATGGTAAAAATGTTAAACCTATAAAGGTGGTTTAGAAAATAGTAGTTTCCTTGGACTAAATAAAAACGGAAATTAACAGTCACAAAGCATATAATTCCTTATTTGGGTGGCATCGAGTACTTGGCGGCTCTAGAAATAATTACGTGCTACCGACCGCTATGCGAAAAATTTGTTTCTAGAAAATGAGCAACCTACGAAAGTACGGAATACTTGATACTAATGCTAATTGGTTAAGTGACCGCGCTTGCGCACTTTTTGAGTGTCTTCGGCAATCTTGATTGGCTTTTCTATTTGTGAAGTGAACCATGTCCATACAAAGAAACAAAAGTAAAGTTTGGGAGGTTTTTTTACAAAAAAGGCAATAGTTCTTGTGTGTGTGTGTGTATGTGAGTAATCTGTGTGGAAAGCAGTATAAGACTGGTGGCAGAACTATTAATTTAAAAAATCATATATTGCACAAGCATAAATGTGTATACTGCAAAAGATGTATCAAAATGCCGCCATTTTTGTTTTGATGTGGAGGAATGTGGAGTGAAGTGCAGTGATGTGGAGCGAGGTGTAGTAATGTGGAGTGATGTGGAGGGATGTGGAATAATGTTGTGTGATTCGGAGGAGAGTGGAGCGATGTGGAATGATGTGGTGGGACGTGGAGTGATGTGGAGTGATATGGAGTGACGTGAAGTGATGTGGAGGGATGTGGAGTGATCAGTAGGTGGGTGGAGGGATTTGGAAGGAAGTGGAGTGATGTGGAGTGATATGGGAATGAAGGTGATGAAGAGTGATATGGAGATGGAGGTGATGTGGAGTGTTGTGGAAAGGTGTGGACTGATGTGGAGGAATGCGAAGGGGTGTAGAGTGATGTGGAGTGATGCGGAGGGATGTGGAGGGATGTGGAGAGATGTGGAGGGATGTGGAGGGATGTAGAGGCATGTGGTGTAATGTGGGAGAATGTGGAGGGATACGGAGGTGGAAGTGATGTAAAGGAATGTGAAGTGATATGGAGGGACGTGGAGTGATGTGGAGGAATGTGGAGGGACGTAAAGGGATGTGGACGGAGGTGGAGGGATGTGGACAGATGTGGAGGAATGTGGAGTAATGTGGCGAGATGTGGTGGGATGTGGAGGGATGTGGCAGGATGTGGTGAGGTCTAGTGATGGGTGGAGGGAACGGGAGGTGGTCCCAGAATCCCTGTTCTGTCTCTACTGCCGTGTTTTTTTGTGTGTGTGCATTTAAGTGCGAAAAAAGGTTTTCGTTCCAAATCATCGCGTGTAGGGTTTTGTTTAATAATGTTTGTCTATGTGCGTAGAGGCACCGTTGTAAGTCATTACACTTGAATACATATGTTCTGGTGTTCCTATTTCTCCGCACGTGCATATGTTGTTGTCAACAAAGTTCATGAGTTCTCTGTATGTTGGGTAGGGTCCGTGGTCAGTTAGGTAATGAATAAATCTTCGACTGGGCGCCAGGTATTTGGCTTTTAGGCGGTTTTTGATATTTAGGATCATTGCGTATACGCTTCAATCGGTTGTGCATTGATTCCATCATGTCTGCCATTCTGTAAGTATGTAGTTCTTTATTTCCGCCTTTGTTGTGGGCAGTTGATTTGTGTTTAAGATGTGTTGTTGTTGTTGGTTGTCATTATGTGTAAGATAGTACATTGCAGCTCGTTGTTTCACTATTAGATCCAAGGGCATAGTTCCCACCAGTACATGAAGTGTATGATGTGCGGTGGTGCTATAAGCCCCCGTCAGTTGCAGTAAAACAATTTGTTGTGTACTGTTAATTTTTTGTGGAGGTTTGATTGTGTTAACGCGATGTCCCCTGGCGCTCGCGCTGTATGATACCATAGCACCGAGCACGCTGTTGAGATAAAGTTTTACGCAATTAAGTGGTATCTTATAAGTCCTTTGGGCCAGCGTTGCGATGTTCTGCATTGCAGAAGTTGCACTTGCACACACAGTGTTTATGTTTGTAAAGTAATTCTGTTTTTCGTGTAATGTTAAGCCCAGATATTTTGTGTTTTGTGTTCTACTTATATTTACACCGTCTAGTTTGATGGTGGGGTCTCTTGCCAGGGTTTCCTTCATCACAAGGTATGTAGTTTTTTTGGTGTTATGGTCATTTTGTTTGTTTTGCTCCAACTTTGTGTTTGGGTTAGGACGATGTTAGCTTTACGTTCGATTTTTTTTCTGGAATTGCCTTCAACCACCAGCAAGATGGCGTAGGCGTATGTAATCGTCGACAACACTTCGTCAACGGTATTCAGCTTTTCCAAGAGTTCGTGCATTACAATATTCCAAAATAGGGGTCCGCGTATGGAGCCCTGCGGGCAACGTTTGTCTATATGTTTGGTAATGCTTTCTCTGCCGCGTAGGGTTACGTGGCTGTCCCTGCAGTAGCTCCAGAAGGAATCGTACGTACAGTTGTAATGGACAGTTTATAGTCGTAAGTCTGGTAAAAGGTGAAGGTCACCAAAGGTTATTAAATGCGCCTTCTGTGTTCAACAATATTAATAGGACCTATTTTTTATGTGATTGCTTGATGGTTTGTATGACTTGGTTTATGGGGCCCTAGGTAGATTTGTTTTCTGTGAAGCCGCATTGTCTTGGGTGTGCTTCTGTGGTTCGTCTGTGGTCCTGCATTCGTTTACATAGTAGTTTTTTATACGTTTTCCCTAGAGTGTTCAAAAGGCATATGGGTCGGTAAGAACTTGGTTGTTTGGAGTCTTTACCTTTCCCTTTGGGAATCACGACATTCGCCTGTTTCCAGATGTTCGGAAAAACAGCTTGTCGTATGCATTCGTTGTACAGTGCTGTTAGTGTCGGTGTTAATTTATCTTGAAGCGCTATGCCAATCTCTGCAAGGATTCCATCCTGTCCGGGTGCTTTCCTCCTCTTCTACTGGCATAGTGCATATCTCACTTCGTCTTCTGTGTAAGGATCGAAGTTGTCATCTTGTCTGTTTCATAGTCGGTTACCTACGTTGTTTCTGTCAATTACTCATTGTCGTCTGAGTCCTTGTTCGTTAGTGTTGTCTTGAACGTTGTCATCAGGCAAAACTGTTTGTAATAGTAGTTTTGCGGCTTCCCCCCAGTTTTTTGTGTATGTACCGTTTTGTTTTATTGAAGTTGAATAAGTCATCGGTGGTTTGCATTTACTTTCAGTGATTTTATAGGGTATCCCCAGGCTTCAGTTTGTAAGTGTCTTTCCACGAATAATTCTCATGACCTCCTTTTCACGTCAGTCAGTTCTTTTCGATATATGTCTTTTAATTGTCGGTAATTTGTAGGGTGGTATGCTCTCTCAGTCGGTGTTACAGAGTTTTGGTAACTTTTTCTCGCTCGCTGTGTTTCCTTTTTTTGGTTTTGTAAGCGTCTTGTCCATTTAATTGTTTTTGTGTGTCGTGTTTTTTGTTGTTTTGGAAGCATCTGCTCCATTGTCCGTCTAATTGTGCTGGTGAGTGGTTTTGTATACTCGTGGATGTTTTCGTCTAATATGTTTTGTGGGCGTACAAATGTGTCCCTCAGTTTGTTAAAATTTGCATTTCGTATTTTGTATCGCTGTACTTTAGTGAAGTTATGTGGTGTGTCGAATGGCGTAGTTGTCATGTCGATGTTGAACGTGATTAGGTTGTGGTCACTGACAGTTTGGTGTTCTAATACCAGCCAGTTTTGTATGTAGTTGTACGCCAGCCCATTTCTCAATGTAGAGTCTATGTTTGTTTCTGTTCCTGCATGGGTGTTGTATGTGGGTGGGTTATTAGGAAGGTTGATTATTTCGAGTTGTAGTTCGTTAATTCATTATCCCAACATACGGAAAAATTTAATTTTTTATCAAACTTTTATTTATTTATAGTACAGAGGACGCCACTTTAAAAAAGTATTGCAATGATTTGCAAATTTCTTTAAGCGACGAAGAAGAATGGATATTTCTGGAGCAGAATTGTTTGATGAAATTAAGGTTTTAAGGGACGCAAATTTACATATTTTCCGGGAAGAAGATTCTTTCAATTTTCTTCAATTTATTCTTGATAATAATTTAGATTTTGCTTTTTCAAATTTGACCATTGCTATAAAAATTTTACTCACACTTCCTGTTTCCGTAGCTAGTAATGAACGCTCCTTTTCGAAATTGAAGTTAATGAAAACTTATTTGAGATAAACGATATCTCAAGAAAGATTTGTTGGTTTATCACTAATTTCAATTGAAAGCGGAATAGGTTACAATATTGATGTAAACCAAATTCTTGAGTAATTTGTGTCAATAAAGGCAAGAAAAATTGCATTTTAATACTGGAAATAAATGTAGTTATCAGGAATGTGCAATAATTCTGAAATCTATCGAAATAAGTAAATAAATATTTATTTCGTTTTGTTGTTTGTAATACTAATCATGTTGTATCTGTTTGTAAAATAAATCAATAAAAATTATGAAATCAATTTTTTTCTAATGCTTATTTAAGGGGCGTCAATGACTGTTCTGCATCGAGGCGTCAAAATCATAGGGCCGGCACTGGCCCCAGCCAACGAGAATTTCTTTTTATAGAATTCTAATGTAACGCCGCACAGAAATGTTGCCATGACAACTTAGAACCCTCTTTGTGATAAAATCAATACTGCTGTGTAATCTCCGATATCATCCAGGGGCAAACTTTACTTCTCTCACTATATTTGTTATTTAAAGCTGCAGCGTACTTGTATATTTACTTAATCTTGGGTTTTAATTTATATAACAAATATAAAACAATTGAATGGATTATAAATTATCGTTATTGAAAACAATTAGTACGCAAGTGCAAACAGAAGTTTGAATCGAGTAATATAAGATTGGCTTTTGAATAAATCTCTTTTTGTGCAGATATGTTGCTAGTTACCGTAATAGCAATTAATTAGATTTGCTTTGTTTGTATGTTAAGGAACTGTAAGAGAAACTTCGGAAATAATATTGAAAACCGTAAAACTGACATCAAATGTATTTAATATCAACCCGTTAATTCAATTTATACCCTGAACGATTAATTGGCAACATCCTACACCACCCAGTCTGAAGGGGTTGGTATAGATTTTAAGTGGATGCAGCACCCCGTTGTGACATGCGTAGTCAGCTCAAATCCCGGGAATTATTGATTAGTGGAACATAGCATACAAATTCAATGAGTAGGAAAATGTAGGTACTTATGTATATCAATTATGACTGCTATTTATCACAGTCGGAAACGCTATCATTTAATAATGGTTTCAAACTCATATCTGCTTCTTTTTAAATTTTTTAATAACGGCAAATCTTCAACTAATTAAAATTGTAGCAAGCAGGGTAATAAAAGATTTCCCGTATGTAAGCTTTTTAGAGTTTAACTAAACGAAAACTGACTGTATTAGTCAAATACCTTATGTTTATTAATTCGCATGCTTAGTAGCAAAAGGGCGTATCGATAAAAATAACCATTTTCAACTTCCAATGTATTATTTATATACTTTTTAAGCAGAATGTAAGGAACATACAGGCGTATCGTCAAGAAATATAACAAAGCTAGAGGTTGGCGTATCCACATTTGTGTTTTCTATTATTCAAACAAACAGGCGTTTATACAACTACGCCATTCTGTTGCCAACGTCCTATTGAAATAGCAAGTAACAGAAAGGCGTATGTTTAAGTACGTTTTTTATGTTTCTAAGAACTTTCATTCAAACACCATCCCAATATGACTCACGTCTAATGCTCTCTAAAACTCTAACCTGTACGTACCAGTTCTTGTTAATAGATTTATTAACAGTGGGTTTTATTATAAAGCAGCTCGTAATTTTACTGTTATTTTCTTGATTTTGAAAACAGTAACAGTCAATCTTAATAAAGGAAACATTTAATTTATTTTATGTTAGCCGAAACGTATCTTTTGTAATACGACAGTAGTACCCACATGTAATTTTGCTACATAATAAGATTTGGTATGAAAATTGCAAAATGCATTGTATTTTTTTTGTTTGTCAGATGAGTTCACGGACTGAACGGATACTAGAAATGGCAAAACAAGCTTGCTTAGAAAACCAAGACAAAACACTGGAGTGTATTAATGCCTTTCATAATCCAAGTGAATCTAATGATGAAAATGGTTATAATGCATCTACAACTACAAATAATAAAGGTGATACTTCTTTTTGTTTGATTTATAACGTAGGAAAGTCTGATATAGGAGATGTAAGTGCAGTTAAAGATGTTGAGACACTATTACTTTCATCACAAACAGAAAATAACCAAAATTCTTGTTTATCGGTATATGGCACATTGCTTCTTGCTGATAGCAACACAGAAATGTCTTTATCACAACAAATTCTGAACTCTTTTATTGTATTAGATGTACCACTTCTTCAAGTAGACGCTATCAATGCGTCAGAAAATTCTGATCTTTTGTTTGCACCTTTCCGTTTTACAGGTAGGAATGGGTGTACAACAGAGTCTAAATAAAACTCTGGCGGTAACCGACAACAGGTATAAGAATAAAAGCGAGTACAGATAGGGCTACGGCGGTATCACTTGGATAATGCATGAGCAGTAAATACAGACACATCCTTTCTCTCAACCTTTATAACTTCAGTACGCAGAATTTTCAATTGACCATGCGATCTTTGGACTTACAAAATAAACAATGTTAGACTGAGGTATGATATTTTCCGAGTGAATTTATTCTTTAATTCTGTTTGAAATTGTAAAACTGTGAAAATGAGCGCAACTAGTAGAAAATATCCTAGTGGAGCACAAAAACGGAAACGGTTACAAACAAAAGAGGTACAAAGAAAGAAGTTATCAAAAATTGTTCCGATATGTTTAATGGAGTATACTGTCCGTCGTGCTGGTTATTTGCGAACCGCGATAATCCTGGTTTCTCTTCCTCTTCGGCGTGGACAACCGGAAAAATTAATGATCGGCAAGGTTTAAGTAAAAAAATTAAATTACATGAAAATATTAAAATTCACATTGACGCATGTATTGCATATTCTAATCGGTCTGATAAAAATACTGTGGATTTCGTATTAATTCAAAATATGAAAACATGCAAAAAAGTACTAAAAAGAATAATAGAGGTTGTGCGAACATTGGCAATTTCAAACTTACCTTTTCGGGGACACAGGGAAAATATTAATGAGTTATGCGACATGAAAGATATGAAAAATCAAGATATATTTCTAAATGTTGTTAAGTTATTAGCTAAATACGATTCTGTCCCTGAAAGTCACTTATTAAATATTACAACTATGAAAAATAGAAACCATTATCTTAGTAAAACCATACAAGATGAATTAATTTCCACCATTGCTAATTCAGTTGAAAGTTGTATTTTGAAGGATATTGAAAATTCTCCGCCTTATTCTCTTATATTAGACACAACACAAGATGTAAGTAAGAAAAACCAGATGAGCCTAATTTTCCGACATGTAAATTTAAAGAATAATGAGTTAAAAATATATGAATCGTTTATGGGAGTTTGAAAAAGAAGTTTTTAAATTTTTTGATGTGCACAACTTGTCTCTGAAAAAATGCAGTGGCCAAGGATATGATGGTGCGCCAAATATGAGTGGTGAGCAGTGTAACACGCTTGTCCTTATTACAGTTTTGTACTATAATATATAATTGGTTTAGGCAAATACAATGGGCTTCAATCGTTAATAAGACAAAAACAAACAAATGCCGAATATGTACATTGTGCTGTTCATAATTTAAATCTAATATTAAACGATTCTGTTAAAGATATAGAAGCCATACAAAAATTTTACGATGTCATTCAAAGCTTGTACATATTTTTTAGTAAAAGTTTACCAAGGTGGCAAAAATTAAATACAGCAATGCATCAAAATCAAATAATATCTTTGATACTTAAAAACTATGTCCAATAAAGTGGGCTTCGCGATTTGACAGCGTAAAGTCTATTCAAATTAATTTATTATCAGTTTTGAAATGCCTATCTAATATAATTATTATTACAAAAAAAGAAGAAGAAAAAACTGAAGCAATTCGTTAAGAAACAAAATAGTAACCATTGATTTCGTCCTCATGCTTACTTTTCAATCGCATGTTTCTAATTATGTTAACTTGGTATCGAAGTCAATGCAAAGTTAAAACATCTATATGGAAACGGTACAAAATATGTTAGATCATACAATACGAAAATTTCAAAATATGAGAAACCATTTTCAAACTATTTATGATGAAGCGGTTTATCTGGCTCAGCAATGGAAAATTCCAACTACTCTCAAACAAAAACGAATAAAAAAAGTTAAAAAGTTTTTTGATGAAATTGCCACTGATGATCCTATTCAAGACCCGTTACAAAATTTTATAGTAACTGCATATAATGCATCTTTAGATATTGTTATTCAACAATTGTCTGTTCAACAACGATTCTATTTCATTTATAACGTCACCTGGACATTTGATAACATTTGATCCCTTATTTACATTCTTCTAATTCTCCCTTAAAGTAATTCACATTTATCCTGTTAACTCCCTCATCCTCTTTCATTTCACGAATTTCTTTCTTTTTCCTACGCTCTCAATTTTTTCTTACATTCGTGTATTTAAATGAAAGTTTCGATAAACCAAACGCTACTCCTCCATATTTGTACATACGTCATTTCTCAAAATGTTTGATTCTCTAATCGCAGTTATCCCAAATGAATTATTAAGTTCTACTTTCCAAATTATTTCATCATTATTTAATATTTTACTACCTTTATTCATTTTATTTTTAAGAGCTGCATTTACAGAAAGTTTTTTTTATCTCCTTTTCAGTACCTGCAATCATACTGTTTTCATCAGTTTTATCTATTATTTCCGTCTCTTCAACGTCATTTTCTGCAATTTCCAATAATTCTATTTTTTTCTCTAAAACGCTACAACTTCTTTTCTAACTTCAAACAGGGCACTTAATATTTAACTGTTATCTCCTTCACTTTAAATCTTCTTCACAAATTGATTCAAATTCATACAATCCCCTTGTAGTTCTATTCTATTCTATTCATAATCATCACTTTATTCACGGCATCTATTATACTTTTCATCTTTCTTATCAAATCTATTCCCAGAATGGCATCAACTCTTAACCCTGGTACTATTAAAAACTCTTGGTTAACCTCCATCCTTTCTACCTTCACCTTCAGAATTATGATACTCTTAATAACTGCAAACTTCTTATTATTCGGCCATACTAAAAAGTTACATGTTGCATGGTCGGAAGCTAAAACGGATTCGACAGGAATAGGAAAAAGTTCTTTATTGCGTTCCGTGCGTTAAACACTCTGCAATGTCTGGCGTAGTTTGTCCTCATAGACCTTGGAATCAAAACCACGAGATTCTAATTCGTACTGGAAAACGGTTTTTAGCAAATGGTTCATATGAATGCGCCAATATGCCATCCAAAATAATAATAACTAAAAACATAGAAGAAACGTAACTAAATGCTAACCGCAACCTAATAAGAACTCAACAAAAAAATTACTTCGAATCGCAGAATAACATAAAATATACCTGACGAAAAAATTGAAACCCAAACGCACAAAATTATTAGGAGCCAAATAATAAAATCTAGAAATATCAATAGTTTGTAATGTGGAATATTCAATTGATTCGTGGTTGAACTATTATTTTAGTCCATCTTACGATTTGTCATGTCCTGAATTACAAAATATTCAGACTAAAATTCTGTATACTTAGAATGGATTTCGTGATTGGACAGAAGAAGTACTAAATAGCACCCCCGCCGTCAACGCTGTGAGGGGGCCGCAGCCGTTAATGGGGCACCCGAATAACCACATAAGGAGTTATAATGGTGTGTGCTTGTTGTATTAAATGTGATGTAAGAAATAAAATATTCAAATCATTTTAATAAAACGAACAGAATTGTCTTTATTTTATTTGTAAAATTTCTAAGCCTTCAACTTCTAAAATTTAGTGTTATAGACTTGAAGGATGGCTAGATGAAATTCTTTTTATAAGTAACATGAATAATATAATATGTTTTTCAGCTTTCAATTGTAAACTATTAAGCGCCAAGCGGTCATAAATTAAGGGTATAGCCTGAACTCGGTCGGATTCTAACGGCATAACTGACAAGATAACAAGGACAAAGCGTCGACCGGGCGGGTTCTCTCAATTTTATATTTTGGTTTTAGATAATCAGGGTAAAGTTTATTATTGGACAGTATTTTCAAGGTTTATGCACATCAAACAAATGTTAGAAAACTTGAAATACTGTATGCGTAATACTTGGGGTTCGGGTGTTTATGAAGTAATTCAAGGAAAATTTTTCTGTCGGTATAGGTTTAGTTTCGGTAGAGCCTCGTGTTTAAATACTAGACTTGCCAACAATTTATATAATTATATTGCGTTTTAATATTGGATTTTTAAGTGTTCGGGTGATACAATAAGTTTCAGTAGTTTGGTATACTGTGTCGAGGTGTAGTGTATTATTTTTATATAATCATGTTTGAATAGGATTACGCTCGGAATCGGAAATAGTTTGTAAAAATTCCTGATATTGCCACCGATAATCAATGTACTTCTATACAGCTTCCCCAAATAAAGCTCCCAGCCTTTAACGGTTCGTATGACCTCTGGTTAGAGTTCAAACACATGTGCAGGTCGTTAATCCATGGCAGCGATATTAGCCCAATTCAATTATTTAAGGCCCCCCCCCCCTCCAGGTTCGTCCGCACAAATTATACAATCACTCGAATTTTCCGCAGCCACGTATGAAATCGCGTGGAACGCTCTGTGCGAAAGATATGACAACAATGATCTTTTAATACAAAATCATGTAAAGGCCATTTTCAATTTGGCTACTATGCCGAAAGAATCTACTTATCGTACTTCGCAGTTTTTTTGACAATCTATTCAAACACTTAAGGGCCTTGCAAGGCATGTAACAACCTGTAGATTCTTGGGGCACCTTAATCATTTTTATTGTCAGTGGAAAATTAGATAAGGTAACTCTCAGAGACTGGGAAAAACAGAAACCTACAAACGTGCTCCCAACATTAGAGAACCTACATCGCTTTTTGAAATCAAAGGCCGATGTTCTAGAATCATTGGAGTCAGAACATGTCACGAAAGCTCCAAATAAGCATTCTAAGGGCGGCTTCAATACTCTGCTTGTCAATGCGACAGTAGAAACCTCGTGCGCCCTTTGCCAAGCAAATCACACTATCTACGTGTATAACAAATTCCTTAGCTCTATCCTCAAAGAGCCGTTACGAGGAAGTTAAACATCACCAGTAATGCGTAAATTGTTTACGTCCTGACTATGCTCTTAAAAAATGTAAAAAATACCGGCAAATGTAAAAAATACAATCTTCGTCATAATACACTACTTCATTTTGACCAATCTCTTTCTAATTCTGCGCTAAGCCCAAGTGGATCCACAGCGTCAACATTGGTCGAGATTGGCTCTGTAGTTTCATCTACGGCCTTTCAAGGTCATGTAGTAACTCCAGCAAACAGTGTTTCCTTGGCGTCTAACTCGGTTTTACTTTCAACCGTAGCTGTTCAAATATATGACTCTTATGGAGCACCTCATATTTGTATAGCTGTTCTTGATTTAGGGTCACAAGCAAATATCATGACAAGCAAACTTTGCAAAAAACTAAACAAACTTCTCACTAATATTTCTGCTTTAATTGTGGATTTTAATCATGTTGCTTCTAATATCCGATATAGTTGCGACATTAAAATAGAGAACGTTTATTGCAATTTTTTAGCATACTTATCTCTTTTAGTCATTGACAAAATTGGAACTGATCTTCTCTCAGTGGAAATCGAAGTTTCTAACCTTAAAATACCGTCTCATATACGTCTATCTGATCCAATTCTTTTTAAACCAGGACCGGTTCATCTGTTGCTAGGTGCAGGAATTTTTGGACAATTATTGTGCATAGGTCAACATTTATTGGAACCTAACGCCCCAAGCTTGCAAAAACTAAGTTAGGTTGGATTGTGTGTGGGTCAATGCCCTCCAACTCTCAGAAACAAGTATATGTTTGCAATTTTATTGAAAACTTAAACGCTCAGAACCAATTAGAAAGATTTTGGGGAAACTGAATCGAACTGGGGCGAACTGCCGCCTCATTTCCTCCAGCATCCTCATTTACTCACTCATCTGGACCAATTTACATGTAAATTTCCATAAGGAGGAAATGAGGAGATGAATCTTCTCATTGCTCCTACTTGCTCGGACACTCCCACAACTATTTTGATTACGTCAGACCCGCATTTTTTCCACCGGCGAGATAAATCTTTCTCCACATTTCCACCCACGAGATAAATCTATATTGTTTGGTATCGATTAATATTAGATTTTTCTCAGCTACCCGAATTTCCAGGAATTTTTTAGATAGCATCATCCCCCAGGGAGCTGCCCTCATTTTAAAATTTTTTACCGCCAACATTCTGAATCAAATAGCTTTTTCGACTAGCCATTTTTACCCACGAGATAAAGGTACAATGTTTGGTATCAATTAATATTAGAATTTTTTCAGCTACCCGAATCTCTTTAAAGTTTTTAGACAGCACCATCCCCCATAGAGCTATCCACATTTTAAGATTTTTACCGGCAGCGATTTTTTGGCCGTTCGCATAAATTTTTTAACCATGCGATACATCAAATTAGTCTAGAATTTTATGCGGAATCCAAATATGCAAATAAATTTTAAATAGGACCACCCCTTACAAAGTTACACATATGCCCTCTGCGAGATAAATGTACCTTGTTTGGTATTAATTAATATTAGATTTTTTTCAGCTATTTGAACCTCTAGGAATTTTTTAGATAGCATCATCCCCCAGGGAGCTACCCCAATTTTAAGATTTTTTTTTACCAATGTCGATTTTTAATCTCTCCTTTATAACGTCTAGAATCCTTTAACCAAACACTTAGCGGTATTAACATAAAGAAATTAAACACGCAAAAATTTAATAATTCATTTTATCCGATTTACAGTTTAATAAACTAATAGAATACAATTTTTACAAAGTATTACATTATCTTCTTAGTGTAGCCGAATCCAAGCAGGTTAAAGTAACCTGTAACAAAAAAAACATTGATGTGTTTAAAAATACCTGTAACAAAAAAGAGATTAATGTGCTGTTAAAAAGAGAGGAAACGTGTTTCTGCCAATAAGACATATTGTCGTTAATCTAACAATATAAGAATAATGTAAAACATTTCAATGTAATGTGTTTTTAATATATAAATGGGAAGGTCGAGTTTAACGTCATCATCGCCCGAATTACATGTGAAGGCGGTGTGAAATAATTTTTACTAATACAGTTTAAATTTTGTAAACCACATTTCAAAATACATATTCACAATTTTTTATTCTTAACCTAAAACTCTTTACACCCGTTTATACTTATTGATATTTATTTCTAAATAGAGCAGCTTTTCCAAAACCAACCGGACCCACATGTTTCAAATTCCTCTGATTTTGTTTCATGGTTTCGCTTAAAACCTCGTACAAATTTTCCAGATTACTAGAAGACGTTATTAGCATATTTTTTTAGTTAAAATATTTCACATCGGTAGTATCTTCTCCCATTTTGGTGTAAACGCCGTAGAGTTCGCAATAGACTTTTATTGCTGTATGTTGTGTTCTTTTTCATTAATTAACCGAATAAACCGCTCTTTCTGCTTCCAAAGAAACCGGAAAATCCATCGTCGACACTGGCGTTTTTCTTTACAGTTGTTAAACGCTGTGCTAACCATTTCCACGCCATCTTCGCCAGTTGCGGTAACTGTGGCATTTTTATGTCTGCTGCTTCTCAAGTGTGCGGCATAGGTAGTTTTTTCCATTTCAAAATCGCATACTTTACACATAATTTGTGGTTGTTTCGTACAATATCATTTAACAGCTGGCGGAGCTGAACGTTTACGGCTTAATTACATACCGTGCTGTTTTTCCTTGTGTCGCTGTAAATTGCCCATTCTCGTAAAAGCGATACCGCAAGACACACAATTTAAGTACTTTGCTGCTGACGGATGTATAAGCTTAACCGTGGACGATGTTACACCACGACAATTGTTCTGGTGCCGTTTGAGAGCATTTGTTCAGGTACAGGAAGCATCGCAAGAGTTGCATTTTAAAACGTTTACAGGTACCATTTTAGTACAAAACAAAATCCGCACTATAGGACTTTGGTGAAACTTGTAAGCAAACTAACTTATAACTAAAGAGTTTAATCTTGCGTACCTGCTTTATGTACCCTATAGAATGCAAACCGAAAGTTTCCGAAGACAGCTGAACGAAGTTGAAGATTCAGCGGGGAACTAAATGACGTCATTTTTTGCCCATCCTTGCTGCTCGTCCAGTACATTTAGCACAAATGCATGCACCCTGTTCAAATCGTCCATGTTGCGAATGCAGTTAGAAGAAACATCGGAAACGTCTTCCATGTTATACGGATCAATAATCGCATCGTGTGCATATTAAAATCCAAAAGGGTGGTAGCACACGCACAAATTGGCTCCAAGTCATGCAGTAGAAAATTCAGTGCTACTATAAAAAAAAACTTAATAAAAAACTTTAAACCTTTACTAAGGAAATACCAAACTTGTTGTCTACAGAATACTTACTAATAAAGCAATTTAATTTTAAATAGCTTATATGTCATATTTTAGGAAATGGCAGGTTTGAATATTTTTTTGGAAACAATCGAAGATTGCCGAAGACACTCGAAAAGTGTACAAACGCGGTCACTAAACCAATTAGCATTGATTCAAATATTCTGTGCTTTCATAGGTTGCTCATTTCCTAGAACCAAATCTTCCGCATAGCGGTCGGTAGCACGTAATGATTTCTAGAACCGGTAAATACCGATATCGCCCAAATAGAGAATTAGATGCTCGATGTCTGTCAACTTTGATTCCTTCGTAAAGGTAGAAAAACTCGGGCAATCATCCATATAACTTATACTTCGGCCCGCCCCGTTCTGATAATTTCCAAACATTTTCAAACGACAATGGTCTCGGAAGTTTTAAACTTCGAGGATCTATAAGTCGTGATCAATTACACGTTCGAGCTACCGGTAACCAACATATTTTATAATAACAGTGTGCTGTATAATACATGCATACCCCTTCTCTGCGCTACTGCTATTCTTGTAGTTGCTTGAAAAAAGTCAATCGTCTTTTTACTGCTAGGACCCTGCAAAGCATCATTCTATACTTTCGTTAAAAGTATAGCACATCGCGCACTTTTTGTCTGATAATTAAATTTTGCACATGTAGGCTTTACACTTTCGCATATTTAAATATCTAATACAATCGATTAACTACTTTCAATTATTCTAACGGGAACCACCATACATTCCACCGCATCGTTCTTTTTAATCAAACGATCCGATGGGCTTCCCACACTAACACCTAACGTATCTTCCTACTATTTGTTAAACAAAACTACCGGCATCGCCATGTTTGTATGTGGACGTAAGCAGATGTTTGCAGATGTGTACGAGAATATGTAACCATATACATTAATCAGTCTAAGCTATTTATTTAGTCCAAGAAAACTATTTTTCTAAACCACAATAATAATGCCTTTATAGGTTTTTAACATTTCTACCATTTCCCAATGACTGATGCTACGTACATGGAAACTTTAATTTCTATTGGAGAAAATCTTATTCTCCCACGCACTGTTGCGTAGTTGCATGCCCATCCGTTTTGGGAATATATGCTTGCTTAGGTTGTAGCATCCGCGGTTTTACTTAACTACACTTCGTGAGACCCCTTTAATCATTTTAATCGTGTCTTTCTCGCTTAAATACAGTAGGACTTGGTTTTTGTACCGACGAATTCTAATACTAGACCCCATTGTATTTATTATCCGCCTGGTAGTCACTTTTAAACATAACTAAATTTTGTTTGGAATCAACTAGTATTAGATTTTCTAGGTAGCCCAAATCTGTAAATAGATTTTAAATAGGACCATCTCATACAAAGTTATGCCTTTTAAAGACCCAAATCTTTAATTTTGCTTATCTTTATTTAACTCCATCTTTAAAACTTTTTTTCTAGCCAAGACATATGCTTTAACCAACCATTTCCCGAGAAATCTAAAACCGTTGTGTCCCGCGAACACCACGTGGAGATAACACGTATACTCTGTCAACCAGGATAGAAGCAGGAAGGATTTAGAAGAAGGGGGAGAAGAACTTAAAAATTATGGAATCTTAAAACTAATATATACAATAGATTTACAAAATCTATACAACTATCTTTTATTTTATCTTCCCCATGCGTAGATTGTGTACTATTAGGAATGATGTACCTTTGTCATCTTCGCTCGTAAACTAATTTTATTAATAAGCTGCGGTACAAATGGTATTTTTACTCCGGATACATACCAGTAAGTACCCATACCAAATAAAGAATTAGATGCTTGGTGACTGTTAACATCCGTTCCCTCGTGTACGCTCAGACACCAGCCCAGCCCCCCTGCGCGCGTGCACCCTCTGCCCATGCGAACACCTGCGCGTGGCACCCTGCCCATGCGCGGCTATACCCATGCGCACCCTCTCTTGTTGCATTTCGTGGTAACGTTATAGCCTTTTATAAAAATGAACAATGTAATACTATCCTAAAATGTTTATTCTGACATTTACATAACAAAATTTAAAAATATTTAATACCAAGCATGGAGTCATTTAAACTTAATTTTAATACAAAGTTATACACAGAAGACACCCAGTTTGCTTGGAGGGTTTTAAATTTTTGTCAAAATTTAAACCACCCAAGTCCTTTCCCTTTTCAGCCAATATTTGAACAAGAACCGCAGGTTTTCGAATTTAAAGTACCGAATTCCTTTATATTCAGGGTTATAAAGAAACCAACGAAATTTTAAAACAAAAGGACGATATTTATAAACTTTTACATAAATGAAAGGAAAATGCTTATTTTTTTCGAAAATTACTTCCGGTTTACCGGAAACCCCAATTTTTAATTAAATGGGAACCCTTAAATTTTGCAATCTTATAGACGTTATTTCAAATACAAGGGGTTAATGGAAATAATCTTAAAAACGAGACACTAAAATTTAACAAAACTTTAATTTTTAGCAAAATAAAACCATTTAGAAGCAAATTATGTTTCTTTTATTTGGTACTGTTTAGAAAGAATTTGGAAAATTCAAGACAAGCTGTCAATTAATTGAAACATGGAAAATCGATTAAAAGAAGTATCATAAGTAAAATTTTAATGATGACCGTAGAAACATTAAATTTATAGACACTTTAAACTACTTTCCTATGAAATTGACCGACCGACCTTCCTGCATCCTTTGGACTTTTAGAGTTGAAAAAGGTACTTTCCTCACTTGTTCAACACCAAAAGCTAATAAGCATTATGTGGGTCCACTACCAAAAAATTACCAACCTGAGAACATGAGATATGCAGAGCGCCAATATTTCTTACAATGGTACGAGGAACACAAAACTAAACTTATTTTATTTATAACGGATATGATGAGTACTGCATTAGCGATGTCAACATTTCAACACAGGCTTGTGTAATATTTCATAAAAGGCTTGTAGAACAAGGCAACGTGTCTCCTTTCACTGAGGCAATTACAATAGCTAGGCATGTAATAAGCTGTTTAGACGAAATTTCACATAAAACCAACTAAACTTATTTTATTTATAACGAACTGATCAGACTGCTTTTAAATCAATTCAAACAGGCTGAATATTGAGTTATTTATCACAATTTGAACGTGTTCCACATGAGAAACATGTAGACAGTAATAGCTGTAGAGTCACTATAAAATTGTATTAAACCACGATCAGAGAATTAAATTTTATCAAAAGCTGAAAGGGTATTTACCAATTTAAATTAAACAAGTTATTACTGTTTCGAAAAATTGTTAAACTTATTTAGTCATTATTTTCGTACACCCTGTATACATTAGTCAATTTTTCACAAATGCTAGACAAAACTTTATCAATTATTAAACCCCAAGTCAAATTTGGTTTAAAACTACCAAAATTGATGTTAAAATTTTTGTTAAAATTGTTGCTACATTTTCTCAAAATTGAAAGTATGTTAAAACTAGGATTTAGGTTTCGGAAACCTAGCGAAAACTTTTATTTTAATGGCATAAACTGAAAACATTATATATTTAAAAAATATAACTTTGATTCGTCTTGTATTTTGGTCACCCTGTATATTACGAAAGCAATTTTAACACATACTACCAAGGCCTATATCAAGCCGAAAATGCAAACTTATTATAAACTAAGTATTAGATTATAAGATTATTTAAGATCATATAATGTCACAAGAGAAAAAACCTCATGTAAATATCATAAAACTAGAAAACCAAACAGTTAAACCCAAAATGCACATGATTCATTTATATGAAGAACATACTAGTCCCTGTTATTAAAACAAGCTACATTAATTAAAGAAGATTTGTATAACTTCACTAGATTTCATTAAAATCAATAAGTTTCTACAAGAATTCGATCATTTTACGAACATAAGGACATTTAAGCTCAAAACACATATCAAATTTAACAGATCTGAAGAAAATGTACCCTGTAAATAATATTTCTTCCAATCTAAGCATATTTGCGTAAAGAAATTCACTAAATGCGTGTAATTTATACCAGTTTGTAATAGTCAAACACTTGAAAGCAACGCATATTTGAAATAAAGTATAGATATTTAAAGCGATAGGTAAATCATCATATCGTGCAAGAACGTGCGCAAAATACTATATACGTGCAATTTATAACGCACATATTTAATACCATTTGTTAATCAACTCCTTCAGAAACTTCCAATATTAGATCATCCCAACCAAGACCTTGCAGATACAACTATAATTGAAACACCATTTCTACGTATGAACAACTGATAGTTCCTTCAACCAATGAGAACGCGTGTAACATTCGAGAGGAACTTGATTCTATAAAACTAACTATTTTGAAAGCAAGATATTCGTAAATACAATTTTTAGTGCAACATGTTTAAAGTTGAACTTAATAAAATTCAACGTAAAGGACATAAACAGAGAGGCTATGTTGTAATCAAATTCATATACTAAATTCTGCCGTTTATATAAATGTACAGTTTAAGAAATGTTAATAGTAAATAAAATTTTGCAATTTTTCAATTTAGAGGCAAGTTAATGAATAAATCGACACGTAAGTTATTGGTCAGAACACTAAGTCATTGGTTAATCCTCTAAGATACTTAAAAACGAGTTAAGCTGAATTGTCGGAAGTTTTGGAGATTGGAATTTAAGCCGGACAACTCCAGCAGGAGTTTAGGAGTACTATAAGGGTCAGAACTATTTATTCAATTTATAACACGTAGCATTTGTAATTTTACACAAATCATGTGTATTCAAAAGTGAGCTTAAAATTCGCATGCGATTAAAATAGGTGTAAAGGTCACGAAATTTGGAGAATTATGCATAAAGGAATATTTTCTTTGAACGTTCAAACAACTATTTGTGGTAAGATTTTTTTCTTGCCGGCTTTAATTTCTTTAAAAAGGTGAAAATTTGAATCTCAGACAATCGATGGGGATATTTGTTTTATTTTGATTTCAAAGTTCATAAAGGTAAAGATATTAAAAATGGCGTAGATTTGAAATTGAATTAGAAAAATTTTATTATCGTTAACAATTTTGGTGAATTTCGCTTGTCTTATTCAGGTGAATTGAGTATTGAGGAGGAGTAAAACTTTTAATCATACCGTCGTTCACTGGCGTAGTACATGAGCCTAGGAAGGCATAAATTTGATGGGTTCATTTTAAATTATTTTAAAGACACAGAGCGATCAGCCCTCCACTTTCCCGACCATTTAACCTGTTTGACCATTTGTTGTATGCAGGTATATACTGGTCTGTCTGTTTGCTATTTTCAATTATCTTTATGGCAGCCAACTCGATAACCTTCTCTCTTCTCCTCCATCCCTTCTTCAGCTCCTCACTCTACCACCTCCATCACCACTCTCTCTCTCTCACACACACACACGCGTTCGCGCTCGGACATTATTCGGTTACTTTTGTTTGAAAAAATATGATAAATGGCATGCACTAATAAAAATACAGAACTTTATACATTGATTTGAAAATTGTGCACATAAGTTTGAGATAATCAGTTTTGCTTTTCTTGAAACCATAAGGTATTGATTCGATAATCTTCTTTCTTTTTCAAGACAGCAGGTCTTGATTTCGTTTGTAGTAATTATCTGATGTGTTTCTGTTCTCCTTATTTGATTTTGCTCACCTGTATTTCCTGGTGGTTGTTTATGAATTAAATTCATGGTTTCTAAACGAATGTGTTTAGCTGTGTGATAATTCTGTTAAACCCTTCATTTCATACTTTTGATATTTATCAGTCGATGGAGAAACCTTGAGCGTAATTTTGTCCGCCGATGAAAACCGCATATAGCTTCCATAGCCATATTTCAGTTCTGTCATCTCACCGTCCTGTACGTTGAAACGTTCATGCGAGATGTAAACACAGAATCAGATCACAACCCTATCACCCAGCCCAGTTTCCTGGCGCCGAGCAGTGACATAAGCGCCAACCACCACGTTAACGGATTGAGAGTGTCAGCAGCTTCTTCATATTGCCGCAAGAGACAGACCCGATCGATAGTAGATTGATCAGCGTTACATCAGCATACAGTCTGTTAGCGCCGATGATCGAACACTTGGCTGATTTTATCGATCTCCACTTTCCCCAAAGAAAACAAATAATAATATAAAAGAAAATGAAGATAAATACCAAAATCTATTTAGTTAATTTAGCTAAAGACCTTAATCCCGATTTTTAATAATCGTTTTCAAATTCCAAAAGCACTCTTCGCTATTTAGAAAGTTTCTATGTTGCATCTTCGTTGCGCACCAAGAGGCCATCCGGATGCTTCCTGTTTGTTTGATAAACTTGTTCTTCATTTCAGAAATAATCCTCCGACGTTCTTTCCTGTCGTACGTATGGTGTCGTATCCATATTCATACATTTCTCTACATACCCTTCACAACCTTCACCATCATCCATCCATGTACCGATAATGCCCATCTTCAACTTCGTGATGCAGCTTTGATTGACCTTCGCCAGCTACTGCAGAGAACAAACATTAACTTGTCATTCATTTTGTACGGTAAAACAGGTGACAATTGTGGTGAAAATTCATTATGATTCCATCTGTGGAAGAAGCTCGATCTCGCCCAGTCGCGAGTGTCCAGGAACCGACCATACACGCACGATAACGAACATCCATGCATTTAATTTGTTCATTATCTCTGCTTTATAATCATGGTACATTCTTCCTCCAAAGAATGCTCACGGGATTTAGAGACAGAAGCCGGGATTGTTGTTTTTAACCGGCGGTTTTCAGACCGCACGATATTTCAGTTACCATATTCTTGACCTGTTTTGTTTGATTTTACCGACCGCGTTGAGCAGCGTCCAACGCAGCAGCATTGAGACATCCGTCCTAGCACCTTGAAAGAAAATATTTGTGGTTGATAACCATCACCACCTGCCACCGCTTTCGCTTCAGATACATGTATCAGCCACATCTGTTGTTGTTGCGTTTATAACGTTTTTGAATTACGCCATGGATTGGGTTTTAGACAAAATTTTCTAAAACCCAATACCATAGGCGTAATTCCAAAAAACGGTTATATAAACGCAAACAACCAATCCAGAATAGTCCTACAATAGTTGATGTATGAGGAAACACAAAGAAACATTAGAATACAATATTCATTGAAGCAGAAAGAGGCTGCTGTAGCGGGGGTAAAGGTTGATGGTTATTATCCAACCACAAATAAGATTTTTCTTTTCCAAGGGTGCTATTGGCACGGATGTCCTCAATGCCTTGCCACTGCGCTGGACAGAGACGCTGCTCTTCATAAAAACCCCACGGACAGTTTAAATGCAAGGTACGAACGAACCTTAAATCAAACAAAACGGCTTAGGTCAAAAGTATATGAAGTAACTGAAATATGGGAACACGAATTTCGTCAATTGCTAGAGAAAGACCGCCAGTTTATAAAAACTAAACAATCACCCGGCTCTGACTTATTTGTCTCTAAATCCCCGTGAAGCATTCTTTGGAGGAAAAACCGAATGTACCATGAGTTATTATAAAGCAAGAGATAATGAACAAATTAAATGCATGGATGTCTGTTCATTATATCCGTACGTATGTAAATATGGTCGGTTCCTTTTAGGACACTCGCGAATTTACCTGGGCGAGGAATGTCAGAAGCTAGATCTTCCCCACACAGATGGAATCATAAAATGTAAAATTTTTCCACCACAAAATTTGTATCACCCTGTTTTACCGTACAAAATGAATGACAAGTTAATGTTTGTTCTCTGCAGAATATGCGGCGAAGGTTTCAATCAAAGCGAATGCTATCACGAAGTTGAAGATAGGGCATTATCGGGTACATGGATTGTGGATGAGGTAAAGAAGGTTATTGTGAAGGGGTATGTAGTTTTAGAAATGTATGAAATATGGGAATACGACACCATACAGTACGACAGGGAAAAGAACGTCGGAGGATTATTTACTGAAATGAAGAACAAGTTTATCAAACTTAAACAGGAAGCATCCGGATGGCCTCTTGGTTGCGCAACGAAAAACGAAAAAGATGCATACATAGAAACTTTTCTAAATAGCGAAGGAGTGCTTTTGGAATTTGAAAACATTATTAAAAATCCAGGATTAAGGTCTGTAGCTAAATTAATACTAAATAGATTTTGGTATTTATCTTCATTTTCTTTTTTTATATTTATTATATTTGTTTTCTTTTAGGGGAAAATTTGGAGATCGATAAAATCAGCCCAAGTGTTCGATCATACGGCAGCTATTAAAACTGTATAACCTTGATGCCAACCCAGCTATTGATATCAATCACATTACTATCATCAACGAGGAGGTACTACTTGTCTCTTGGCAATATAAAGAAGAAGCTGCTGACACTCTCAATACCGTTAACGTGGTGGTTGGCGCTTATGTCACTGCTCAGGCGCGGCTGAAGCTGTACAGTTACTTAGAAAAACTAGGTGATAGGGTTGTATATTGTGATACTGATTCTGTAATTTACATATCTCGGGAGCACGAATAGAACGTTTCAACCGGTACAGGACTTAGTGAGATGACAGACGAACTAGAAGAGTATGGCTATAGAAGCTATATATGCGAGTTTTCATCAGCGAGACCTAAAAATTACAGCTACAAGGTGTTCTCTCCATCGACTGATAAATATCAAAAAGTATGTAAAGTGAAGGGGTTTAGCTTAAATTATCACACAGCTAAACACATTCGTTTAGAAACCATGATGAATTTAATTCATAAACAACCACCAGGAAGTATACAGGTAGAGCAAAATCAAATAAGGAGAACAGAAACACATCAGATAATTACTACAAACGAAATCAAGACCTACAAAGCTTGTCTTGAAAAAGGAAATTTTAGAAGATTATCAATCAATACCTTATGGTTTCAAGAAAAGCAAAACTGATTTATCTCAAACTTATGTACACAATTTTTCAAATCAATTGTATAAAGTTCTGTATTTTTTATTAGTGCATGCCATTTATCATATTTTTTATTAAAAAACAAACAAAAGTAACCGAATAATGTCCGAGCGCGAACGCGTGTGTAGGTGTGTGTGTGAGAGAGAGAGAGAGAGGTGAGTGATGGAGGGTGGTAGAGAGTGAGGGAGGGCTGGAGGGAAGAAGGGATGGAGGAAGAGAGAGAGAGAGAGTTATCGAAGTTGGCTTGCCATAAAGGATAATTGAAAATAAGCAAACAGACAGACCAGTATATACCTGCATACAAACAAATGGTCAAACAGGTAGTAAATAGGTATAGCAGGGGAAAGTGGAGGGCTGCTGATCGCCATCTCTCTGTGTCTTTAAAATAATTTAAAATGAACACCATCAAATTTATGCCTTCCTAGCTCAGTGATACTACGCACAGAGTGAAGCGACGGTATGATTAAAAGGAATTTTTACTCACCCTCCAATACTCAATTCACCTGAATAAGACAAGCGAAATTCACCAAAAATTGTATAACGAACTAAATAAAATTTTTATCTAATTACAATTTACAAATCTACGCCATTTTTAATATCATTTACCTTTTATAGAACTTTGAAATCAAAATAAAACAAATATCCCCATCGAATTAGCTCTACGAAGATTCTAAATTTTCACACCTTTTTAAAGAAATTAAAGCCAGCAAAAAAAAAGAATCTTACCACAAATAGTTTATTTGAACGTTCAAAAGAAATATTCCCTTTTATAGCATAATTCTACCAAATTTCTGTTGACCTTTTACACACCATATTTTAATCGCATACGAATTTTAAGCTCACTTTTGAATACACATATTATTTAAAATTACAAATGCTACGTGTTATAAATTGAATAAATAGTTCTGACCTTATAGTTCTCCTAAACTCCTTGCTGGAGTTTCCCGGCTTAAATTCCCACTTCTCCTAAAACTTCCGACAATTCAGCTTAAACTCGTTTATTAAGTATCTTAGAGTATTAACCAATGACTTAGTGTTCTGACCAATAACTTAGTGTCGTTTATTCATTAACTTTGTGCCTCTAAATTAAAAAAATTGCAAAAATTTTTATTTATATTAACTATTTCTAAACTTACATTTATATAAACGGCAGAATTTATATATGAATTTATTACAACATGCACTCTACTGTTTATGTCACTTTACGTTGGAATTTTATTAAGTTCAACTTTAAAAACTTTCACTAAAAAATTGTATTTACGTAATGATCTTCTTTCAAAATAGTTAGTTTTATAGAATCAAGTTCCTTCTCGAATGTTACACGCGTTCTCATTGGTTGAAGGAACGCTATCAGTTGTTCATACGTAGAAATGGTGTTTCAATTATAGTTGTATCTGCAAGGTCTTGGATTTGGGATGATCTAATATTGGAAGTTTCTAGAAGGAGTTGATTAACAAATGGTATTAAATATGTACGTTATAAATTGCACGTATATAGTATTTTGCGCACGTTCTATATTGCACGTAATATGATGATTTACCATCGCTTTAAATATCTATACTTTATTTAAATATGCTTGCTTTCAAGTGTTTGACTATTACAAACTGGTATAAATTACACGCATTTATGAATTTCTTTACGCAAATATGCTTAGATTGGAAGAAATATTATTTCACGGGTCATTTTTCTTCAGATCTGTTAAATTTGTATGTGTTTTGAGCTTGAAAATGTCCTTAAATGTTCTAAAATGATCGAATTGCTTCAGAAATTATTTGTTTTAATGAAATGTAGTGAAGTTATTACAGAATGAGCTTCCTTTAATTAATTGTAGCTTGTTATTAATTTTATACAGGGTGACTAGTATTTGTTCTTCCATAATAAATGAATCATGTACATTTTTGGGTTTAAATGTTTGGTTTTCGTAGTTTTTATGATATTTACATGAGGTATTTCTCTCTTGTGACATTATATGATCTTAAATAATCTTATAATCATATACTTAGTTTATAACAAGTTTGCATTCTGGGCTTGATAGAGGCCTTGTGTTAGTATGTGTTAAAATTGCTTTCGTAATATACAGGGTGACCAAAAATACAAGACGAATCAAAGTTATATTTTTTTAAATATATAACGTTTTCAGTTTATAAAATTAAAATAAAAGTGTTTTTTGCTAGGTTTCCGAAACCTAAATCCTAGTTTTTAACATACTTTCAATTTTGAGAAAATGTAGCAACATGTTTAACCAAAAAATTTTAACATCAATTTTGGTAGTTTTAAACCAAATTTGACTTGGGGTTTAATAATTGATAAAGTTTTGTCTAGCATTTGTGAAAAATTGACTAATGTATACAGGGTGTACGAAAATAATGACTAATTAATTACAAGTTTTTAACAGTAATAACTTGTTTAATTTAAATGGAATACCCTTTATTTTATAAAATTTAATTCTCTATCGAATACAAGTATAGGCTTCTACAGCTAACTGTCTACATTTCCATTGGAAATTCAAATTGGATAAATAACTCAATATTCAGCCTTTTGGAATTGATTTTAAAAGCATCTGATCAGTTAGGTTTAATAAATTTTATAGGGTTTTAGGAAATTTCGTCTAAACAGCTTATTACATGCCCTAGCTATTGTAATTGCCTCAGTGAAAGGAGACACGTTGCCTTGTTCTACAAGCCTTTTATGAAATATTACACAAGCCTGAGTTGAAATGTTGACATCGCTAATGCAGTACTCAATCATATCCCGTTCTAAATAAAAAAAGTTTAGTTTTGTGTTCCTCGTACCATTGTAAGAAATTTTGGCGCTCTGCATATTTCATGTTGTCAGGTTGGTAGAATTTTTTTGGTGGTAGTGGACCCACATAATGCTTATTAGCTTTTGGTGTTGAACAGGTGAGGAAAGTACCCTTTTTTCAACTCTGAAAGTCCAAAGGATGCAGGAAGGTCGGTCGGTCAATTTCATAGGAAAGTAGTTTAAAGTGTCTATAAATTTAATGTTCTCTACGGTCATCATTAAAATTTTACTGCTTCTCATGATAACTTCTGGTTTGATATCAGTATTTTCCATAAAGTACTTCAATATGAACTGGTGGTCATAGGCTTGCACATTATGTGCAAGAACTAGTTTATTTTTTAAACTTTTTCTTACTAATGGCCAATAAATTACAAGCAAACTGTTTAATGACGTCTTTGCCTTTTATTATTTGTCTTCTTAATCCAGACTTATAACATTCGATTACATTGTTGGTTATTTCAAAGCACACGTCGCATCTCATTTCGAATACACAAAGTACAGGTGTATGTATATAGTCGTCTTTGAAATTTTAGTCGTCTTGGCGAGTTTCTAAATCATAAAAAATAAATGGTGTATCAACAATTTTAGGAGTGCCTGTGTCTACTTGTATATAACAGTTATGATCATATGAATGATGTTCTTTACACATGCTGCAAAATATTTCGTCACATGAATGTTTTCGTGTGTATCAACAATTTTAGGTTAGGTCAGCACCGCCGCGCTGACCTAACCTATCAATTTTTTTGTTTATCTAACCTAAGTCCACACAAGTCCAACTAACCTAACCTAACTCCGGACAACACTAGCTAACCTAACTCCTGACAAGTCCACATCCAACCTAGGTCGCATGCAATTTCACCCTATTGGGTAATTTTACCCTATGGGGCAATTTCACCCTATGGGGCAATTTCACCCTAACCTAACATCCTACATATATCCGCCATATATCCGGACATATGACGATGCGCATCCCTGCCGACCTAGGTCGGATAACAAAACAGTTCCTAAACAAGAGAATGTAAGCGATATGGCGGTGTCCGACATATTCGGCTATCTTCGGCAATATACGCTTCCCCCCACTCTGTAGGATACGTAAGGGGAAATTTCTTCGTATTCAATTTAGTATTCGACAGTAGCTAGAACGGTAAACATGAGCGTCTCCAAGGTGATTAACGCTTCTCAACTTCTTGGGAATAAAGTGAAACCGACAAATGAGCGATTTGGATTATGGCTGTTGGCAGAAAATATGTGCAACAATAATCTGGTGACAGATATTGGTAATATTTGTTATGTCGAAGGCGAACAGATGCTGACTGGCGGACTACACACCCCAATTACAGAACCATTTTGTGACAATATAATGTTGGTTAAAATTTGCGACCTTTCTGACGCCGAACAAACATCTGCAAACAAAAGGATGTTTATCCTAAAAAAGAAATTTGTGGTGCATTTAACAGCTATCTACAAAGAAAGTTCGACAGATTCGTTTCCGCTAGGCATGATGTTAAAGCTAAGCTTCCGTTTTCTCTAGAAAGCACTTACAAGATGGGCCAGAGAGTAAAAGAAATGCATTAATAAAAAATTACAAAATCCTATATGTGTTCCATACAAAGTGGAACTAACAGATGTTAAGTTGGAAACTTTATTGGAGAAACTACCAGATATAATAGACGAACTTGAAAAAGATTACTACTATTTTTTTGACATGGATGTAACCCAAGATTTTGCTGGCATATTTAGCAAGATGGAGATGTGTAATTATTTAACTACAAATCATAACTTTTGCTATAAGGGCGAATACAAAGAAAAATGTAATATTATAGTTGACAACGATAAAACTGTGGGAATTGATTGTTTAACATGGCTAACAACCAATGCAAGAATTAAGATATACAACAAATTTGTGTGTCAGATAACAAGTCTTGGTGTTAATAAACAACTTGGCAATCATATACTAGATTTTTTACGTTGTCCAGATGTACGTCCAATTCATCGATTTGGAAAATTTGCACATAAAAAATTCAAAACCCGTCTATCATAGTGAGGAGGCGTTCCATCTTGTTGAAACAAAACATTTTGTGGTAACTGCCCATTTTGATGTAGTGCAGGAATAATTTGGTTATTTAGTAAATCTAAATACTTGTCACCATTCAAGTTTCCGTCTATAAAAAATGAGCCTATAAGCCTATTTTTCACAATTCCCATCCAAACATTCAACTTTTGTGGATGTTGGGTATGGCCTTCATAAATCCAATGAGGATTCTCATTTAACCAATACCTTGAGTTATGTCGATTAACTGTTCCATTTAAACAAAAAGATTCCTCATCCGAAAACACTACATTATTTGCAAAGTGCTCGTCGACATTACAGATGTCCATCATGCGTTCGCAAAACTCCAGCCGTCGGTCAAAATCATCATCAGACAATTCTTGAACTAATTGTATTTTATACGGATGATATTTTTCACTTTTTAATATCTTCCCTACAGAACGTCGACTTATACCGTGGTTTAGTGCCAAATCTGTGGTAGAAGTTTGAGGTGATTCCTTTAATTCAATAGCAACGTTTTGTCTAATAGCTTTGTTCGTTGCGGTCTGTGGTCTTCCAGTTTTTGGCAAATTTTTGACCATCCCTGTTGCATTAAAACGTTGTAATGTTTTAGGAGCTGTTGAACGTGATATAGGATTTCTTTCAGGATGCAAATCATTAAAAATATGACAAACTTCTTCCCTTGTTCTAACACGATCGCCAAAACCAATCATCATTAATATTTCAATTCGATCTTTTTCACTTAAATATACCATTTTTAACCGTACAATTTATTACCGTAAATTACAATTAACTTGACAGCTTGTCTTGACATTTTTCCAACAGTTACTTTACTAAACAGTACACGATTAATACAAAGTAAACATCAATTTGCTAATCTAAATGGTTTTTATTCTAATGCGTAAAAACTTAAAAGTTATTGTACTAAAGTGCTTTAGTGTCCCATTTAATTAAAAAAAATTGAGGGCATTTCCGGCTAAACCGGAAGTACATTATTAACGAAAAAGATCACATCAGATGCATTTTGCCTCATTGCATTTATGTACAAAGTTTCATAAATATCGTCCTTTTCGTTTTAAAGATATTCGCTTGGTTCCATACTTTATCCCAACCCTGTATATATATAGAGGCACACTTCGGTACATTTTACAATTCGAAAACCTAGACGGTCTCTATGTATCAAACTATTGGCTAGAAAAGGAGATAGAGGACTTGGGTGTCGATTTAAATTTTAAGATGCGAATAAAATTAAAACCACTCCAAGCAAACATAGAGAAAAGACTGTCTTCTGTGTATAACTTTGTATTAAAATTAAGTTTAAATGACTCCATGCTTGGTATTAAATATTTTTAAATTTTGTTATGTATAATGTCAGAATAAACATTTTAGGATAGTATTACATTGTTCTTTATTTATAAAAGGCTATAACGTTACCACGAAATAGCAATCGCACAGAGAGGGGTGCGCGGGTATAGCCGCGCATGGGCAGGGGTGCGCACGCGCAGGTGTGCGCATGGGCAGAGGGTGCACGCGCGCAGGGGTGTGCATGGGCTGGAATGTGTCTGAGCGTACACGAGGGAAGCGGATGTTAACAGTCACCAAGCATCTAATTCTTTATTTGGTATGGAGTACTTACTAGCGTATGTATCCGGAGTAAAAAATACCATTTGTACACGCAGCTTATTAATAAAATTAGTTTAGCGAGCGAAGATGACAAAAGGTACATCATTCCTAATAGTACAGCAATCTACGCATGGGGGAGGGAGCATAAAGATATAGGTCTAAGATAGTTGTATAGATTTTGTAAATCTATTGTATATATTAGTTTTAAGATTCCATAATTTTTAAGTTCTTCTCCCACCTTCCCTTCTTCTAAATCCTTCCTGCTTCTATCCTGGTTGACAGAGTATACGTGTTATCTCCACGTGGTGTTCGCGGGACACAACGGTTTTAGATTTCTCGGGAAATGGTTGGTTAAAGCATATGTCTTGGCTAGAAAAAAAAAAGTTTTAAAGATGGAGTTAAATAAAGATAAGCAAAAATTAAAGATTTGGGTCTTTAAAAGGCATAACTTTGTATGAGATGGTCCTATTTAAAATCTATTTACAGATTTGGGCTACCTAGAAAAATCTAATACTAGTTGATTCCAAACAAAATTTAGTTATGTTTAAAAAGTGACTACCAGGCGGATAATAAATACAATGGGGGTCTAGTATTAGAATTCGTCGGTACAAAAACCAAGTCCTACTGTATTGTAAGCGAGAAAGACACGATTAAAATGATTAAAGGGGTCTCACGAAGTGTAGTTAAGTAAAACCGCGGATGCTACAACCTATAGCAAGCATATATTCCCAAAACGGATGGGCATGCAACTACGCAACAGTGCGTGGGAGAATAAGGATTTTCTCCAATAGTAAATTAAAGTTTCCATGTACGTAGCATCAGTCATTGGGAAATGGTAGAAATGTTAATTAAACCTATAAAGGCTATTATTATTGTGGTTTAGAAAAATAGTAGTTTTCTTGGACTAAATAAGATAGCTTAGACTGATTAATGTATATGGTTACATATTCTCGTACACATCTGCAAACATCTGCTTACGTCCACATACAAACATGGCGATGCCGGTAGTTTTTGTTTAACAAATAGTAGGAAGATACGTTAGGTGTTAGTGTGTGGAAGCCCATCGGATCGTTTGATTAAAAAAGAACGATGCGGTGGAATGTATGGTGGTTCCCGTTAGAATAATTGAAAGTAGTTAATCGATTGTATTAGATATTTAAATATGCGAAAGTGTAAAAGCCTACATGTGCAAAATTTAATTATCAGACAAAAAAGTGCGCGATGTGCTATACTTTTAACGAAAGTATAGAATGATGCTTTGCAGCGGTCCTAGCAGTAAAAAAAGACGATTGACTTTTTTCAAGCAACTACAAGAATAGCAGTAGCGCAGAGAAGGGGTATGCATGTATTATACAGCACACTGTTATTATAAAATATGTTAGTTTACCGGTAGCTCGAACGTGTAATTGATCACGACTTATAGATCCCTCGGAAGTTTAAAACTTCCGAGACCATTGTCGTTTGAAAAATGTTTGGAAATTATCAGAACGGGGGCGGGCCGAAGTATAAGTTATATGGATGATTGCCCGAGTTTTTTCTACCTTTTACGAAGGAATCAGAAGTTGACAGACATCGAGCATCTAATTCTCTATTTGGGCGATATCGAGTATTTACCGGTTCTAGAAATCATTACGTGCTACCGACCGCTATGCGGAAGATTTGGTTCTAGGAAATGAGCAACCTATGAAAGCACAGAATATTTGAATCAATGCTAATTGGTTTAGTGACCGCGTTTGTACACTTTTCGAGTGTCTTCGGCAATCTTCGATTGTTTCCAAAAAAAATATTCAAACCTGCCATTTCCTAAAATATGACATATAAGCTATTTAAAATTAAATTGCTTTATTAGTAAGTATTCTGTAGACAACAAGTTTGGTATTTCCTTAGTAAAGGTTTAAAGTTTTTTATTAAGTTTTTTTTTATAGTAGCACTGAATTTTCTACTGCATGACTTGGAGCCAATTTGTGTGCGTGTGCTACCACCCTTTTGGATTTTTAATATGCACACGATGCGATTATTGATCCGTATAACATGGAAGACGTTTCCGATGTTTCTTCTAACTGCATTCGCAACATGGACGATTTGAACAGGGTGCATGCATTTGTGCTAAATGTACTGGACGAGCAGCAAGGATGGGCAAAAGATGACGTCATTTAGTTCCCCGCTGAATCTTCAACTTCGTTCAGCTGTCTTCGGAAACTTTCGGTTTGCATTCTATAGGGTACATAAAGCAGGTACGCAAGATTAAACTCTTTAGTTATAAGTTAGTTTGCTTACAAGTTTCACCAAAGTCCTATAGTGCGGATTTTGTTTTGTACTAAAATGGTACCTGCAAACGTTTTAAAATGCAACTCTTGCGATGCTTCCTGTACCTGAACAAATGCTCTCAAACGGCACCAGAACAATTGTCGTGGTGTAACATCGTCCACGGTTAAGCTTATACATTCGTCAGCAGCAAAGTACTTAAATTGTGTGTCTTGCGGTATCGCTTTTACGAGAATGGGCAATTTACAGCGACACAAGGAAAAACAGCACGGTATGTAATTAAGCCGTAAACGTTCAGCTCCGCCAGCTGTTAAATGATATTGTACGAAACAACCACAAATTATGTGTAAAGTATGCGATTTTGAAATGGAAAAAACTACCTATGCCGCACACTTGAGAAGCAGCAGACATAAAAATGCCACAGTTACCGCAACTGGCGAAGATGGCGTGGAAATGGTTAGCCCAGCGTTTAACAACCGTATGGCTAGCTATCGCATAAAGAACGCCAGTGTCGACGATGGATTTTCCGAGTTTCTTTGGAAGCAGAAAGAGCGGTTTATTCGGTTAATTAATGAAAAAAGAACACAACATACAGCAATAAAAGTCTATTGCGAACTCTACGGCGTTTACACCAAAATGGGAGAAGATACTACCGATGTGAAATATTTTAACTCAAAAAATATGCTAATAACGTCTTCTAGTAATCTGGAAAATTTGTACGAGGTTTTAAGCGAAACCATGAGAACAAAATCAGAGGAATTTGAAACATGTGGGTCCGGTTGGTTTTTGGAAAAGCTGCTCTATTTAGAAATAAATATCAATAAGTATAAACGGGTGTAAAGAGTTTTAGGTTAAGAATAAAAAATTGTGAATATGTATTTTGAAATGTGGTTTACAAAAGTTAAACTGTATTAGTAAAAATTCCTCTTTTACAAAAACTAATTGTTTCTTAATCAGAGGAATTTGAAACACTAGGGTCCGGTTGGTCTTTGCAAAAGGTGCTCTATTTAGAAATAAATATTAATAAGTATACATCGATGTAAAGAGTTCTAGGTTAAGAATAAAAAATTGTGAATATGTATTTAGAAATGTGGTTTACAAAATTTAAACTGTATTAGTAAAAATTATTTCACACCGCCTTCACATGTAATTCGGGCGATGATGACGTTAAACTCGACCTTCCCATTTATATATTAAAAACACCTTACATTGGAATGTTTTACATTATTCTCATATTGTTAGATTAACGACAATATGTCTTATTGGCCGAAACACGTTTTCTCTATTTTTAACAGCACATTAATCTCTTTTTTGTTACAGGTATTTTTAAACACATTAATGTCTTTTTTGTTACAGGTTACTTTAACTTGCTTGGATTCGGCTACACTACGAAGATAATGTAATACTTTGTAAAAATTGTATTCTATTAGTTTATTAAACTGTAAATCGGATAAAATGAATTATTAAATTTTTGCGTGTTTAATTTCTTTAGGTTAATACCGCTAAGTGTTTGGTTAAAGGATTCTAGACGTTATAAAGGAGAGATTAAAAATCGACATTGGTAAAAAAAAATCTTAAAATTGGGGTAGCTCCCTGGGGGATGATGCTATCTAAAAAATTCCTAGAGGTTCAAATAGCTGAGAAAAATCTAATATTAATCGATACCAAACAATATAGATTTATCTCGTGGGTGGAAATGTGGAGAAAGGTTTATCTCGCGGGTGGAAAGAATGCGGGTGTGACGTAATCAAAATGGTTGTGGGAGTGTCCGAGCAAGGAGGAGCAATGCGAAGATTCATCTCCTCATTTCCTCCTTATTGAAATTTACATGTAAATTGGTCCAGATGAGTGAGTAAATGAGGATGCTGGACGAAATGAGGCGGCAGTTCGCCCCAGTTCGATTCAGTTTCCCCAAAATCTTTCTAATTGATTCTGAGCGTTTAAGTTTTCAATAAAATTGCAAACATATACTTGTTTCTGAGAGTTGGAGGGCATTGACCCACACACAATCCAACCTAACATAGTTTTTGCAAGCTTGGGGCGTTAGGTTCCAATGAATGTTGACCTATGCACAATAATTGTCCAAAAATTTCTGCACCTAGCAACAGATGAACCGGTCCTGGTTTAAAGAGAATTGGATCAGCAAGACGTATATGAGACGGTATTTTAAGGTTAGAAACTTCGATTTCCACTGAGAAAAGATCAGCTCCAATTTTGTCAATGACTGAAAGAGGTAAGTATGCTTAAAAATTGCAATAAACATTCTCTATTTTAATATCGCAACTATATCGGATATTAGAAGCAACATGATTAAAATCCACAATTGAAGCAGAAATATTAGTGAGAGGTATGTTTAGTTTTTTACAAGGTTTGCTTGTCATGATATTTGCTTGTGACCCTGAATCAAGAACAGCTATACAAATATGAGGTGCTCCATAAAAGTCATATATTTGAACAGCTACGGTTGAAAGTAAAACCGAGTTAGACGCCAAGGAAACACTGTTTGCTAGAGTTACTACATGACCTTGAAAGGCCGTAGATGAAACTACAGAGCCAATCTCGACCAATGTTGACGCTGTGGACCCACTTGGGCTTGGCGTAGAATTAGAAAGAGATTGGTCAAAATGAAGTAGTGTATTATGGCGAAGATTGTATTTTTTACATTTGCCAGTATTTTTACATTTTTTAAGAGCATAGTCAGGATGTAAACAATTTACGCATAACTGGCGATGTTTAACGTCCTCGTAACGGCTCTTTGAGGATAGAGCTAAGAATTTGTTATACACGTAGATAGTGTGATTTGCTTGGCAAAGGGCGCACGAGGTTTCTACTGTCGCATTGACAAGCAGAGTATTGAAGCCGCCCTTAGAATGCTTATTTGGAGCTTTCGTGACATGTTCTGACTCCAATGCTTCTAGAACATCAGTCTTTGATTTCAAAAAGCGATGTAGGTTCTCTAATGTTGGGAGCACGTTTGTAGGTTTCTGTTTTTCCCAGTCTCTGAGAGTTACCTTATCTAATTTTCCACTGACAATAAAAATGATAAAGGTGCCCCAAGAATCTACAGGTTGTTACATGCCTTGCAAGGCCCTTAAATGTTTGAATAGATTGTCAAAAAAACTGCGAAGTACGATAAGTAGATTCTTTCGGCATAGTAGGCAAATTGAAAATGGCCTTTACATGATTTTGTATTAAAAGAGCATTGTTGTCATTTCTGTCGCACAGAGTGTTCCACGCGATTTCATACGTGGCTGCGGAAAATTCGAGTGATTGTATAATTTGTGCAGACGAACCTGGAGGGGGGCCCTTAAATAATTAAATTTTTGAATTGGGCTAATATCGCTGCCATGGATTAACGACCTGAACATGTGTTTGAACTCTAACCAGAGGTCATACGAACCGTTAAAGGCTGGGAGCTTTATTTGGGGAAGCTGTATAGAAGTACATTGATTTTCGGTAGCAATATCAGGTTGTCCGTGCACTGAACCGGCCACCGATCTCTCATCATCGCCTTCCCTATCAGACTTGTCTATGTCCTAAGTTATGCCCTTTGCAATGGACATAGTTTTATAATAAGTGTTTTTGAACAATCCTCGTTCCAAAATTTGAGCATCAAAATCTAAGTCTAATAGATCGATCTCTGATTGAACAGTTTCAAAGTCATTAATAATATTTTCGAATCTATTAATAGGTGTTTGTATTTCAATAGAAACTTCTTAATGCGAGTTCTTCGGCAAGTTAAGCGATCCCTGAACCTCACCTAGAAATTTATTGAAGTTGGTGCATTTAGCTTTACTGCGGCGTGCTTCCTTATTAATGTTTTTAATTGCTCTGACATTTTTAATAAATACTACACACTGTTGCGAATTGAAATTAAAGGTTGGTAGATGTAGTAGGAATCAATAATTTTATAACAAAGGAATATAATGTAATGGATTTAAATCACCTAATTGTAGTTTTCCACGGTGAAACAATGTTGAATTTCCACAATAACTTTATGCCTGTTGATGGTTCTTGAGCTTTCGCTGACCTCCACACAGACGTGTATAACTTAAGTATCCTAGTCCACCACAATTGATCTATTTATGGATGTTGTTGAAACAAAATTTTTCTTAATTTGAAAAAGTACTAAACCACTTTTCGTATAACAAGAAATACGCAGGCCAATAATTGCGTTAATTATTGCTGCCGTATTAATTAAACTGCTAGTTCGTAAAACAATAGAATCCTATATTGAAAAACCTCTGTTTTATGTTATGTTTTTAAGAGCTTTAATAAGACATTATTGTTTTTGCTGATAATAAAATTTAACATATTCTAATTTTAATACGTTTAACTAAATGCTGTATACTAATGCTTGAACTTATGTGAAATTATATGCACCGTATGAATTGTTAAGGCTCATTACATATTATGATTATTTAACACCGAAGCGCGTTCATCACAAAACACGTCTGCATTCGACCGTTGTAGACAACGTTTCATCACGGGCTCGCATTCCTTATTCCTTGTAGTTTTAACCCTTCAACCAACCTGTTTTTTAGTGTATTAAAGCCGGAAAGATGGTTAAACTTGATAGTCCCGTTAAACCGCACATTCCTTTAGGGTAACTGCAGAACGTATAAAGATGGTTCATTCGTTTCAATTTAAAATTGCTTAAACACCTGGTAAGGATGCTAAAAGGACCAAAGCTGTGATATTATCTACAACGATGAGTATTAATGCTTTTTTAAAAAGTTTGTGTCGGCCGAGTGCGGACAGTCCGTCAATATCGAGTACACATACATGTAATTAATTGATAAAACGCGTGAAAAGAGATTTTCAGCCAAGGTTGGAAAATAACGCTAAACGTATTGGTGTTACTTAGGCAATTTTGACAATACACCACCTATTGGCTTTGTACATAAGCTTGTATTTTACAAAATACGCTCTCACTATTTGAGAATAATAAAATAATCTAATTTTACACCACTTTATGTTATACAGCGAAATATATAGAAATAAAGGAACTTCACTAATTTTGTTGTTTACGTATCTGGTTACCTTTCTCGAATTCTACAGAAATGTCAGTTACAATTTTAAAAGATGTTCTTCTTAATCTTGTTTGAGAATTAAACCACTTATAGTTTTTAAAATCATCTTTATTTACGTTTCGATCCATGACCTAGGATCGTTGTCAAAATAATTAAAATTTTCAAGTTTGACAATGCGAATGTAACAAGTTTTATATAGGGAAAAGTTCCAGAACATTTGAAGTTTGATTAAAAGATCATAAATCATATATAAAAAATAGAAAATTTGAAAAATCCATGATTTGTCAACATGCATGGGAATCCAGTCATAAAATAAAATGGGAGGACGCAAAAATTATCGACAAAAAAGCATTGGTGAAATATGGAGTGCCACAAGGTACAGTACTTGGTCCGATATTCTTTCTAATCTATATTAATGATCTATTAAGTTTAAATATTAACGGTGATATCATATCTTTTGCAGATGATACAGTTTTAATTGTGAATGATACAACTGGGAACGTGTAAAAAAGTAAAACATCTAACTGCTTAAGCCAAATAATACAATGGTTGGATAATAACTTATTAAAATTAAATATAAAAAAACAACTACATACCATTCGCACCTTATAAAGACAGCCTACCGTTGCTTGAGAACCTAATTGTAGTATGTGAAAATAGAAATACTACTCATTATAGTATTTTAATTAACCCTACCTTAAAAATTAAACATCTAGGTATCATGATTGACTGTCATTTGAAATGGAATGACCATATAAATTATTTGTGAGGGAAACTGCGACACCTAATTGCTCATATTATCTTGTTGCGAGACATTTTAAATATTCACAACTTAAAAATAATATTCCTAGATAACGAAAGTCTTTTGCGCGTGAGTGGTCGGCTTCAGTACTCTGAGTTTTATGAGGAAAAGAAACATCCCATGATATTACTAAGGAGTCACAAACTAAACTTTCTTTTAGGCACGCACATGAAGCTCTCTGTCATGCCGGGCCTCGATTACTATTAGCATCTGTGAGAGACACCTTCTGGCCAATTACCACCAGGAATCTTGCTCACAAAACTCTAAGTGAATGCATTATTTGTTTCCGCACAAATCCATAACCGTTCAATCTTATAATGGCACCCTTACCTAAGTCTCAGATTAATCCAACTCCACCCTTTTCAGTGGTCGGAGTTGACTGTGCGGGTCCTTTTCTATATTAGGGTCACATAGGTTGTAACATGTCAATTCACTGTTCCTTTGCCATGTTACATTGTGGTTCAATTCCCTTCAATATAAAAGCACTATTCGTCTTAATTTTATACTAATACCGTTTACAATCACAAGTTAGTTTTGATTTGTGTAACATTTCCCTTTGGTATTATTAAATAATATACAATATACATCTATCTTTAGTCTTAATTTAATATTCTTTCTTTTGTATAAATAATAAAAATAATTAAAATCAGATATAATTTTCCTATTGGTTAACCTTTGAAAAATGTCCATAAATACAGAACTGGTGTATATATGAATCTGTTATTCAGGATACTTTTCTTGTTTTGTCCCTCTCCCAAAATGTGTGGTTATCTGTAAAGCAGAACAGATTTTTGTTTGTCTTCATATATAACGGTCTTTTAAGCACATGCCGTCTTCCGATAATGATGTCCTTTTTAAGGCCATGGTGTTCTTACCTGGTATGTAAAAGGTGTCTTTGCTTTTATTCTTTCTAACATACATAAATATCGCTTTAGAATATAAGCAAAATGCTTATGAAGAAAGCGTACCTAAATAACCCGTTCAAAATTTTAATGGGTGGTAAGCTGTTTATAGATAAATTTTTAGACCGTTTCGCGTGACGTATTGTAATTTTGTTTGTAACACGTTTATTTTCTAGAGTCTTCTGGATCGCATATCCTCTGGTAACATATCCTTGGATGACATATCCTCTTGTAGCATATTTTCTTTGGTGAAGTATTTTTTTGTCTGTGCTAAGCTATCTAAGCCCATGCATTAATTTTACTACCTATAAATATTATCTTTTATCGCTCAAGAATGTTATATGACGTTTTATATATCTTAAAAATAAATTAAATGTCCGTTGATGAAACATATGGCTGTGGAACAAACAAGAATTGGATCTTACAAATTTGAAGTTTAAGGTTAATAACCAAAATAATTAACGATGGTTTTTGTCACAACAAACCGTAAGAAGATCCTATAGTTCTGAACAAGCCGTAAACTCAACATTTAAATTTACGTTTCCTTTCATATATCTGGAATACAGGTTGGAGTTTATCTTATTTTTTTTGTGGCGGAACAATGTGCACGTATTGCATTTTATATCTCAATTATCTGAAAAATAATGCATATAAAATATAGTCATAATTTTATTTATTGGTTACCTTAACTAATTTAATATTATCTTTGTTTTCCTATATAACCTATTGAGTTGTAAACAGAAAAGCTTTCATGACACCTTTTTTGTGCGTATTGAAGTTATGTGCAATTTAAATGTTTAATTAAAATTCTTTTAACTAATGTTAAATACAACAAAGAGTATTTATGATTTCGTTTAACTTAGAACGTTTAACTAGAAATTGTGTCTAAGTACAAAAATAAATTTAGATTTTTTAGTATCTTATCTGGTAGAGTTTGAGACACATTTTAAAATTATGAGAGTGTAGATAAATGAACTACACTTAATGATTTTATCGTATGAAACTTTGGTTATAAGAAAATAACTATATCTAATTTTTTTATTAATGTTATTAACTAAACTTCAATATATAAGTTGTATTAAGGTATTTTCTTTTGTCATGTTCTAAATTGCATCCCAATAACTTGTCTGGATAAAATTTAACTTTGTTCTCTAAACCCCTGAGATATAGTTTTTTGCAATCTACCGCAGCCACAAACGGGCGACGCTAGTCTAGTCAGAGTTTTATTTAAACTCTGTTGTACATCCATTCCTAGCTGTAAAAAGTAAGGATGTAAGGTCGATATCATAAACCTATAAATTGTTATATTAACCTGTTTGTGTGTTTTGTAGTGAAGGCTGTCCACATTGAGCTGACTACTGATCTCACTTCTGAGGTTTTCTGGACCACCTTGTGTAGGTCGTTGGGGTAAACCCGCTTGCATATACTCCAATAACAAACGCACCTTTGCAGGTGCTCGGTCTGAATTAAAGACAATCAAGAATTTTTTCTGTAACATTGAATCCAAAATTTATAGTAGTTTAACTTCTGAAGGCATTAACTGGCAATTTGTACCTTCTTATGCACCTCACTTTGGGAGCCTTTGGGAGACGAGAATCAAGTCTACCAAATCTTATTTAAAGCGAATCGTTGGTAACCAATCTTTTACCTTTGAACAGTATGCTACAATGTTGCCGATTGAAAGCATTCTTAACTCACTTACTCTGGTTCCACTCTCATCTGGCCCCCAGCGATCTAGAGGCATTAACACCGGTTCATTTTTTAATTGGTCGGAAACATACAGCAAACATAGATTATGACTTAGCACAAGTTCCATTAAATCGATTGTCACACTTTCAAAACGTGCAACAAGTTTATCTACGATTTTGGTCCCGATGGGCGAAGGAGTACGTCGGCGAATTACAAGTGCGTGTGAAATGGCGTTATCAAACTAATAAACTACAAGTTGGTAATCTTGTGCTAATTAAGGATGATCATCTTCCGTCACTTAAATGGCATCTTGGTCGAGTTATTCATTTAATGTTAGGAAGAGACAATGTTTGCAGAGTTGCAAAACTTCGTACTACAAACGGTGATATCACAAGGACACTAGATAAAATTTATCTTTCACCTAAAGACTCTTTTTCCGATCCACAATTATTGTTTGGAAAGGTCTTGTCCTTTCAAGAGCGGGGGGTTATGTTAAAGCAATTTTAAATTGAAACGAATGAACCATCTCTATTCGTGCTGCATTTACCCTAAAGGAATGTGCGGTCTAACGGAACTATCAAGTTTAACTATTTTCCGGCTTTAATACTCTGAAAAACAGGTAGGTTGAAGGATTGAAACTACAAGGAATGCGAGTCCGTCGTTTACAACGTTCGCATGGAGGCTTGTTTTGTGATGAACCCACTCCAGTGTCAAATAATCATATTATGTTTATAAACCTTAACAATTCATACTGTGCATATAATTTCATATAAGTTAAAACATTATTATAAATTATTTCATTAAACGTATTAAAATTAGAATATGTTAAATTTTATTATCAGCAAAACAAAAATGTCTTATTAAAGCTCTTAAAAGCTTAACACCAGGGTCGCCCCTACCAATGAGGCGACCAGGCATCACCTCGGACGGAATCTTTTAGGCTGCGGCATGCACATTCTTAATATAGGTTTTTACAACATTTTTTGAGTTGTAATTCGTATAAATGACTGCTCCCAGCAAAACCCTCAGCCTTATGGTAATGAGACAACCACGGGATGCCATGTTTGATATTTCAGAACCCGAGTTCAAAAAGAATGCAACCCTCATAAAAGGAACCCTTACCGTTATGCGTATCTGTTTCAGTAATAAAGCATAAGAAGAATTGTGTAGACTATTAAACAATTTAAAATCAAATTTTTAATTTACCGAGCACTCGGTACTTAAAATAATTTAACAAAAACTACCTGAAACAAGTACTTATGTTGTGAAGCTTATTGGAAACAATATAAATATACAAACAGTTGTTGAATGCAAATTCTCTTGTATCTTCATATTTAAAATGCGCAGCATTGTCTGGCCCTTACTGATAAATCGCAATCTCCGATGTCATCATTAACCGTGTCTTAACGTTCTGGCAATTTATTTCATTCAAAGGGCGTGTCTTAACGTTCTGGCAATTTATTTCATTCAAAGGGTGGGTAAATATTCGATTTCAGCTTTCAGCATCGCTCTTGCATGCTGCATCAGCATCGACAATTTTTCTACGTTTTGTTATTATTTGTCAGTGTATTTGTATTTGACAAGGAAATATGGTAACATTTTGCTAAATTTCATGTACGAACAATATAGTGTATATAATATTACACTGAATTATCTTGGTAATTTGATTAATAATTGATTCATAATTTGTTAGCAATTACAAAAGTATTTAGGATGAGTGATTAGTTACGGAAACGATTGTCAGGAAGCTCTTATCAAAAAAAAAATTAAGGCAATTGGATATAGGAGTTGGATTTATATAAAAATAATAATAAGACAGTTTGGTATAAATTGTTTTATTTAGACACATTCATTTAAAAACACTTCTGAACGTTCTGAAATCAAGTATAAGACTACTAGCTAGAAAAACCATAGTGTTATATAAACATAAAATGTAAGGGTAACTATCTGCACCTTACATGGGGCGCAGATTGCTATTTTAGTCAAACATAAATTCCTTAGTGTTGTAAAAACTGAAAGTTAGTAGAAGGAAGTATTGATTTAGTTTTTGCTTAACACCAAAACAGATTCCAACACTCCCCCTCAAAAATATAATCAATATTTACAATTTACGTTACGATTTCATTTGTGTCTATCTAGGGATAAAATATTTTTACAGTGGCCCAACATTTGTTGCAAGGATCGGGAAAAACGCTAATAAAAAAAAAACTCCGACCAGACCATAACTTATATAGTATCTTAATTATTAAGTTTCTTAATTTCTATTAATAAACTTGAACAAAAAAATTATTCCATTAGGCCTATCTTGAAACGGATTTCTTGAAATTTTGGTCCTGGTACCTGCTTAGTAAAAGCATCAGCTAACTGCTCACCTGTGAAAATATATTTTAGTACTATTGATTTGTTTTCAATTTGTTCTCGGGTAAAATAGTATTTTATGTCAATATGTTTTGAGCGTTTATGAGCAGTAGGATTATTCGCTATTAAAATACAACCATTGTTGTCTTCAAAAATAATTATTGGCTGCTTAATTAGGAAATTAACACTATTTAATAAAGATTTTAACCATAAGGCTTCTTTGACCCCTTCATACAGAGCCATGTATTCGGCTTCTGTAGAAGAAACTGCAACTGAACTTTGCCTTTTTGTATTCCAACTAATTAAACAAAGTCCAAAAAGCTTAAATAAATAGCCTGTAGTGCTCTTGCGGTCAGTTTCATTGCTTCCCCAGTCAGCATCTACAAAACCAACTAATATTTCGTTAAATGCGCCCTTTCTGTATATTAATTTGATGTCAACAGTACCTTTAATATACCTTAATACCCTTTTTAAGCATTGCCAGAGTTCTCGATTATTTTTGCTCTGGTATCGACTAAGAATATTTGTAGCTATGTATAAATCCGGCCGCGTAGATAGCATGGCATACATTAAGCATCCTTAAGATTGCGACAGGGTAATTTACAATCTTCATCGGAGTTTAATTCAACATAATTTAGCTTATTTGGAAGAGGGGTACTCACATTACATGTGATTTTCCAATGCTCCACCCGAAGGTACTACATTGGCCAGGAAGCGAGTTTTTTTTTACCTGGAGAATTTTGAATTTTGCCGAACCCTTGCTGTTCCAAGCAAGGTAGGGATCTTTAACGTGCGTGACAACACTCACACACGGGACCTCCATTTTACCTCTCATCCGAACGAGGGTGTATTTTTGTGAAAAATGCTCGCCTAACATTTTTCAAGCGGACCGTGTCGGGATTCGAACCCGGGACCTTGGGTGTAGTAGTCACACACATACCACTACACCACGGAGCCGCCTAGAGGGGTACTCACATTATTACATGTGATTTTCCAATGCTCCACCCGAAGGTACTACATTGGCCAGGAAGCGAGTTTTTTTTTTAACTGGAGAGTTTTGAATTTTGCCGAACCCTTGCTGTTCCAAGCAAGGTAGGGATCTTTAACGTGCGTGACAACACTCACACACGGGACCTCCATTTTACCTCTCATCCGAACGAGGGTGTATTTTTGTGAAAAAGGCTCGCCTAACATTTTTCAAGCGGACCGTGTCGGGATTCGAACCCGGGACCTTGGGTGTAGTAGTCACACACATACCACTACACCACGGAGCCGCCTAGAGGGGTACTCACAGCTTTACAATCGCTCATGTTAATTTTTTTAATATTGATTTCAAATAGGTACTTTGACTTAATGAAATTTTGTTTCCGTTTCGTTCGACTTTTATCCCAAGGAATAGTTTTATTTCATTTAAATCAACCATAAACAAAATTTTCATTAAATAAGCCTTAAAATTTATCATTGTTGTGATGTTTCCTGTAACAATCAAGAGATCATCTACATGTAATACAATATAAATATTTTCACTTATATGACCTTTGTTAAGAAAATATAAACATTGATCAACAGATGAATTTGTAAAATTACACTGTCTTAAAACTTTATCGAAATGTTCAAACCAACATCTAGCTGATTGTTTCAAGCCGTATAACGATTTGCTTAGTTTACAAACCAAATTGTCGTTTTCGACTTTAACTCCATCCGGCACTCGCATATAGATTTCTTCCTTTAGAATACCGTTAAGGAATGCGGTTTTAACATTCATTTGGTGAATTAATAAATTTAATTGATTTGCAAAAGCTACAAGAAATCTCAATGTGGAAATACGAGCTACCGGCGCAAAGGTTTCATCATAATCCAACAAATATCGTTGGCTTAATCCTCTTGCTACTAACCGTGCCTTATATTGCGTTGGGTTTTCAAACGTATCATTCTTTATGGTAAATACCCATTTGCAATCTATAATATTTTTACCTGGTGGTTTAGGAACCAGAGTCCACGTTTCATTTTGCAAAAGTGACTTAATTTCTTCGTTGATTGCTTGCATCTACTTGATTTTATTATTACTTGTATTTATTTCCTCATAGCTCGAGGGGATGTTATAATTTAGTGATTGTGCACACATGAAATAATTTTGTGTATTTTCAATATCATTGTCTTTATATGAGATAGGGGGTCGATTTTTAATTCTCTCACTTCGTCTGGCCTCAGTAGTTTTAGATAGGGTGTGACTATTTCCTACTACTTTCGAGGTCGACGGACCGTATTCAATACCTGTTTTAATAACAGATTTAGTGTTATCCGTTTTTAAATAATCCTTTTCAGGACTTACGGATTTTGTTAGTTTAGGCATTTCAATTTCATAATTATGGTTTTCGATTGCAACTTTACTATCAAGCTTTAAAATTGGTCTTGATGCATTAAAATTTACTTCATCTAAAATGACATCACGTGCTTTAAAGAATTTACACGTGTCGGTATCCATAATTTTATAGCTATTTGGTTCGTACTTTACTAATATGCCTTTGAACGATTTTTCATCAAACTTGCCCTTTCTCGTTTTATTGTGTACAAATGTGGTCTAACCAAACACCTTTAAATAGTCTAATCTGGGTTTTTTTGTTATGCCACAGTTCATATGGTGTTTTATTTTGTGGAATCGCCTTAGTGGGTGTTAAATTTATTAAATATGTTGCAGTTAAAATTACTTCACCCCAAAAACATTTATGTAAATTAGCACCATTTAACATTGCACGACCTTTTTCTGTTAATTACCTGTTCATACATTCCGCTATAGAATTTTGTTGCAAGGTGTATGGTACCGTTAGATGGTATGTAATGCCCCTTTGAATACAGAATTTCTTTTGTTCATTTGAGAGATATTCACGACCATTGTCACAATATAAATTAACAATATTATAATTAAAATGTGCTTCACTTTTGGCGACATAATCTTTAAAAAAACTGTAAAGACCTGAGATTTATGCGTTAATAAATAAGTGACTGTATAATGAGTGTAGTCATCGATAAAGGTAATAAAATAATTTTTATCATCTAGAGTTGGTGGGGTGATTGGACCACATACGTCACTATGAACATTAAATAAAGGTATTGGAATGTGTGTTTTAATTTTTAATTTAGCAAAAGGTTTTCTCGCCTGTTTCCCATTAATACATGGTTCGCATAACTCAATTGTGGGGTTAATTGTGTGCAAGCAAGTACTATCGGATGCCAAATCTCTGGTTTTAATTTGTAAAAATTTTTTCCTTACCAATATGGCCTAAACGTTCGTGCCAAATTTTATAATTATTTTGTTTACACTTATTAGCTACACTTATTTGTTTATTAGGAATTTTATTAATTGTTTTGTTAACTCTAAAAGTTATTCCAATTAAATCGTTTAAGGGCTTACCTTTTATTATTACCTTACCACCATCGGTTACAGAAACTCCACCATTCTCATTGTTGTTGATAATAAGTTGAACGGAACATCAGCTGCATACAGGACGTTTTCTAAAGTACCATTGACCCCCATGTTGCTAGTAACCTTTATAGTTCCCTTCGCTGTTGCCATTATGTTTGTATCGTTTTCCCCCACAGAAACGTTTATTGGATTTACTAGTTTTCTATAAGTGCTGAAAAAGTGAATCCCAATTACCAAATGGTCTGTTGCACCTGAATCCAAAATAAATGTTGCTTTGTTTTTGAAATTATTAATGTCTCTACCACTGTTTCTGGCACGTACCATAAAAGCGAAGCTTCTTTTTTTGTTTATTAGCATCAACAGTTTGAACTGTTTGCAGAGTTCGATGATAGCTATTATTATTCTGATTAATCTGTTGTTTGTTGTAGTAACAATCACGTTTTATGTGGTTTGATCGTCCACATTGTTCGCACTTTTGCAGGTGCTTATTAATTTTGTATTTGCTCACAAAATTTTTTGATTGATTATTTCTAGCTTTATACTGATTATACTCATTTCTTCCACGGAAGTTATTCCAGCCCTTTTTGTTTTTATTGCTACTATATCTTGAATTAGTAGCAGTAGTATGCAAAGCTTTCAAGCTTAGGTCGGCGGTTTGGCTTCTCATTTTAATTTCATGGTCTAATAATCTGGTTTTTACGAAAGCAAGGCTTAAATTGTCTTCAGATAAAGTTTGGATTGCTGTGACAACACTGTCGTATGATGAGGGCAAAGTTAGAACCAAATGAGCAAATTTTCCCATTTCATTAATGCCCGCTCCAGCTGCAGTTAATTCAATTATTATTTCATCGAATTTAATAAAATGGGCAATTAACGGTACGTTTGGTTGTAGTTTAAAACTAAGCAGTCTCTTCTGAATATCTAATTGAGTAGCCAAGCTCTTCCTTTGGTAAATCGCATCCAACTTTAAGATAATATCACGGGCACTATTTTCTTCAGTAACAACGCCGATCATTGTGTCGTTTAAATGCTCAAAGATGCATCCTTTTGCGGTTCTTTCCCATTTTCGCCATTTATCGGTAATTATTTCCTGTGGTTCCTGATCAACTACTCGCAAAGCACCTTCTTCCTCAATTAACGCGCGCAAGCGGAATTTCCATATACTATATTGCTCACCATTAAAAGGCTTAATATTTCTTTTTATTTTCTTAGTATTATCCATTGTCTCTAGTATATAATACTCGAACTTTTTCACTGAATTAAACTATTCACTAGCACCAATTAAATATGTTCGTAAACTGGGCCCATAACCTATTGGATATAGGAGTCGGATTTATATAAAAATAATAATAAGACAGTTTGGTATAAATTGTTTTATTTAGACACATTCATTTAAAAGCACTTCTGAACGTTCTGAAATCAAGTATAAGACTACTAGCTAGAAAAACCATAGTGTTATAAAAACATAAAATGTAAGGGTAATTATCTGCACCCTACATGGGGCGCAGATTGCTATTTTAGTCAAACATAAATTCTTTAGTGTTGTAAAAACTGAAAGTTAGTAGAAGGAAGTATTGATTTAGTTTTTGCTTAACCTTAGAACAGATTCCAACAAAGGCAAACCAAAAAAGTTGAACAGCAAAAAGCCTCTGAGTTAATGAAAACATTTTTTGTATTACCTTCGCCTCAAGTGCTGTATAAACCAGCAGAGAAATAGAAGAAATAGTGTCTGTACCTAAAATTAACAAACCAGTAATTGAGGAGGGTCCTGATGAGATGTCTGAACCAGAAACTGATATAGACTCAGAAATTAAACAGGAAGATTATGCCCACACAACCAGGTTTGAATGTCTATATATTGATCCAGCGGATTTGACGAATTTATGGTTTTTAGAATAACAATTGATATCCGAGAAAGGTCCAGTAGAAACAAAAGTTATTAATTTTCCACGTGGCAGCAATGAGAACCATTTTGTCTATTACCATTAATAAAGAATGATGGCAAATGTTGAAAAAGTTCATCAACAATTGGTCATTTACAGTGTGACAAACGATTGCATTTTTGTTTTTGTTATTTTGTTTTTTGTGATAGTGATTTACTGGTTAAACGGTTTTCTTTAAGTGGTTTTCCTATGCTTTAAAAGAACATGAATATTTCAGTGGCCACACGTGTGCTTAAAAGATGGACAGAATTAGATATTTATTTATTATTACTTAAAGGGATACACCCGTGCTTTCCTAGTTCAGTATATGTATATTACAAATACACAATGCAGCTTCACATTAATAAATTACCAAACTGGAATGTAAGATACTCCTAACAATTGCTAATTATAAGTTTAATTATTTTGTTCAATAAATAACTGATTCATAGGGTATTTGAATGAAACATGATAGACAAAATAAATTTATGGATTTAAAATTATTATTGAATTCAGGGCTTATCCTATGAATTGCATTAATATAACTAAAATTGTGTCTATGGAAAGCAACGCGTAAAAACTAACCGAACGTTGCTGGAGCATTCAAACTAAACATCTAAATAGTTCTGAACAGTCTATAAATGAATTGAACGCATTAAAAGCTAAACGCAAATAACTAATTATTCCCCCATTTTGTAATGACACAGTATTCAAAGTACTTGGAATAATATTATAATTGGAACGATGAACAGCAATTTGAACTTAAATGCTGCAAAATGTAAAAACTTATGCTGTATAGATAAAGTGACCTTAAGTTTTTTATTGAAAAACGGGACGAGTTTCTAAATTCTATTAAAAATTAATGAAAGTAGATAATATTCTACGCAACAAATTTTATTAGCTTTATTATAAGTAAAATAGTAAAAAAATACATTTTTGTTAATGCTATGTACTAAACGGAAAACTAGTATAAGATATTATTTTTAATAGTTCAGGAGAAGACTTTAAATAAGCGTAAAACTCTTGACATGACTTATTTATATTAACCTTGGTTATTAAAATTGCTTTTAGAACATTCACTAGCAACTGAGTTTTTTCAGCTGTCCATATTTTATTCATTAAAGAGAATATTCTCTCAACTGGAGCATTGGTTCCAGGTAGACACCATATATATTCAATAAGTATGCAAAAGTTTTTGTGATTTATATTATTATTTTTTAAGTGATTAAACAATTCAACCTCTCGGTTTTCTACTGGTAGATTATACATTATTCCATTTTAAAATTTTTTGTTCAGTCATATAATTCGTAATAAGAGAAAACTCATTAAATATTTCCGAATCTTTATCGCGTTTTATAAATCCTTTGTTAATCAATAGGTCGATTACCGGTTCAATGTCGTTCCATTATGGTATTTTCGTCAAACAAGCTCAATCGAAAATGTTCAAATCTTGATAATGAGATGTCCATTGTTCTAGGTAATCAAGACAAGTTTGATAAAAATCAGAAGAAATTTTCCTAACGTATTCTTTGTCAGCTTCACCTTTTTCTTGTAACTTAGACACTAAATTTCTAACAGCGTGTGGAAGAAATTGAGTCTTTTGTTTTAAAACTAAATTTTCTTTCAATTGATGTATTTGTTTTGCAACTTTAGGAGTGGAAATATTCTCAGCCTCAATTTTAAGAATAGTCTGATTAAATGCAGCTGCTTGTGCGTGAATAAAAAACAGAAATAGTTCAGACTTTGGGTTTTTGAAAAACGTTTGCAAAATATTGGGACACTTATCAACATTCAAAAAATAACCCTGAAGAGGTTTAAACATTTTTAGAACCCGTTCCGGTGCAGGCATAAGCGCAAGCCATCTTGTTTTACTATATCTTAATAACTTTTTATATTCATTACCTACATCATCACACAACTTTTTTAAACTTTGCACCCTAACGGTGTAAATATAAAAAAAAGAATATATTTTTACAATGATACATTCGACGTCAAATGGAAGGCAATCTGCTGCAGTTTTAATAGCGTTGTGAAGTATGTGGGCACCACATCCAGTACCGATCAATTTACGATTAAGAATCGAATTTAGTTTACTAAAAACATTATTTACACCACGTCTTTGAGAACCACCGAATTTACAGTTTGTGTTGTCCCCACAAAAAGCTACTAATTTCTCAGATATCTTATACTCCTGTAAAACATTTACTAAATATTGCACAATGATTTCCGATGTTTCACAGTGCTGTTCTTGAAGGTCTAATATTTTAACTTGTACACCTGTATACGGCTCAAAGTAGCGGACCAAAATAGGAAATATTTTGATAGATCCGTGATTTGATGCGCAGTCGAAATGGAAATACGCTTAGCTTCAGTTAAATCCACTTTTAAATCTTCAGTTGCTGTGTGCATAAAAATGTTAGTGATAATTGCTTCCGTTTTTGTAAGGGCGCATCGGAATTTCGGTTCAAAACATAACTGAATCAATTTAGATGTATAATCATTTGAGCGGAAGCTGTGATTCTCTGCAATGGTGTGATAAGCCCATAAACCTTCGGCTGCAGCAACTTCCATATCTTTTGTGGTTAGCTGATTGCTATTCTTAAAAAAGTTTAATACCGTTGAACTTGACGCTGCCGCACGGTCCAAATTTTTATGTTCCTCTATTTCTCAAATGTTGTTCAATATCACTGGCGCCACCATGAGACATATTAAATTCTGTTCTGCATTTTTCACATTTTACATCTGATGGTGTATTTCGTTGTTTAATAAATGGATATTTTGTTTGTAGATTAATATTGAATGTACATTTGCGTTTGGACATTTTAAAATAGAATCTGCAACCTACTTTACAATATACAATTCACACCCGCTAACACAACCACCGGACACGAGTTACTAAATACAACTACTGCATAAAATACCCTGAACTGCTGCTTGATCACCCTCTAGTCAGTACTCATAACAAGTTTTAACTTGTAGGCATTGACAATGCCGCATTGTATGTAGAAAATCATAATAGTACTGATGGTTTCTCTATTGAAAACGGAAGTATTCATTTACTTGCGGCTAGGATCTTTAAAACGGACCATTTTTGCGTCCCGAGCGATATGTCGGGGACAACCGTATATCATATTGAAAAGGGGGACTGTCCCGTTGAAAACGGGACTTATGATCAGTATATGTATAGATTCAATTTTATTCACGTATATCAGATAACTAGATGGTCAAATACAAGAACAGTATTCAAAATAAATATAAAAAACGACTGCTTAAGCCTTACGGTAACGCAATCGCACACTTCTTTAATAAACATCCTCTCAATTGTATAAATAGAAACATGTTAAAAAATGTTTCCCAAATTATTGAATTTATATAAAATTCACCAATAAAAATTAATCAGCTGATTTCACGTTAAGCGTATTAGCTACCTAAAAAAAGTCGGTCCCAGGCCGCAACACAAATTGAAGGCAATCATTCTTTTAAACTTTAAAAATTTTTGCTTAGTGTACTCAAACCAAATATTTTGAACATCAATAAATCAACCAACTTGAAGTTTTTATTATTTTGACAACGATCCTAGGTCATGGATCGAAACGTAAATAAAGATTTTTTTAAAAACTAGGAGTTGTTTAATTCCCAAAGAGGATTAAGAAGAATGCTAAACAAACCATAACAAACATAGAGGGAGTATTTACAAGTCAGGTAAGGGCCTGAAATTTGTTTTAGATAGTTGGACAATTTAAACCTAAAGCTATCGCATTCCAAAAATTCACTCACGTTCCTAATAAAATGCAGAAACAACAAAATAATACCAAAAGGATTTAGAATCAAATTTAGAAAGACAAGCAATAAACTATCAAGGATTCTCGAAAGAGCAAGTTACCGGATGATGAGGGAAAGACTACAAAACCACCGACACATTATTTATAAGGTAAAACAAGATATTGAGGGCATTATAAATTTCATACGAATAAAGGTAACAAAATATGATTTTGATAAATTTCTTGTTAGTGCAAAAACCTACGACGAATCAGTAATTTTCAAACAAAAAGAAATTCACACAAAGAAATGTTATAACCTATTTATAGAGAAAAGTAACACGCAAAATAAAACGTTAGAAAACAGCAACACCATGTTAAACACCGTGATAAATTTATCAAGCAGAACTATTAACGACACAGAAAAATCAATTCTATCAAAACGCCTTAACTTTGCAGTAACACCAAAATCAATACTAGCCTTTGAAATAATTAGCTGTATTGAGAAAACAGCAAACCAACTTGAAGAAGAACAAGCAAACGAATTTAGAGTACGATGCAAAATCGAAATAGAAAAGAATCACAAAATAAAGCCAAATGTAAGTAATAACGAAATAAAAGCAATTCGCAATCTAAAAAACGATAACTCAATTATAATTCTACCTGCTGACAAAGGCAATGCAACAGTAGTAATAAATAAAAACGATTACAACACAAAAGTCAACGAACTGTTGAACACTGAGAATTACACCAGTTTAGAAACGCACCCAACAAAATCAATTGAAAATAAAATATGCAAAACTCAATTTAAATTTAAAAATGAATTCGAAGACAAAGAAAGAAGTAAACTGGTCCCACATTACAGTAAACCACCCCACTTTTACGGTCTACCAAAAATTCATAAAAAGACATTCCTTTAAGACCTATCGTAAAATCCATAGATTCACTATGCCATAATTTAGCAAAATTTCTCCTAAAAATTATAAATCCAGCACCGAACCGTACATAACCATGAATTATTATTTGTAAATAGTGATAAATAAATATTGTATGATTGTTGTATTATTTTGTGATTTTATTGAATGGGGTGTGAACGGTAAAGAGAATGATAGTAAATTTAGGTATCCGAGAAGAGGCACAGCTGAGCTAGCCAGGGAAATTGCTGAAAAAATTAATTTGATGAAGCAGAATCTGCGTAAGAAAATTTTTGTAGAAATTTTATATTTTTGAAAATTATTTTTTTTGAAAACTGGTGAGGTCCGGAGCTAAAAGTCACATTTCACGGCAATTTATGACGCCCAATCTGTGGGACTCGAATGTTTTTTAAAAAGTACCAGTTCCTGTGACCAAAAAGGCACGTTTCACGGCAATATATATATATATATATATATATATATATAAAGAATAAGTAAATTTAATGAGTCTTAAAATAATATCAAAGAATGAAATTTAATGGCAAGTGACTCAATAATAGCTACAAGGGCATCCTGTCGACGCGTTTTGTCCTTATTGGGGCTCATCAGGACAGGAATAGCGAAGATGTAATATTTAACACTAACACATTATGGGAAGTACAGCATCACAATTTGTGTCATCGTGCAAAGTCGGGTGAAATAGCACGATGGCACAAATTGTGGGCTAGGTGATGCTGTACTTCCCATAATGTGTTAGTGTTAAATATTACATCTTCGCTATTCCTGTCCTGATGAGCCCCAATAAGGGCGAAACGCGTCGACAGGATGCCCTTGTAGCTACTATTGAGTCACTTGCCATTAAATTTCATTCTTTGATATATATATATATATATATATATATATATATGTAGGCATTGACAATGCCGCATTGTATGTAGAAAATCATAATAGTACTGATGGTTTCTCTATTGAAAACGGAAGTATTTATTTACTTACGGCTAGGATTGTCCCATTGAAAACGGGACGTATGGTCAGTATATGTATAAATTCAATTTTATTCACGTATATCAGATAACTGGATGGCCAAATACAAGAACAGTATTCTAAATGGGGCCTTACCAGTGAAATGTATAAAATTTTAAATGTGCTCACTTTTTAAATTCGCCAGAAAATCTCTTAATAGAGTCAGGCATTTTGCTCGATTTAAAAACAATCTCATCTGTGTTGTCTGAATATAAGCTGCTCATCGAGACGAATACAAAGATGTCGTATATCGACAACAACTTGCAAGCTTATATCATTAAAATATATAAGTTGGACTTTGGTAGTAACGTCAATAAAATTTCATGCAATTCTGTAAATTGTGCTGATCAAATAAAATATAATTGCATATGTTCATTACGAACATACTCAGAAGCACTACACGATTTATTTAAGACCATTCACCGAAATTAAAATTACACCCCCAGTAGGTATAAAAACCTTGTAACTAAAGTACAAAAGAGACGCTGAAACAACGCAATAAACTGAAATCTTGCAAACTGTATATTTAACACCTAAGATGACGAGACAAAGTAACATTGTATTTTATGCAACATTAAACAAAGCAATTGACAGAAAATTACAACTTTATATTTAAGGCTCAAAGTGACCGGACAATATAATTACAAAGAAAGCAGACTATAAATTATAAACGCCCACGGGAAGAGATAATTACAACAGACAGAACTATATCAACAGAAATAGATGAAGATAAAGTCCTAACTGGCGCAAACAAAAATTAAACTAAATTACCACGAGAAATACTCAGTCACATCAAAATTTTCAAAGATCACACCCACTATAAAATTAATATCAGCGAAGTAAAAATAAACGTATTTCGGACTACAGCAAGCAACCACACATTACCGAACATAAATCTCATATACTAATTACAGCACGGTACAACTAAGTACAAAGACAAGCAACACAATTCTTTAAATAACCTAAAACAACAAGCTAAAAATAACAAGTAACCCGACGCAACCTAAACTAAAAATTAATAAACCCAAGCAAATAATAACAATACAAACCGCGAAATAGACCCCAATTCTTACAAAAATTTGAAATTAATTTAAATTAAAACAAAATATTAATTATTAGAACAACCCTCAGCCATAATGAGTTCGGATATGAGGATTTATCTCGAAACGATACCAACCTCAAATGGAGATCAATGTTTTCTTGGCAATTTTATAACAGAGTGTGAAATATTTTTGAAAATCTTTTACAAACACGGAGACAACGACAACAACGTTTACCCCTGAGCCTGATTATTAGTTAACTAACCGGACGGGCACTAATCGTAATGGCCAGCCGAGATGACATAGATCAGTGGGAAAGTTTTAATCGCATATTGATTGCATACTTTGGCGATCAACGTAACTTAAAATGCCTAGTAAGCGACTTAATAAACTTTAGAATGGAAAATAACCAATCCCATTACCAATTCGAAATAAAATGCCAAGATGTAAAAAGCTTAATCTTAACAAAACTAAAAATTGAACAACCCGACTAAAATATCAAACTTTTAAAAACAAAGATGTATGACAAAATAGCACTAAACGTATACCTAAATGCTCTATCAGATAAAATCAGATTCCAACGTCACCAGAACTTAGAGGAAGCCATGAATATGATAATAGAAGAAGAAAACGTAATGTATTACCGAAACAGATTATACAACCCCAATGCGAATAAAAGTTATTCATCAATAAAACTATACAAGCCGCGACACAAACAATTCACATCATTCAATGCACAAACAAACCAATGACTCAAATTTTAATAACGCAAATTTTAATAACCAATATAAACAATTTCCAAAACCAACGTTCAATTCAAATTTTACGAAACCTGCTTTCAACCCAGATTTAACCAAAACATAAATCAACACTGACCAGCATTCAGCGCGAACCCTATTAGAAATTTACTAATGACAAACAATAATAACAACCCTAACAGTTATTATAAACCCACACCAATGGATACCTCATCTGGTAACACCAAACAAAATACAAAAGTAACACACATCCGACCAAACCCTCATCAAAAACGCAACTTTACATCAGAAGAACTATTTTATCAAGAAGTAGAAGATTTTGATAATGACTAGAATAAATACATACTCCCAAGTACAAACAATCAACCAAACCATTCGAACAATATTGAACGCAAAGAAACATGCGAAATTTACGACGAGGACGACGAAGAAAACGCGTGCTTAAATTTTTAGATAGACCGTCTCATAAACGACCACACATAATAAATTTAAATAACTAAATCACCTAGTACTACCATACATAGAAATACCCCATGCCGAATTTAAACTATTAATCGATACCGAATCCTCAAAAATACTTATTAACCCCCGAACCGTAAAGAAACACTATTTAGACTATGTAGAAAAAGAAATATTTAAAATTAAAACAGCCCATGAGACAACCCTACAGTAATTCGTAGTTAATATACCCTTACCGAGAACATTTAATGTAAAAATGAAGCATAAATTTTGTATTTTCGAATTCAATGACAAATATGACGGACTGATAGGATAGCACCTTCTAAGAAAATTAGGAGCCAACATTGACATAAAAAACCGTTAACTAAGAACGAAATAGGACAAACCCAATTAAATTTTAAAATACGCAAGTCGAGCAAAAATACACAATAGAACCCCAAACAGAGAAAAAAATTAAAATCCCAGTAAATTCAAATAACAAATTAGGAATAATACATTTTATAACATTTTAACAAGGAGTAGAGACCCCAACCGCATTAGTACAAATAAAAGATAATTAGGCCATTACGACGATTTTAAATTCAAATGACTACCCCGTAGAACTATCATTAACCAACCCAATTAATGTAGAAGAATTAAATTTTAAGAAAATGGAAAAAGATGAAAATTTAGACGACAATTACACCCCCTAGAAAACGACGAAATGTTAAGAGAAAATTTAAGTAACATTCGCTTTAATACCGACATCAATCAAGGAAAGCAAAAAGCACTTAAAAATTTACGTTTTGAATACCGCGATATATTCCATTGTGAAGGAATACCCCTAACATTTACCAATACAGTCAAACATAACATCGAACTAACAGATAACAAACCAATATTTACGAAAGCATACGGATTACCTCAGACAAGCCAAGAAGAAGTCGATAGACAAGTAGCAGACCTACTAGACCAAGATATCATACAACACTCCAACTCACTATGGAGCAGCCCCGTATTAATAGTACCCAAGAAGTTAGACGCAGCAGAAAAGAGAAAATATAGAATTGTAATCGACTATAGAAAGCTAAATGAAAAAACGGTAGACGACAAATACCCTCTATCCAATACAACCAAAATTTTAGATAAATTAGGCAAGTGCAAAATATTTTTCAACATTAGAACTCGCCTCAGGATACCATCATGTAGAAATGGATGAAAAGAATACACCTAAATCAGTCTTCAGCACACCGAGAGAAAATTATGAATATAAAAGAATGCCATTTGGATTAAAGAACGCACCCGCAACTTTTCAACGAGTTATGGACAATATACTACGTGGGATACACAACGAAAAATGTCTTGTGTACCTACACGCTATCATAGTTTACTCAACATCATTAGTGGAACACATAGAAAGAATAAGAGAAGTATTTGAAAGACTAAGAAAGCACATTTTAAAGTACAATTAGATAAGAGCGAATTTATACAGAAAGAGTAGCATTCTTAGGACATATAATAACACCCCAAGGGGTCATGCCAAACCCCAATAAAACAAATGCAGTACTAAATTATCTCTTACCAAAAACGAACAAAGAAATTAAAGGATTTTTAAGACTTAGTGGTTACTACCGCAAATTTATTAAAGGATATGCTCAAATAACCAAGCCCCTGATAAATTGTTTAAAGAAAGGAAATAAAATTAAACACACTCCAGAATTTATTAAAGCCATAGATATAATTAAAAGTATATTAATAAATCACCCCGTATTAGAATACCTGGACGTTTTGAAGCCATTCATATTAACGACAGACGCATCAAGTGTAGCATCAGGCGCAGTATTGAGCCAAGGAACAGAAGGTAACGATAAACCCATCAGCTACGCATCCAGAACCCTAAATGAAACCGAACAGAAATATAGTACGATAGAGAAAGAATTGTTAGCCGTAGTTTGAGCAACAAAGTATTTTAGACCATACCTATACGGACGAAAATTTTACATACACTCCGATCGATCATAGACCATCAGTATGGCTATGCACACTTAAAAACCTAATTTAAATTTACAACGATGGAGAATCCGATTAGAAGACATGACTACAAAATCATTTACAAAAAAGGAATTTATAATAATAACGGAGACGCCCCAAGTAGAATACAGCTCAACGCACTGACAACGGGATCAATTATAGGAAACGTAGACGAAACGGAAATAAGAGAAGATCCAGACGAGATGGACAGAATACACCCAAACAAAATGAAGAGCCAAAAACCGCGATTACAATTAAAACGAAGCAATCGATATAAAACCCAATCAATTTATAATTACGGAAGTTTTGAATAACCCTAACCCCGTAATATATACAAAAACAGACAATAAAAGGATATACCAAATTCAAATAACCAAAGACGACAATGAAGAACAAATAATTAAAATTCTAAAGGAATACACCCCCGACAAAAAATGATTTTACTTTTACTTTAACACCAAAACTTGTATAAACGATTTTCAGAATTATATGTTAAATTATTCAATAACGCTGGCCCTGGACTTATCAGATGCACAAGAGAGTTAATAACATTAGACGACCATGACGAAATAAACGATGTAATCCAAAGTCAACATGAAGGAAAGGCAAACCATCGTGGAATTAATGAAATAATAAAGCAACTCAGAAGAAGATATTATTTCAAGGACATGAAAGAACTAACTACAGACTTTATTAATCAATGTGAACTATGCGACAAAGCGAAATACACAGGAAACCCCCCAAAAATACTCTTAATGCTAACTAAAACACTTGACAAACCTTTTCGTAAATTATGTGCCGATACTCTAGTAGTACAAGCGCAAAACTATTTGACAATTGTAGACGCATTTACAAAAATAGGCCAAGCAATACCAATCACCTCTAAAAATAGCATTGACGTAACCCAAGGATTTTTATAGTACTATACATTTTATGGAACACCCGAAACAATAACATTAGATAACGGCAATGACGTTAAAAATGAAACTATACAAAACACTTTAGAACTCCACAAAATAAAAATTCATTTCATAACTGAAACCTACCCTGAATCCAACAGAATAATCGAAAGACTACATTCAACCTTGATAGAACAAATTCGATTACTAAGATTAACTTATAACAAAGAACATATTACTAATTTAATGTCATACGCACTAATCGCCTATAATAATGCAATCTATTCATCAACCAATTTCACGCCATTAGAATTAACTTTAAGACGTTCAGATTCACGCATTATAACAAAGAAGTATATCAGCATTACGCCAAGGACCATAAGGAGAAACTAGAAATAACCTATGACAAAGTAAAGGATAAATTATATAACGACAAGGAACGTATCACCACAACCCGTAATAAAAATACCGACGCAACTAAATTTTCAATAAGACAAACCGTGTACGAGAAAAATTTTCAAAGCAAACGACACAAAACGGCACCCAGAAATTTAGGCCCATTTAAAATTAAAAGAATATCGGACACAAACATAGCCGTAGTAGACAACGGCAAAATAACAATATATATTCACTTGAAAAACTTAAGACACCCTATACTTTCAGATGGACAATCCCCACCCTTACCGTCAACCTTCACCCAAGTAGAACGGACGCCGAAATAATAATTGAAGATATAGAAAACAACCCCGGTATACTACCAATAAAATTAGGAAGTATACCATAGACTGTTGAACCTTTGCACAAAAACTCGACTTAACAGAATGAAAACAAGAATTTCAAACAATCAAAAACAATTATTACCGATTAAAACAATCAATGGACACAACAAAATTCGGAAAGGAATGCGCAATAGAAATGATGAACTATGACAGCATAATAGAAAGTATTTTGAGAAACATAGAAGATAAATTTAACCGACTAATACTCACAGAACAAACGGCAAGACGAAAAAGAGGACTAATCAACGGATTAGGAAACATAATAAAAAATGCTATCACAGGCAACTTAGATAATCAAGACGTAGAACGTTATGATAACGCAATACAACAATTAATAGAACACCAAAACGTTATAAAAACCATAATTAGCAACCAAATATCATTAACTCAATCAACAATTATAAAATTCAACGAAACGCTAGGAAATTTAGAAAGAAACCAAGATAGAATAGCCAACCGAATACAAACCCTTGAAACTAACATGCAAACTACCATGTGAGGCATGCGAGATTTAATTAGATTCAATACAACATTCACCCAAATAATATCAACCTTTACCTTAATTCAACAAATTGTAGCTACGTTAGAAAACGCAGTAACATTTGCAAAATTAAATACCCTACATTCCAGTATCATAGAACCAATTGATTTATTAAAAGAATTATTAAGAATTAGATCATTTATAACCAACAGTAAATTACCCTTTGATGTAATAGAATCAAACATCCTAATATTTGAAAAATAGCTATAGTTAAAGACTATGTAAAAAATAAACGACATAACATTTTTAATAGAGATCCCGATAGTAGAAAATAACATGTAAAATTATTATCATTTATTTGCTTTTCCAATGAAAATTACTAGCATGTATCAAGTTATTATACCCAAAACCAAATTCCTATCCTTAAATGAACTAAGATATGGCTATACAAACGAAAAATGCAACGAAGTCACACCCAGTAAATATTTATGCTAATCGTTGACAACAACAACTACTCAAGAAGACAGCCCTTGCAAAGTACAATTATTAAAATTTTCAAATCATTACAAAAACTGTGAAGCCAAACCCGTACAAATTACCAATATGAAAATTCAAAAGTTACGGAAAACAAATGGATAGCCATTTTCCCCACAGAAGTAATAGTAACAGTCCACTGCAATCAAGACGAAAACAACTTAGCACTAATCGGAGGTAAATGAATAACCCTCAAAGAAAATTGTAATTTAAAACTGAAAAATTAAATAATCAGAGTTTATCAAGATTTCGTAGCAACCAAGAAACTAGCAAACTTACCATAATTACAAATCAAGACAACGCCAACCGAAGATGAAAAAATAATTCAAAAACACATGCAACTAGAACATCTAGAACTAGACGACCTCAACCACGCCATGAAACTGATGGAAAACTATAAGGTACATTTGAGTAAACTCAAAACGCCCAAACTACACTACGATAACATTAGTGTTTGGACAATTGTATTAATCATTTTGACTATTTTATTGATCATTTATGTAAATTACAAAATGTATATTAGATATAAAAATAAAGAAAACAGTTTTAGATTTAAGGAAACAAAGGTAAACAAAGAAACAAATATATCATTAAAAACTATGAATTTTAAGCAATGAAATTAAATAACAAATTTTAAATTAAAAATTTAGAAAAGGGAAACCCTTAATTTTTTATGTACGTCGGGAGGAGTTATGTATCCCCCAATTGAGATATGTATTATAAAATAGAATAATTAGGAAACCATTACAAAGTGTTAAGAATACGCTAAGTAAAGTGCAGCAATGTAATACAAGGACAGTTTTTAAAGTTTATTAACAGTTCATTGTAATACAAAAAAAAAATTATAAAGTTTATTAACAGTTCGTGAGAACGGATGCGATACTTTGTATCCGAGACGATAGTGACACTGCAGGTGGCAGGTCACAGACGGTCGAGATATCGTGATAACTTGGAAATTAAGATTATAACTTTGTATTTATGAATAGTATTAAGAAATAAGCAGACGCGAGATCTGCAAGTTTCCACAGCCGTGTGAGGGGTAGGGACATTATAAAAAGCCCGGGAGCTCAAGGACCCGGCAGTCAGTCAATGTATTCAGTTTTAACATTGCAGTTGCTTAGGCTACTCACAATAGTACATTTAATAGTTATTTTCGAATTTAGAGTAATTTAAATCAAGTTTTGTAGAATTCCATAATTAATGTCAGTTTAAAATAAATTTGTTAAGAAGTTTTGGAACGGGTTTTAAAAAAGCAGCTCCCATGGCTCGAACCTTAACTCGCGTATAGTAAATTATGAAAAATGAATTGATATGGATAAAGGGATTAAAAAATGTATAGGCAAAATGAATACAAGATAGCGTGTTTTTGAAGAATTTACAATAATTATTAATATTTAACATGCAACGGTTATCATTTCAAGAAAGTAGCACAAAATTGTTTAAAAATAATAACGGAGTTTTTTAGAGGCTATTGTAATGGTGTCAAAATTTGATCTGGATATTTTGAGCACCAAAAAAAGTTCAAATGCATGAAAAATTCAAATACAACAAAAACGCCTCTCATTTAAATTATATTTTTTACTATTTTAGCCAATAAAATAAAGTAAAAGGTTCTAGGTTACATTAAAAACGCAAAACATTACAGTATATATTTTTATTGTACATCAAATACAACTCATATTGACAAATAATTTTTTTCATTTTAGCGTAGACCGCAGTGGTCTTAACGTCCTAACCTCTGTGTTTCTCAGTGGGCCAAATGATGTGCAATACATACATTTTTCAATATACTTGGTAAATAATTTAGATTACTATTTTATTTAAATTATTAAAAATTAGTTATTGTTATAAAACATATGGCATACCTACATCTGTTATACGGACGTTGCTTTCTCTATTGGGCTATTGGTTTAATTTTAAGTTTCTTGCTTTTACTTTCTTGGTTCTACTTTGGGACCAGTTGACCTACTGACCTACTTTGGGTCCATAGTCGCATAGACTTTGAGACCAAAGTATTACACTCTTTTAGTTGAATGATCTACTTTAGGTTCATAATCAAGTTGTTTTTAGTCGATTGACCTACATTGGGTTCATAGCCACATTGAGTTTGGGACATTTGATTTTGAAGTGTCAAAAATGTCATTTACGTTCCTTATCCATATTCTTCTTTCAAAGCGCGACATAAACAAGTTAGATATGAATGGTGAAGGGCTGTTTCCCATTGCAGTTTCTTCATGTTGTTTGTACAACTTGTTGTTAAATTGAAAACAGTTCTGGGACATGCAATGTGCAACAAGCTTGAAATACTCTTCGATTTTATCGTTATGAACGTTACTATCTATTGGAGTATCCTTTAAATATGTCAAATAACGTAGTATAGGAACAGTAGGGAATAATGATCTGACGTCAAATGAAATTAAGATTTCGTTCTTTTCTCATGTGAGATCCTCAACTTTATTAATAAATTTTAAAGAGTTTTGTACAAACTATTTATTTTTAAATTCTTAGGTTCATTTGACAACCACTGTGATAATCGGTAAGTTGATGAGTTAATACTTAAAACAATTAGTCTCATCAATTTATCTTTCTTACGAATTTTTGGCAAGCAGTACATTTTTGAAATTTCAGAGTTTGAAACTTTCAATTTTAAATTTAAATGTGGGTAAAATTATGTTTGAGTATTCCCTCAAAACAGACTCTGTTGTTTTTACCATTTTATTTAGAGGGTTCTCATTTTTCCTCTTTGTGACTATCAGTCTATAAGAACCCCTAAATATCAAAGTTGTTACTCTATTAACACAGTCCTGTTTGTTTAGAATGACCAGCCTATTACTCTTGTCTGCTTTCAAATAATAGCAATCCTTTTGTCTAATTTATTAATAATCGGAAAGTCTTTGCTTGCTTGTTCTAAAACTTTTCTTGCGGAGGAACGCAAGTTATCCAAAAGTTGAACTTTGCAAGCGAGTTATAAATCCCCCAAATTAAAATATATGTATATTCAAATGAAACTATTAAATCTTAAGAAATAGATTGTTACATTGTATAATTGAGGGATACATTGTAAAAGATTAATGAAAGTTCATAAACCAGACATGAGAACGGAAGCAGTTACTTTGTATTCCAGACGTAATATGATACTGCAGGTGCAGGTCAGAGTAGGTTATAAGACAACAATTATAAAAATTAAGATTATTAAAATGTAATACTTTGTATTGTATCAAGAAATAGCAGACATGAGATCTGCATTTCCCACAAGTGATGTAAGAGCAGGGATAGCAAAAATACCCTCAGGAGCCCAAGATGGCCAGTCGATCTCGAACTTCTTAACTTTAGCATTGTTGGTTGTTCAGCTACCCATTAGTAATTAGTAATTATTAAACTTTGATTATTGTTAATTGAAACGTTAATGAATATAACGTCCCAGTTGTAAAAAATCATTATTGTAATTATTATAAAAATACACTTGACAGGAGTGTTTTGAAAATAAAGTCTTTTTTAAAAAGAAGCTCCAAGTAGCTCAAAACCTATCTGGCGCAGTCGATTGTAGGATTGCAGAAGGACACTAGCGAATAAAAAATAGAGGAACTGGTGGTCGTGAATTTTAATTCTTTATCTGGAAAAAAACCAATTGGACGAAGTACAAAAATCGACCAAGTCTAACAAAGAGGAAAATCTATAATGAGACTGGCAATCAAATTATAGTAAGTACCATAAGTTCATTTTCCTAACCATTTTCAATTGCATATTGATATTAGCTAGTAAGAAACAAAGAAAAATTATATATACGCATTTTTGCACAATTTATTACAATTTTATTATGATTTATTAATCAAAAGATTTATTCAACAAAAGTTTAAGCTTTAGTGTATAATTATAACACAATTCTTTGTACCATTTTATTACAGCAATTATTATTCAGAAAATCTGAAATATTTGATTCTCATCAACTTTATAATCTCTTAGAAGGTTTATAATTAAACACTTTTATTGCAACAAATTAACGAAGGTACATAATTACAAACATTTTATGTACTGTATTATTGCAACAATTTAATGAAATAATCATTTAGCAGAAATCTGAAACCGATGTAATTATAACCAAGGTTATTATAATTACACACAATATACGTATCGATAAGTAATTCTTTAATAACTTTAGTATAAACTCGACTGCAAAATAATTTATAGAAATAAACACTAATAACATTAAACTGTATCTAGATCAATTTCATTATACGACGGAAACAAGCACTAAAGGTATTTTCATTTTGCTTGCGAAACTTTTTAAAATCTTTTTATAAACAAGATAAAACACAATGTTTTTCTTCTACGCTTAATAATGAGTAAGCTGACGGGCTTAGCATTAACATTGATTGCAAATCGCGATGATCTCACAGAATGCAACGATTACAAACGGATGTTAATAGCATATTTCGGATACCAACGTAATATCAAATGTCTTATCCGAGATCTAATAAATTTACGAATAAAATCTAACCAATCACCATATCAATTCGGTATGAGATGTCAGGATGTACGAAGTTTAATTTTGACCAAACTATCTGTAAGGGTCAACAAAAAGATCATTTAAATTTTGAAAAATAGAAAAAGCATCGTTTGAACGTTCAAAGGTACTTGAGAGTAATTACAGAAATATTTTTGCTGGCTTTCAGAAAATATAAATTTGATGGGAAAAATAAATGTTAATATTTTATTCAGGGGCTAGTTTTTGAATGGTATAAAACTGTATATATTATCGATCATTATATTATGCAAGTTTTGGATTAGTTTATTTTAATTATTTCAACAGATAGAAAAAAAATGGGTTAAACAATCTTTATTGTTGTGAAGTAGGGAATTCTGTGTTTGATTGATAGAGCTAGCCGTGGAAAACAAATTCAAAAAATCATAGAATATCAAAAAGGGTTGATATTCACACCAATAAAAATAGCAACACCAATCATAAAAGGGCATATCACAGCAATATATATATATATATATATATATATAAAATAAGATGTTTCTGTAAACAAACTTTTAAGAAAATAATAAAAGCTTATTGACGAATACAAATCGTGCTAGTAGTTATATAGCCATTAACAAAACATTAGCTTTATTACTTTACAGGGGAGGAAACTTTCACTGACCGATGGTTACGGCTTTGTTAAACCTCATCAGAGCAGATTAGTTTCCAACCCTATGAAGTAATCAAAGCTATTATACTGATATAATTTCGAAACAATCTCTGTACTATGGCAAAAGTAAATAAAACCGCCATCGGGAGATAAAACACCAATACTAAGTACAGAATTGAATCAAAACTACATAGTAGATTCTATATAACTACTAGCCCGATTTGTGTTCGTCAATAAGCTTTTATTATTTTCATAAGAGTTTATTTACAGATACATCTTATTTTATATATTGTTCTACACCATTTCCTATTGCAGACTGCAAATAACTTGTCTATTATATATATATATATATATATATATATATATATATAATATATATAGTTTTTAAAATGCTAAATTTTTGTTTTGAGCTTAGAAATATCTTAAAAAAAGTTATTCTAACTAAGAATTTGGGTAGGTCATTTTTCTGTTAAAGTTGTACAGATGTATCAAACTTACCTGGCGTATGTATCGCATTTTATTATTTTTAAAATTTGTTTGTCAAATGCCAAAGGGTAAATAATTAGGCTATCTTAAGTATTGCAAATGATCTTGCCAAAAAAATTTATTTTGACAAGATACTAAATGAGTTTTCGTAGATTAAAACCCAAAAAATATAATTTTATTTTATAATTTTGTTTTTAATTATAAACATGGTGCTATTATCAGTTTTGTTCATTTGTTTTAAACATTTTCCAATTTATCTTCAGATATCATGTTCCTACATTTTTAAAACAAGTTATTTTGATTTTATTGTATTTATTACAATAGGGTTTTTTGTTCTATTAAAAAGTGTTGTGTTGTTCCTTTTCAGTTCTTTATATAATAAAGTTTTTAAAATAAAAAGTTGTTTTTATTATTTTAAATTAGATTTTTATTATGTAATTACAAAGTTTAGTGGGAATTATGTATTAAAATTGATTTAAAATATTAAACAATTTTTATGTTTCAATAACAGTAACAAGATATTTATATACTAAAGCTGCTTGTGATTCTCTGATTACTTGCGGTCGCCTTGTTAATGCTTCGAAGTAACAGAGATAATATTTATTTACAAGTTAAAATATTGATATGAACGTATACATTAACATTAAAGACATGACACACACACGGGGAATATTTTAAAGTCTGTGTGTGCGTAATTAAATTTCTAATATCCTTAACACTAGAAGTGCAATCACCTTAGACTGTAAAACTGAAAACAAGTTTCTATATTAAAGCTTTGCGACGATGGTGTTTGGTGAAGATGATGTTTATGGTTGTAAGTAGATAACCCGTGCTCGAGTTACGCTGAATGCGATGCGGCACATCGTGAAGGTGATTAAAGTTGGATTTCAATGCTTCGGCTGGTGGGTCACTGGTGTACAGGCGCCTTTCAAAGTTGGTAAAAATTAAAGCAATTTGATAGCGCAATGTTCCCAATACTTGTTCGTTGGCGTTACGTGCTTTAGGAGCTGGTGCTGATGCAGTGATGGCTTTGGAGGTGAATCGGTCCACGTTACGGCGGGATCCTGTCCATAGCGTTGTGGAAGTTTACTTCATTTTATCCCGTTAGATTTGGCGGTCACGGCGAGATAATCTGAAAGAAAACTCTTAAGTGTTCCCTCCAAGAAGTTTGGTGACGTTTTTAAAAAGAAAATAATAAGAAATGATTTGTTATAATGTTTGGAGCTCCTTCTATTCCGAGATTTGTTTGTATTTTGAAGGGTGTCAGACGAGTACATTATTGTTTGAGGGATGTTTTAAGTATATGTGTTATTTATTTGCATGCCGCGTGGTTTTGGTTATTAGTTAGGAGTATGGTTGGTTGCATACTTCCTACATACTAAAAGAAAAACCGTAGTATTTATAGGCGCCTATTACCGATTTCGCATCTTGGCACTGTCGTATAATTACGGCATCATCACCATTTTGTTTGTTTTCGACCTTACTTGAAGTCGGTTTGACGCAGCATTAACTTCTTTTCTATTCTGTGCTAATCTAAAAAGTTCTAAATACCCTTCACAACCTGAATTTCTAATAATTTGACTAATATAGCTTGGTCTAGGTCTTCTTATACTCTTCTATCTTTTTCCTATCAAATTATTAAAAATTTAATACATCGTCCAGTTAAAGTTACTTTTGGGTTATCAGACTCAAAAGCTCATCAATGCTCAATATGTTTTGAGCAAAGTAATTTGATTTAATGCCCGCTGTCGAATTGTAGTGTAAAATTCTGTACAAAAAAGCAGATGCATGTACTATAACCACGCATTTAAACAAAACGAAACCCCATTTGAACCATTTTAAATTCACTAATTACCTCTGCATGAGCTTTAAAACGGCGCTTTATAGAAAAACGTTAATGCGAAGTTCTTACGTTTGAACCTCAAAACAACACCACCAGAATAATTTATTGATTTTAGACGCAAGCTGTGTACTAATGTAAATTCAGGTAGAAAACTCTCTGAAATGATGCCCTTTACGCAGCTGCTCGCGAAATTTGTGTGTTCTTTTATAAATACTCCGTAGTAAAATAACTGTAGGTCGAGTAATTTTCAATTTCTTGTTGCTTCAGATGTTAAAACAAATTACTAATAAGTATAACTTTTTACTTATTAGTAAACTTTGTTCCTCTTAAACAAAAGTGTAGATGCTCCTTATCAGCTGAAGAGTTTTATCAACTTGCCAGTAGATGGAATATATGTTTAGTTTGTACATTATCAGCAATATTATGTATAAAGCAGATTTTGTCTTAAATGAATCCCTGGATTTTAAATCAATTTAATATTTTTTCGCAGCGAAATGATTGTCTTTCTTTATTCGTAAAGAATGACACTTAATGTTTGCTGTTTGGTCGTGATCTTACCATTATGGATTCAAGTATCCGTAGTATGCTTACTATAACTACTGGATTTTTTGAAGTTTCGTTTTAGTAATGATAGTTCCTCGCAAATACTAATTGATGAAGCAATCAAGTAACCTCACTTTCCAATTCTGCTTGGTGCGTTCTCATGTTACCTTTTGGATCAGTGGCGTATCCAGCCCGAGGTTCTGGAGGGGCAAAGTAAAAAAATAAAATATTGTTGGTCATTGTGCGTGGATTTATTGTTTACGATTCGCAAGACTTATTAATTATTGTCACTTTTTGTTTTACAATGATAGGTGGTTATTATTTAAAAATTATTTTCTAAGAAGTGCAAAATAAAAAGAAATATGTGAACTAAATTCATTATAACAAAACTAAAGTTAAATTATAGAGGTAACTTTACTAACAGGAAAATATTCGAAGAAAGCTCTTAAGCATAAGTAGAAGAAGAAATATTATTTTACTACATTATTAACATAATAATAACATACATTCACTCCAACTCACTACACGCATAAGAAAACAGATTGTTACATATCAAAATTTGAAAAAGTTTATATAATTCTAGGACACTGAACGTGGTAACCGATTTAAATAACAATATTGATTTTGCGTGCCTTTTTCTACAGTTCCGAGAGAATTTCTTCAGCTGTTGCTGAGATTGATGGATATATGTATGAAAGAATTAACCCATTTAGTCGGTTCTCACCTGTTGTATTGCGAAGATAGGATTTTAGAAGTTTAATAGTGATTCTGTACTAACAGGTAATGTCCAAAAAATTTTCAGCAAGGTATAACTATTTGGATATACAATCTCGTCACACATTTTTAAGGCATTTAATGCTGATTTTGAAATGTCTTCTAAGGCATAATTCTGAAATTTTCTGTACCATAGTTTGAATTCCGCAGATGCTACTGATAGATTCACATTTCCAGTATCAACTTTGTAAAATTAAATTAAACGATCAAATCGAGGAAGTTCATTGTTGCAGTTTTTATTTTGTGCAGGAATTAGGCAGTTAAAGGATGTTAAAATGTTTAATGAATCTATGTTCAAACTGAGTAATGGTGTCATCTAAAAACGGAATGAATATATAAAGTTTGTAATACTGTTCTGTTGTTTCTGTTTGACAGTTCGCTGTATTTCGTTGAACGGTTGTTAACCTGGATTTCTTTAATTCACTTTGGAAATTTTCTTTTACGGTTTTTTTGCTTCATCAAATATACTAGAAAATGATGCATCTGACGCTTCTCTTATAGATTTAAGTTTTTCTATGTAATTTTCGGCTAGTGTAACGGCATGGAATAAATCAATATTTTTTGTTTGAAGTATTTTTGATAACGGAAGCGTAAATGCAAAAACAGTTTCTGCGACTAAAAAGGAAATTATATATTTTGAAGAACTGAGTGTGTTTAGTAATAAATTTGCTCCAGGAGATGCGTCTTTTTCATGCCATTGGGATATTTCATCAGGTGCAGATACTAAGGGCATGAAAAGTTCTTTCATTACATTTATTGAATCTTGCCGCTGAACCCATCTAGTGGGGCAAAGTTGTTTAAGCCTATTCCGACGTGACTTTAAATGTTCAGGTAATTCATCAATCTTCTGAGTTAATACATGTTGACATTTGAACGTGTTAAAAAAGTTGTAAGCACTTTCTATGATTCCCATGCAATTTCTTATAGGTTATACAGAACATGCGTCGGAAATTGCTAAATTTAAAAAATGTATTATACAGTGCACATATAGCGCAGTAGGATAAGATTTTTTAACTACTGCTTGAACGCCATTAAAACTACCACTCATTGAAGCTGCACCGTCCTATCCCTGCCCTTAAAGATTGCTTAAGTCCACACTAAAGCTGACAAGATTTTCAATTATTACTTTCCCTAGATTTATACCAGTAGTTGACAAAACAGGCACAAACTGTAAAACGACTCTTCTACAGTTTTATTTTTCAAGTACCTTACCCAAAGAACAAATTGCTCTATTCTCACTACATCTGCAGGTTCGACTGCTAACACAGAAAAAATTTTGCATCCTTTACATCAGAAATTAGTTTCTTCAAGATAATCTGATTGCATGCAGAGATAATTTCGTTTTGTGTTGTAGAACTTATGTACGTAACATTTTTAGCGCAGTTTAGTAAATGATTTTTTAGAATAAGATCCCCTGCACCAACTCGTAATTTTAGTAAAGCCCGGAAATTGCCCTCTCCAGGTGTTACTTCAGATAAGTCAGTAATATTTAATGGACCATAATCGCGATGTCCCCTCAATGGAAGACAATAGCGACCACACAATATTACTGTATTTATAATCGGCACTAAGCTTATTCTATTCTCCTGTGCTTGCACGTCATGGTTTGAAAATAGTAGTTTATCTATTGGCTGCTGAACATTTTGCATTACTTTCTTAAAATTTAAATATTTTATAACCAATTCTTTATGGTATTCTGCCTTTTCATGCAAATTAAACTTTTCTCCACTTTTTTCCATGAGCGAAATGCGTTTCTACATAAAGCACCTACTTCTTGACAGCTTATGTGGCCTACGTCTCTCTTTGCATAAAATGCACAGAATTGGCAGTAAACACCATCTTCCTTAACTGAATAAATAAACCATGTGTATTGATCCAAATATTTTTCATTGAATTTCCTTAAATATTTCCCTTCTTGTTTGGCTGGAAAATTAAAACTTGGCGGTGGGAACCATAGGTCATTTACTGCCTCACATTTTTCTTTATCTCTCAACATTTTTTTAGAAACAATAGCTATATCGTTTAAAGGATGAGCTTGAAATGGACGAAGAGGTTGATGGTTGTAACTGTAATTCGGATATAACCGGAAACCTTTACTATCTGAAGTACCTGAGTTGGTTACAACACAATTACTATTCTCAATATGGGGATTATCTATTTCAATTTGTTTATTTTTTTTAACAAAACTCAGTAAACTACTTTGGCAAACTCGCTTCATTTTAGTACAGGAACAGGAATAGTTGTCTGAAAAGGACACAAATTATTAAACGCTTCTGTAGAGTAAAAACAATAGCTTATTAACTCCTATCTGATAATCGGTTTGTCCTTTGCTTAAATAGTTATTAACAAATAAAGTATATACCTGTTGTATAAGACAAAATTACGCTAATACTACATCTAAACTAAACCACGGCAGAAAAGAACAGCAATAAAAATTATAAAATATATAACAACGTCCATTTCGAATGGACCTGCACCTTGCCGAAGTTCTAGATTACTAGAACAGGTGAAATGGCTTGCGTGTTCTAATGAGCTAAAGAGCCAAACTACAGGTCCAACCAAAGTAGTAGGGTCGTTAGTGAGGAACCAGACTAAGAGAGGTCCCCGAAAGAGGGCAGCGGCTCTTTCGGTACTTAGATTGGCAGAGACCATAGGGGTCGGTATGGCAGTCTAAGACACACTACCGCGATGTGGAAGGCAACGGGAAACCACCACATTACCTCCCAAGTACACAGCGCACCTAAATTATAATAAAATGATGGCATTCTCTGGGGTAAAAGATTCCGGAGTTAAAATATTCCCCCATTCGGATCTCCGGGAGGGGACTACTTCAGAGGATGCGATCGGAAAGTTAAGAATAAGAGTCGGGAACATTTTGCGAGTCGGAGCGTGGAATGTTAGAACTATGAAGCAAGTGAGTAAGCTAGAGAACCTAAAAATCGAAATGAATAGGTTATCATTAGACATAGTAGGGATCAGCGAAGTTCGGTGGCCAGAGGCGGGGGATTTTTGGAGTGGAGACTTCAGGGTAATTCATACAGGTGCCGAGGAAGGAAATACGAGTGTAGGGATAGTTATGCGGAAAAAGATAGGATACTGTGTAAAAAATTACTTACAAAAGAATGAAAGAGTACTCATGGTTAGATTAGAATCTAAACCGGTAAACACAGTAATAATACAAGTATACATGCCCACCTCTAGCTACAGTGACGAAGAGGTAGAAGCAACCTACAAAGAGATCGAAGACATATTTAGACACGTAAAAGGACATGAAAATTTAATAATTACGGGGGATTTTAATGCAGTGGTAGGTGAGGGTAGGAAAGGAGCGATAGTACGTTTATTTGGTTTAGGCACTAGAAACGACAGAGGAAATAGGCTGGTAGAATTTTGCGACAAGAACAATTTAATCATTACAAACACATTATTTCAACATCATGCTACAAGACGATATACGTGGAAGATGCCAGGAGATATAGGAAGATATCAAATAGATTATATTCTTGTTAGACAACGGTTTAGAAATCAAGTAAAAGACTGTAGAAGCTACCCAGAAGCAGATATAGACACTGACCACAACATCGTAATTATGAAGGCCGCACTTAAATTTAAAAATTTGAAAAAAAGAAACGGAAAAAGGCACTTGGACTTACAGAAACTAAAAGAGAAAGATATTCAAGAAAGATTCGAAAAAAGGTCAAATGAATTGCTCAAAGATATCGGGAAAATATCTGATACTAAGGAAGTAGAAACAGAATGGAATAACATTAAATCCAGCCTCGACATGGCGGCCAGAGATATTCTGGGGTATACACAAAAAGTAAATAAGAAACCATGGATAACAAAGGATATCCTGAATTTAATAGAAGAAAGACGAAAATACAAAAATAAATCAGACGAAACACGAAAACAGAGATACAAAGCCATAAAATGGGAAATTATTCGAAAATGCAGGAAAGCTACAGAACAATGGATTGATGAAAAGTACCAAGAGGTACAAACTAAGATGGAAGTAGGAAAAACAGATGAAGCATACAAACTAATTAGAATCAATTTTAGGGATATAGAACCGTATAGCAAAAATATAAGGGACGCGGGAGGAAATGTCATTATAGAAAATGTAGAGAAAGTGGGTAGATGGCAAGAATATATAGAGAATTTATATGCAGGAGAAGAACTAACTGCGTTAGAAAAGGAATCAGACATTGAGAATGATGACTTGGGATATCCTATACTTAGAGATGAATTTGAATTAGCATTAATGAGTCTGAAAAATGGTAAGGTGCAAGCAGAAACTCTAAAAACCGCTGGACAAGCAGTAACAGAACGTCTCTTCCAACTTGTAAGCTATATGTATGTGACAGGCGAGATACTCAAAGATTTCAAGCGTAGCATCATAGTAACTATACCAAAAAAGAAAGGTGCGGATAGATGTGAAAATTTTCGAACAATAAGTTTGACAGCACACGTGTCAAAAATATTAACTAGAATTGTGCAAAGACGAATGGAAAAGCGGGCGGAAGAAATACTAGGAGAAGACCAATTTGGGTTTAGGCGAAACAGGGGAACACGGGAGGCTATTTTAACTCTGAGGGTGATAATGGAGAAAACAATAGAAAAAGGGGAAAGCGTGTATATAGGGTTTGTAGATCTGGAAAAAGCATTTGACAATGTAAAATGGAAAAAATGTTCAAAATACTCAAAAAGATTGAAATGAGTTATAGGGATAGACGGATAGTACATAGCTTATACAAAGAGCAAACAGGAGTAATAGAATTAGAGCAGGAACGTAGAGAAGTAAACATCAGGAAAGGGGTAAGACAGGGATGTTCCCTATCCCCACTAATTTTTACTTGTACATTGAGGAGGCAATGAATACTGTCAAATGCAGGAAGACATTTGGAATTACTATGCAGGGACAAAAATTGATATGCTTAGATTTGCAGATGATATAGCGGTATTAGCATCTAGCAAGGAAGAGTTAGAAGCTGCTCTCAATGAAATGGAATCGGTTCTAACAGAGAGATACGGTATGAAAATTAACAAAAGTAAAACTAAAGTACTAGTATGCAAAGGAGGAAAATAAATCAAAAACAAGAATACAAATATGTAACACGAACTTACAAGAGGTTAAGGATTTCTGCTACCTAGGAAGCCAAATAACGCAAGATGGGAAAAGCACAAAAGATATAAAACAAAGATTAGCACAAGGTCGTGCTACTTTTAACAAGAAAAGCAACTACTGTGCTCAAAGACCACAAACATAGAAACAAGGAAAAGATTGCTCAAAACATATGTGGAGCACAGCACTGTATGGCTGTGAAGCCTGGACAGTGGGAGAAGCGGACAAGAAAAAGGTAGAAGCCTTTGAAATGTGGTGCTACAGACGTATGATGAAGATATCATGGACAGACAAAGTTAAGAACGAAGAGGTACTAAAAATGGTAGGGAAGAAAAAATATGTGGAAAACGGTAAAAATAGGAGAGATAGGATGATAGGCCACATACTACGGCATGAAGGAATAGTGCGAAATATACTAGAAGCAGAGATAGGAAAAAAGAGAAGAAGAGGTAGACCTAGGTTAGACTACTGCACACAGATAGTGAAAGATGTAGGCTGTAGGAGTTTCAGGGAAATGTGTAGGCTAGCTCGGAAGAGAAATCAATGGAGGTACGCATCCAACCAGTCTCAAGATGGATAAATTAATGACGAAGAAAGTAGCTGTACTTAAACATGATATTTATTATAAGCAACTACAAGCATTGGAGGGGTAGTATTCTCGAATAATGGTAATTGCGTGAAAGCATTTACTGGAAAGCTATTATTTCGGCAAATGTCTAAGTGTTGGGGGATCTTGGCAGCCACAGGTTGCTTAATCCCTTTCAATAAATCTCTGTGAAATAGGGCATAATATTAGAAAACAATATAAGGGGAACCGAGCTGTATTGCTGTGTGAGAATTTCAGGGAACTATGTAGGTTAGTTTAGAAAAGAAATAAGTGCAGGTACATGTCCACCCAGTTTTGAGACGGGAAACCCAATGACGAAAAAATAAGCGCAAACAAATCTGATGATTATTATAAAGAACTAGTTGTTTGTTGTGAAATATCTGCAACTAATGTTGACTGTGCGAAAAGACATATTGGAAAATATATTAAATCAGTAAATGTTCAAGTTCTGGGGGAACTTGACAGCCACAGGATGCTTACCCCCCTTCGCAACCACTGAATGTCGGAGAAATAGGATATATAATTGTAAAACAATAGAAGATGACCGAACTACATCTAACAAGAAAGAACGGCGCCTATGATGAAAGACAACAAACATAGAACAAAAAGTTGTTGAAAGCGTATGTGTGGAGCACAGCACAGACAATATGCCTACGAAATACGAGCAGTCTGAAAAGCAGACAGAAGAACAGTAGCGGCCTTTGAAATGCCGTGCTTCAGATGTTTGAGGATGGACAGACAAAGGTAATAACAAATAGGTTATAGAAACAGTAAGGGAACAAGGATATCTTTGGGAAAAAATATGAAAAATAGAAGGGCATAATACGTTCTATTGCATTTTTGGGGAATAGTATGGGATATATTACAAGCAGAGATAGGAAAAAAGAGGCGGATATAGACCTAGATCAGTTAGTGATAGATGCAGACTGTGCAAATTTCGGGGAAATCTGTAGGTTAGTTCAGAATAGTAAACAATGATGGTACGCGTCTAACCAGTTTCAGGACTGAAGACCCAATGATGATGATGATGATAACAACGTATGTGAAACGTACGTGCCGCGCCGTAAACTTTGAAAAACGGAATGCGAAATTGACGCGTCTAGAACCAGGAAGTAGGCTGTAAGCATGGTAACTTTCGGATAATTTTTGCCAGACAATTTGATTCAAGCTACCCGACCTTCAAAGTGCACAACTGTTGAGTTGAACAGGTTGAGAAATTTCTAAGTAAAACATAATATCGCAGCAAGTGCAAAACGGTTAATTTCTTTTCCAATATTATCCGTTGCCGTTGCCAAACAAAAGCCCTAACAAAGCAAATCATTGAAATATTACATAATAGCGGTACTTGATACTCATCAGGAACATTCTCTTATTGTTTGATAATTTATATCAGACAACAATTCCTGTCGCATCTTTATCTTACACATGCAAAATAAAGATTCTTTTTATTAGTATAGAAAAAGCGTGGCTGAAATAAACAAGAAACGGTTTCAGTTTACTTTTTCATTCGTCTCGTTCAAAGTAACGTATCGATAAATTGAATCGTGTGAATCGATTGATAAGAAAGATTCTAGTAGCTCAATTGTAGCTCGCTGCTCGCCTCTTGAGGATTGCCTGTGCACTCCCATATAGTCGTAATGGGTGTATTAGGGTCCCTCTGTTTCGTCTCGGTCGCTTCATGCATTTGCTAGGAAGCAGTTGTAAATCGCTAACGTGGTAAATTGGCCCCATCTCACGTACTTATAGTTTTGATTTATAACAGATTTTATTTTTCAAATTATTATAAATACGAGTGCTATTTTTTTTCAACCTCCGATAGGCTATAAATAAAAGACAAGTTTATATAAAACAATAATTTTATTACCAAAAGATTGGTACACTTACGGTTACTTTTCGACATAATTACCGAAGAGATTAAGACATTTGTCATATCTGTGGACAAGCCTTTTAATACCATGTTCAAAGAAAGTTGCCGCCAATAAATTCAAGTAGTCCTTGACGTTGGTTTGAAGGTCCTCATTGGTTTAAAAACGCTTCCCACCAAGCCACGTCTTCAGGTCAGGAAAAAGATGAAAATCGCTTGGTGCTAAGTCAGGACTGTATGGCGGATGATCGAAAATGTCCCATCCAAATTGGTCAGAAGCCGTTGAGTTGCTCCAGCAGTGTGTGGACGGGCATTGTCGTGAATAAAAAAAACTCCAGCGGTCAGCTTTCCTCTTCGTTTATTCTGAATGGCTCTACGGAACCGTCGTAAAGTTTCACAATAAACAGCTGCAGTGATTGTGGTTCCGGGCTCCATAAACTCCACAAGCAACACACCTTGTTGGTCCCAAAACACAGTAGCCATGGTCTTTCTGTTGTTGAAGGTTTGTTTGAATTTCTTTGATTTGTTTGGTGAAGTTGAATGCATCCATTGTTGTGATTGTCGTTTTGTTTCCGGTTTGTCGTATTGAATCCAGGTTTTATCCCCAGTCACGATTGATTTTAAAAAGTTGTCTCCATCATGATAATGCTCAAGGAACTCCAACGCTGACGCCATTCGTCGAGTTTTGTGGCCGTTCGTCAGCATTTTTGGGACCCAACGTGCACAAAGTTTTTTGTAGCCTAACCGTTCAGTAACAGTAAAGTACAAAACAGACCTTGAAACTTCTGGAAATTCCGTAGACAAAGCAGTAATGGTGACTCTGCTGTTTTCTTTAACCATTCTGTCAACACGTTGAACCAGGTCATCTGAAACGACAGATTTGCGCCCTTGGCCCCCTTCAGCATGCACATTACTACGGCCACCTTTAAACTTTCGACACTATTCACGCACAACACCATCACTCATGAAGTTTTCCCCATACACACGACTCATTCTTCGATGGATTTCTGCAGCATTATGGCCTTCAGCCTGTAGAAAACGAATCACATTTCGCACTTCACACTTGGCGGGAGCATCAATAATAGCGGACATGTTTACGTGGCTGTAGCACAACGCCGATTGACGCCTAAATGTCAACAATAGCGGAGTGTGTAGTGCAAGAGCTGCGCAGTCGCCTACAGCGCATGCCCGCTTTCTGCTATCCGCGTAGCGTCTGCGCGGAGCGATCGGAGGTTGAAAAAAAATGGCCCTCGTACATTCGTTTGTTATTGATTTTTTTGAGCTGGGAGGGGTAATTGCCCTTGTTGCCTCTCCCCTGGGTACGCTACTGTTTTGGATGATTTTCTTCACCACTTTACCTTCTAGTAGGCTTTGTTAGATAAATGCTTAAGTTCCTAAATCAATACCCTGTCACATAACCATTTTAAGCAATTCTTAATTATCCTCTTAGTTTCTATGTATAATTTTCAATTTTCAGCTCGTCTAGATGTCGTCTTATGTTCTACCTATTTTATTCTTCCTTTGTTTCGTAGCCATAAACAGATCTAAACGAGAAGTGAAGTAATCACTGCTTCGGGGCGTTTTTCATTCGGGGAGCAAAAAATTACCGGCATGTATAAAATGTTCAAGTCATAGAAATGTAACAAAGTAGATATTTTTCTACAATAGTTGTAACTTGACGTTAGTACAAATATTCTTATTTTTGTTGTATGTATTCAGTGCGAAGATATTTGTTGCAAGATATAACAAAATATAATTATAAAGCAATGTTAACCACTGTATAACATTGTCTGCACTATTAAAGACAGTTCCGAAAACCAAATTCAACACAGTTCGAAATTTCTGGAAAGACCACGTTTAATAGGCCCGTAAAGTTGCCCCCCTCCCTCCGTTTGTAAAATTACAAAAAAACTTGCTTATTAATAGTACTTCGTTAGTACTCTTTAGTATTTCAAAACTCAACGTTAGTACTCTCATAGTTTCCAAAGAAAAGAGAAAAACCGAGAAGGGAATTCAACTTAACGGTTCACTTTTGAATTTTTAAAAACCGAAATTGTTTAAAGACAGTGCTATATTAGTACTCTCTTTTGCCGTAAAAAGTATTGTTAGTGCTTTCGTGGTTTCCGAAAAAAAACAAGAAATATCGTAACGGGAAAAAGCGTAACGGATAAGTTTTAAAATTTCTAAAAAACGAAACTGCCTATAGATAGTGCTTGGTTAATGCTCGTTAATGTTTCAAAGCTCACCATTAAGGCTTTCATGGTCTCTGAAGAAAACATTGGAGAGTCAACTTAACGGTCGACTTCCGAATTTTTAAAAAACGAAAATTTTTACGACTAGTGCTTCGTTAGTACCCTTTAGTGCCGCAAAATTTAATGTTGGTGCTCTCAAAGTTTCGGAATGAACCAACTAAAAACGTTGTGAGAAAAAGGGTAACGGTCAATATTTAAATCTTTTAAAAAATTAAATTGCGTATAGATAGTGCTTGATTAATGCTTTATAATGCTTCATACCTCATCATGAAGGCTTTTATAGATCCCGGAAAAAACGGGATAAACACCGAGAGAGCGAACTTAGTGACTGTCTGTCGGATTTTTGAAAAAAAGTGCTTATAGGTAGTGTTTAGTTAGTGCTCTTTAGTGCGGCAAAGAGTATTGTTAGTGCTGCCGTTTTTTTCGAGAAAAATCTAGAAAAGTCGTTGCCGGAAAAGTCGTACCGGTTAATTTTAGAATTTTTAAAAATCGCGGAGGAGAACCACTTAACGACCGATTTTTGGATATTTAAAAACAAAAGTGTTTATAGATACTGCTTTGTTAGTGCGCTTTAGTGTTGCAAAAATTATTGTAAATGCTCTTATGGTTACCGAAAAACCAACAAAATCATATCTGGAAAGAGCGAAACCGTCATTCCTAAATTTTTGTAAAAATCGAAATTGCCCATAGATGGTGCTTGGTTAATGCTCTTTAACGCTTCAAAACTTATCAAGGCTTTTGTGGTTTCTGAAAAAAACGAGAAAACAGTTAAGGTTGACTTCAGGATTTTTAAAAAACGAAAGCGCCTATGAGCTTCGTTAGTGTTCTTTAGTGCCGCAGAAATTATTGTTAGTACTATCATGATTTCCAAAGTAAAACATAAAGATTGTGCTAAGAGGTAAAATTTTAACAATTGATTTTTAGTTAGAACATGTGGACGACAACCCAGCGTTTGGGCCATACTTCTATTATCTAAAAAAAATATTGCGCAAATTTTTAAGTAGAAAAAATAAATTAAACTATTATGGACCTTATCATATTCTAATTCACAAAGGAAATCTTAAAGTAGTTTATCTTTAACAATATATATATATATATATATATATATATATATATATATACAGTGTGTCCAAATTTCGAGTCTCTACATTGTGATTTCAGTTATTATAAGAGATAGAAATTGGGTTAAATGGGGAAAGATTTGGAGGAATCCAGGCCAGTTTTGTATCCGTTTACAAAATTGGTGTAAGTTGTCTGGTTTTGGAGATATTCGAAGAAAACTAAAAATGGCGGATTTTGTTTTTTGATAATAAACATGAATCATTAGTCGCACCATCACAAGACTTGCACATTATTATGACACTTTTCTAAAAGGAGTATTTTAGCATAAACAGAATCATTCGACTGTCTTTTGTTTTCGAGGAAACGCCCACAACTTTTGTTTTTCTTATGGCCGCCATTTTGAATATTAAGTGAATATTATGCGCCTTAAAATTACCTTTTCAAAAATATGCCACATGTCTATAAAAAAATGCAAAACTATCCTAAATTTTAAAAATAACTAAATTTGTATGTTCTATAACGTTTGGTAATCCCAACAGGGCAAAAATTTGATTTCTACTTTCCAAACAGTAGTAGTAGTAGTAGTACCACATACATTTTGTTAAGTAGAACTCGTAAAGTATTGGATATAAATCTTAAAATTAACTTAACATAAAACTGTAGCCTATCTTATCTAATTTAGAGAACAAAATTAAATGTGACCGAAACAGCAAACTATCATCTAAATTCCTTCCCGTAGATGCTGAAAATGCTGTCCGTTTGCATCACGGCACATTCGACAATTAATTAAAACTTTCCGTACACATCTGCTTAACGTGCTCCTATTTATAGAGTTAAGAATGTCACGGACTCTTTCCTGCAGTTCGTTTATATTATGAGGCGGTTCAAACTCATATACCTCATTTTTAGCAAAACCCCATAAATAAAAATCAAGTGGTGTAAGATCTGGTGATCTTGCCGGCCACATAATTGGTCCACTATTGCATATAATATTTTGGCCAAAATGTTCAGCTAAAAGGGCGCTAACTTCTCGGGAATTGTGAGCTGGACAACCATCTTGCTGAAACCATAGTTTTCGAAAATCATCTTCATTTGGTACAAGTCCTCTAATAGCCGGAATTATTTGGTCTCTTAACAATTCCGTATATCTGGCGCCATTGAGGTTATTGACAAAATAATAGGGTCCAATCAAATTATTACCTATAAAAGTATTAATTACATTGGTTAATTTACTAAAATATTTATATCATAATTAACTACCTAAGATACCACACCAAACGTTAAATCCATATCTCGTTTGAAATTTGGGTTGCGCCGTCAGATGATGATTTTCAGTGCTCCAGTGATGCGTGTTATGTTTATTGAACACCCGCAATTGGTAAACCGCGTTTCGTCTGTCCATATTATCAATGCTGGAAAGTGCGGTTCTTCCTCGCATTTTGAATGTACCAATTACAAAAACGCATTCGTCTGGCGAAATCTTCTCTTTGAGGTCTTGGACAATAGTAGGTTTATAAGAATGAAACTTTTCCTTTTTAAAATATTATGAACAGTTGATTTTGGAATATTAAGTTCACGGCTTACAGATCTTACGGATGTGGATGGATTTCGTGTTACTGCCTCAGTAATGCTTAGAACACGTTCCCTATTGTTTAAGTCGTATTGTTCCCTAGTCTGTTCAAAAGCATCATAATTCAGTAAATTCATTACAATTTTTCTGAAGTATGTTTTATGCGGTTGTCGTCTTTCTGGATACAATTCCAAATATCTGGCGGATGCTGTTCAGGCCGATTACATTAAAAATGTTACTATTCAAGTTTTCCTCTTTAAGTTTAAAGTACTAGTTTAGTTTCCAATAAAAATGATCACAAAAATATTCTTGTTTACAAAAGTTGTGCTAACGCTGTTCTAAGCATTTGCTTTCAAGGATACATCTGTCAGCAGTATACTACAGAAAAATAAGTGACGTCAATAACACCTGTTGTTGTAACTAACAATTTATACTGAAGCAACGTGTTGTTTCTTAAAACATCAAATTAGTGAATTTTAATTTCGACACTGGAAATTCCAGCTCAGCAATAGTTGAAACAAATATCATACTCGTGCGTTTACACATAAGAACAAATTAGCGTGTTTCTAATTTGAAATACGAAAAATTACTTAAAGCTAACTACGAACCAAAACTGCTTTTCCCGCCTAGATGAGGTACTTGTTACATCATGCGATGTCTACTGCATGCAGTATGAACTCAGCTCATCCTAGACAGCTTCTACCACATGAAGTTGTTCCAGGTGTACAATTAAATACAAAGTAGCATCTTTACGCTGTATCACAAAGTGATCTTCTTTAAATGGGTTAAACTTTCCATCCTCTAAGTTGCATTGTTCACGTCGTAAAACAAAGTAGTTTACTTAAAATCGATTAAATTTTCTAATTTCAAAGTGCATGGTTAATTGTAGCAATGTGTCTCGTCGCCTAATATCTCGTCGCCTAATATCTCGTCGCGCGCTATTCAAGAATGTGTCCTCACTCATCAAAATTGATACGCAAATTACCGGCCTGCGTTTCTTCATATATCTTGTCTCTTCTTCCACGTATGGCCGAGTGATTATCAAACTCGCTCGGGCGACCGGAGGGTCCAAGGAGGATGTTGTCAAACCTAAACGCGCCTGCGAATGGCTGTAGAAGACACAGATATCCAACCACAAATAGAATAACAAATAAAGATGCTGCTTTAACGTATTACTTTACTTGTTAAATGTATTTAACATTGTTTTAATAAAAGTGTTTTATTATTCTCGCTCTTTGATGGAAGGATTTATTAACCAAAAAATAAAATTATTAAAAGTGTCTTATTATCCTCGCACTTTGATGAAGGGATTTATTAACTAACAATAAAATTGTTACAAACGGTTTCGAGGTCTGAGGGAAATAGACTAGGATTCTGATGTTAAGAAAAAATACAGTAATACAATTTAAATGTCAAGGTGAAAAGAAGAATAATACAATCTTGAAGTACAGGGGTAAAACAAACTACAATTTTAGGTCTGGGGCAAGAATGATAAAAATCTAAGTTTGAAGAATTGAAATAAATTGGGGCATATAATTTAATGGTGGTGGTCCATAGTGTAATAATTTGAATGGAATCCAGAATTGGGGAAGATCATTTTTATTGGAAGCGTCGATGTGAAAAAGATAAAACCAGGTCAGATTTTTAGTTATAAGACATTTGTTTTTCTATATGAATTTTTATTTTATTTTAATATTGAATTTGCTAAATATGATATGCTTGTGAAGAAGTCAACAAAAGAAGTTGCATACGTATTGAATGAGTTACATGAAAACAGGTTTAGAATATTCTACACCTTGTTGGTAAAAATAATAAATTTTCTTTGGTGACTTTGGGTTTTTGAGTACATACTAGATGGTTGTTAGTAAATGAAATTTATAAGAAATGTATTATAAATAATTTCAAAAGCTGTACATAACATATTGGTTTCATTATATAAAATCTAAATTTACTGAATTTTATAATTGCAAATAAATGCTAGCCGAGGTCATAAGATTTAAATAGTACAAAGGCGGAGCCACAAGTTGAATAGGAAAGTGATAACCCGCAAGGCGGTAACGTATCGAATTTTGCCATTGGTAGATAGAGTTGTTTAAAGATAAAGTCCAGTTGATAGCAATATTAAGAAAACAGCTGGAGGAGGAGATAATTACACTTAATAGTGAATATTAAAATGGTGGTCCAATAATTTAGAGTACGTAGAAAATTAATAAAGCGCACAACGAAGGGGATCAAGAATTTCGGTTCATAGTAATAAAAATAACAACCCGAAGTAAGGGGCGAGAAAATTACGTAAATAGTATAGCAAATAAATAATGCAACCCAAAGTAAGGGCATGATGAGTATTTAATATCATAGCAAAATAAATAAGGGTCGCCCAAAGTAGGTGCACGATAATTTAGAGAGGTATTCATAGCAAATAAATATGGCTACCCAAGTAGGGGCATGAATTAAACCACAATAAAATTACCTGAGATTAGGAGGCGCGAATTAAATTAAAATAAATTTTAAAATACGATTGCGAGATTTCAGATAAATTAATTAAACTAAACCGAGGATTTGAAAAGTTTCAATTAAAGGAAAAATAGAGAAATTTGTACAGTATTTAAAGTTAGGTAGATTTATTTAGTATTTAAAAGTTTAGAGTAAAAATATAATAATGGACAAGAGAATACGGGAAACACGGGAAGCTTTAAGGCAACAAGGAGTGGAGATAGGATCCCAGGAGAGCGTGATAATTCAGGAATCCAGTTCCAGTGAAGAAAGGCGAACTTCACAAGAAACCAAAATGTTGGATATCTTAATGGCATTAAATGATAAAATGGATAAGAGTGAACAAGCCATAAATACAGTTAAAACAAAAATGGAGGAATACAGCAAGAAATTGGAGAGTGAAATTAAGATTCTTAGTAATGGTTTGCAAGAGACGAACCACACTATCGCGGAGATTAAAGCACAAATGAATGTAAAAATTGGGAGAGTTTCTGAGGAAATAGGCGGTTTATGGGATCATATTTCTTTAATCAAAACGAAACGAGAAGAGTACGAAAGCGAGTCCAACAATAAAATCACGAATTTAAATATTAAATTAGGAGAAATGGAAGAAAATTGCGAAACGGAATTCAGAACAATAAATCAAGAAATAAATAATTTAAAAGGTAATCCAATAAATTTTAATAGAGAATCAAATAGGTTAATTCAAACGAATCTTTCAATTGAACAGTTTACGAAATTTTACGGGGACGGAAAATTAAATCCCAAGATATTTCTGAAAAATTTTAAAATGTTGATACAGGGATCTACAGATGAATTATTGAAATTAAATTTAATTAGGGCATTATTAAGAGGGAATGCTGAAAGATGGTACAATTTAGTTAAGAGTGAAATAGAAACGTTTGAACAGTTTGAAAGCAAATTTTTACGTCAATTCTGGTATGACAATCAGCAAAATCGAATTCGAAGTAACTTAATTATGGGAAGATACGATTTGGCGAAAGGGATAACGCGAGAATCATATGCGATTGAGAAATTTACTGTAGCGAAGCAATTGGATCCTCCTTTAGAAGATAAAATTATTATAAGGTATTTAGCAAGTCATTTTAACGCTGAAGTAAAGCGATACATAACGACGCAAAATATAGTGGATAGAGATACGTTTATTGATTATTTGCAGAGATATGATGATTTGGAAAATGATTATGAAATTGAAAATAATGTTAGGGATCGACGTACGAATTTTATAAGGAATACGGAGACTCGGAATAATTATCGAAGGAACAATTATAATTATGATCGCGGAAAAAATTTTAATAGGGGGAACTATGGAAACTTTAATAATGATTTTAGGCAAAACGGGAATAATGGTCAGATACCAAGGCAACGAATGGAGAGAACGAATCATTAGGGAAATAATAGAGTAATAAATAGACAGGAAAATGATGATCGACGGACGCAAACTAGAAATATTAATAGTATGGAAATAAGAAATACGAATTGCACAGATACAGGGATAATGAGTCAGGCAGGACCTTCGACGCGAAATCAGGATTTTTGAATACGGACGAACCAAGGAAAATTCTACGAATTAACGGATATGAACACCAGCGCGAGTTTATTAAATATGAAATGGATAATGAATTAGAAAGATTTGAAAGAAACTTATTACCAATAATTAATTTAAAGGTGGAAGATAGAATAGTTAAAGTGTTAATTGATACTGGAGCAGAGGCATCACTTGTTGCGGAAGAGTTTGTTAAACGAGAAAAATTGGGGGATAAAGCGATAGCTATAGCGAGGTGTAATTTAGTGGCACCAAATAATAAGAGATTTAGTGTAATAAATGAAATGGTAATTCTGAGATGTGAAATGGGGGATAAAATATGGGAAAATGAGTTTATGGTAGTACCTGGACTGAAGATAGATGTTATATTTGGGATGAATATGATAGATAAGTTGGGGTTGAAGATAAATGCGGAGTGCAAAGAGATTGAGTGTAATGGGAAATATATTAAATGGTATGAAGAGGGGAATATAGTAATAGAAGACGACTGCGTAAATATTAATCAGTTTAGTGAAGACATAAATAATGGGTGTAATGAAAAAGAAGATATTAAGTGTCCAGATGATTTAAGAAATAGGGTGAATATATTATTGAATAAGCATTCAGAATTAATTGGGTCGAAGTCGAGAATTGCCACGGGTTATGTGCACATGTTGGAAGTAACGAATACAGAGCCGTTTAACAATAAAATATATCCTATTCCAGTAGCATATAGGAATAGAGTGAAGGAAGAAATTGAGGAAATGTTACGTGAAGGTATTATAGAAAACTCCAGTACACATTTTGTGAATCCATTGGTCGTCGTGAAGAAAAATGATGATAGCATTAGGTTATGTTTGGACGCAAGAAAGATAAATAAGCGAACGAAGCCGCAATACAATTGTCCACCAACGATGGAGAGCATATTAGCAAGAATAGGTAATAAGAAAATCTATAGCAAATTAGACTTAAAGAATTCATTTTGGTTGATTCCATTAGCGCGAGAATCAAGGAAATATACGGGTTTTTCTGTAGAAGGAAGAATATATCAATTTAGGGTGGTCCCGTTTGGTTTGTCTTCGAGTACGGCTGCATTGGTGAAGGCGATGCAGAATATTTTGGGACCGTATGAGGAATTTTGTATCCACTACGTGGATGACGTGTTAATATTTAGTGATAGTGTGGAACAACACTTTGTTCATTTAGAAAGAATATTATTAGAATTAAATATAGCAGGTTTAAGGTTAAATTTAAAGAAGTGCGAATTCTTTCAAAATAAAGTTAAATTTCTGGGATATCAAATCAGCACGAAGGGCATATTTATAGATAAAAATATGATTGAGAAATATAGATTAAAAGGACCCAGATTTAAGAATAGAAAGGGGGAGGCTAGAAATAAATACGCTTAATTGACCAATGCAAAGACAGATGAATAGATAAAAGGAAATGTAAAATAAATTATGAATAGGTATACATAGAAAAATAGAATAGGATTTGAATATAAGAATAGGTATAGGTATAAATAGTATAGTATAATAGGACATAGGCATGAGATAGATAAAATGTAAATATGAGTTTAATAAAGAAAAAGTTGGATTTCAGAATGGAAATAAAAATATAATAATTTCATACCAATGTGAGTTTAAGTTCACGTTGGGCGCCAAAAAGGACATTGATATGAAATTCTATATTTTAATTTGGGGGAATTATGCTGTGATAAGGGGTTGCTTGGGGGTGCACGTTATAGTAAAGGTCGTTCGGGAATGAGTAATTAGAATAGTCAGCAGAAAACTACACTTATTTAAGGAGATAATTAAGAAATAGACATAGTTTGTAGATAGTAAGTAGTCAACACCCTGTATATAGAGTAGAGATAGTTTTTGAGCGACGCAGGTAAACATAGGAAGACGCATAGTTGGAGTAGGAATGAGAAATACATGTATTAAGTAGATAGTAAATATTAAATACCCTGTAGATAAAGTTTAGTTAATTTAGGTAAAACGAATAAGGATATTTTTCAGTGGAAGCACGCGTATATTGAGAAATAAATGATAAAGTGTAATTAGACACGCATTAAGAAGAAGAGTTCCAGACGATTAAATTAATACGGATTTAGAAATAGAGTTTCAGGTAGTTAATATAAATGCGTACAAAGATCTAACTATTTTGATAAGAGAAATGATCAAAAATTGCGTGAATCGCATGTAAACATGAAAATTTAAAGTCGGGTTGCATCAGTTGTTTATAGAAAAGCAAGTAATCTATCAAAATACAGCATGTTGATAATGAAAGACAGCTGCGGGCAGGTTGTGATTATGGGAAAACGTGGAGCATTACATCAGAAACTGCTCTAAATAAAATTATTTGATTGGTCAGAGACAAGCGACGAGTTCTAGACCAAACCCACGGATGGAGTGGGAATTCGAGATTATATTAGCAAGCACCTTGATAAGAAAGACAGTTTTGAACTCAATGAAGGCCGAAGTGCATTGCCATTAAACAAAGTAATACGTAATAAGTATAAAAGTGAAAAATAAAATTAGTGCGAATATGAAGATTACAATTGCCGTTTAAACGGTTTCGAGGTCTGAGGGAAATAGACTAGGATTCTGATGTTAAGAAAAAAATACAGTAATACAATTTAAATGTCAAAGGGAAAAGAAGAATAATACAATCTTGAAGTACAGGGGTGAAACAAACTACAATTTTAAGTCTGGGGCAAGAATGATAAAAGTCTAAGTTTGAAGAATTGAAATAAATTGGGGTATATAATTTAATGGTGGTGGTCCATAGTGTAATAATTTGAATGGAATCCAGAATTGGGGGAGATCATTTTTATTGGAAGCGTCGATGTGAAAAAGATAAAACTAGGTCAGATTTTTAGTTATAAGACATTTGTTTTTCTATATGAATTTTTATTTTATTTTAATATTGAATTTGCTAAATATGATATGCTTGTGAAGAAGTCAACAAAAGAGGTTGCATACGTATTGAATGAGTAACATGAAAACAGGTTTAGAATATTCTACACCTTGTTGGTAAAAATAATAAATTTTCTTTGGTGACTTTGGGTTTTTGAGTACATACTAGATGGTTGTTAATAAATGAAATTTATAAGAAATGTATTACAAATAATTTCAAAAGCTGTACATAACATATTGGTTTCATTATATAAAATCTAAATTTACTGAATTTTATAATTGCAAATAAATGCTAGCCGAGGTCATAAGATTTAAATAGTACAAAGGCGGAGCCACAAGTTGAATAGGAAAGTGATAACCCGCAAGGCGGTAACGTATCGAATTTTGCCATTGGTAGATAGAGTTGTTTAAAGATAAAGTCCAGTTGATAGCAATATTAAGAAAACAGCTGGAGGAGGAGATAATTACACTTAATAGTGAATATTAAAATGGTGGTCCAATAATTTAGAGTACGTAGAAAATTAATAAGGCGCACAACGAAGGGGATCAAGAATTTCGGTTCATAGTAATAAAAATAACAACCCGAAGTAAGGGGCGAGAAAATTACGTAAATAGTATAGCAAATAAATAATGCAGCCCAAAGTAGGGGCATGATGAGTATTTAATATCATAGCAAAATAAATAAGGGTCGCCCAAAGTAGGGGCACGATAATTTAGAGAGGTATTCATAGCAATATATATATATATATATATATATATATATATATATATTGCTACAATATCGCCGCCCGCCTGGTGTATGTAGCGCTCAGTTGCCTGTTGCTCGCCACTTCTCTGTGCCTCTTTAATAATCTAAAATAATTTTAAATCAATACAATTAAATTTTTTGCCCCGACTACCTCAGTGATACCCCGCACAGAGTAAACGATGATATGATTTCAAAGAATATTTACCCACTCCCCCTCTAACACTTTATATTCCTGAGTAACTCAAACGAAATTTGCCAAAATCTGTATAATAAGCAAAAACAATGTACAATTTACAACTCTACGTCCTCTGTAATATCATTTGCTATTTACAAAACTTTTGAATCAAAATTAAAATAAATACTCCTATTAAATTTGTTCATTACCAAAATTATAACCCATTTTAAGCAATTAAAGCCAGCAAAATTTTTATATCTTTACCTGGAATGTTTTGTTAAACATTCAAACGACTATTCCCCTTTTAAAACGTACTTTTATTAACCAAGGTTTTGTTGACTCTTTACACAAATTGTCTAAATTACATGCAAGCTTTAAATATTCAAAACATCAATTATACTTTAAACTGTAAAATAAATTCTAACCTGGTATTCCTTCTATTAATTCCCACGGGAGCTTCCTGATCAAATCGGTTGCTAGTTTAGTGATTTCTAAGTTGTTGACCCGCAACTTGGCAGGTACCTCTAGTACTTCAAACTTGTTCTCCAATATATTTAGAGTTTTGTTCCAGTGTTTTATTGTTTTAGCGTCGTAATTTGTTTTTATGTTTAGTTAGTTTCTTAGTTCATTGCTTAATTAGTTCCTTAATGTCATTTCTTATGTAATTTCTTAGTTCATTTCGTATTGAATTCCTTAGTGCCCTAAGTTAATAAATAGTAAAGAATATGCCTACATTAATTAAATTTAAACTTACGTTTTTATATTAACAGCATAGTTTTATCTTTACGTATTTCAACGCGCACTTCTACCGTATACTTCAATTGAATTCTTTAATTTTAATTAATTTTATTATATGTCACTTTTAACTTCACTCAATTTCAGTTTAGCGTAATAAATCAGTTTCCACTGTGACAGTCGCGTATTGTTTATGGAATGAATGCATCTTATCACTTTAGGTTCATTATATTGACAAATTTGTCTCTTTTTTATATCTTTACCTTTTGGGTTTTACTACTTATAGCATGTTTATTCAAACGCTCAACTTGCACGTAGACCAAAACTTTGTATTAGAATTCGTTAACAAGTATTATTATGTATGCTTCAAATGTTACGTAGTCTATTTTTGTAAAGGAATTTGTTAGATATTACTTTCGATTCTACACGTATACCAGAACTATAACTTCATATTTTGTTTATTTATCTCGGATTTTATTAAATGTGGCAGTTTATACATTTCTCATGTCACGTATGCCTTTGCTTCAATATCTATTCCTTATTGCGTTATGAAATATGTTTGTTTTTTAACGATCTTTTTATTACAAACAAGTACAAATTTAATGCGTTCCATTGACCTCAGCTTAGCCAAATTTTGCCCATTTTTATTAATTTTTATAGTCATATTTTTCATGTCCTAACTCATTTCTTTTATACTGGTCTCATTTTTGTCCATTTCCTCATTTATTTGATTAATGTCTTTGTCATTTTTGTCCATTTTATCATTAAGCGCTAACAGAATTGACATCATTCTAGACTCCTGCGTATTTTGTTTTTCCTCCCTGTTACTCCTTTCTAATATTCGCCCTGCAGTTTCAGTCTGTGTATCTTCTAAGAACACACTTTTCTGAGATCCTATCTCCACCGCTTCAGTTCTCAACGTATTCCTAATTTCCTGCATTCTTTTACTCATTTTAATTTAATTATATTAACAATATACCTTAAATTCTAATTTTTACCACTTTTTATATTTAAATCCAAGTTTCTAACTTTGTTTTTCGTCTGCCAATAAATTTTTAATTGCGTCTATAACCTCTAATCTATAGTTCCTTTTCTTAACTTGCATTTTTGATTTTCTACCCCTAAGTATTACCTAAATTCGAGTCTTCGAACCCCTCGTTAGGTCGCCGATTTTCTTAGTTACGATATCGCCGCTCGTCAGATGTTTAACGACCAATTGCCTGCTGATCGCCACCTCTCTGTGCCTATAAAATAATTTAAATTTAACACAATTATTTTTGATGCCCCGATTAGCTTAGTGATGTCCCGCACAGAGTGAACGACGATATGATAACAGAGAATTTTTACCCACTTCCTTCTAACACTCTATATACCCGAATAATACAAGCGAAATTTACCAAAATTTGTATAATAAGCGAAAACAATTTAAAATTTACAACTCTACGATCTTTTTAATAATATTTACTATTTACAGAGCTCTTAAATCAAAATTAAAATAATTATTCCTATCAAATTTGTTCATTACGAAATTTATAACTTTTTTAAACTTTTTTAATCGCAATTAAAGCCAGCAAAATATTGTATTTTAATATGAATGGTTTCGTTGAACATTCAAAGAACAATTCTTCTTTTTAAACGTACTTTTATGTACCAACCAATTTTTTTTTGACTTTTTACACCAAAAATCTAAATTAAATGCAAATTTTAAGTTCATAAAATATTTAAAATAATAAATCTAACGTACTATGAATTCAAAACATAAATCTAACCTAATACTCCTCCTGCAGCATCTTATTAGAGCTTCCTGACAAATCTGTTGCTTGTTCGGTGGTTTCGAGTCGTTGACCCATCACTTGTCGTGTATCCCAGTACTGCGAACTATTTTCCAGCAACTTGTAGTCGTTTGTCCAATGATTTGAAGTACTAAACCTGTACTTCAAGTATCATTACTTTTATTTAGAGTTTTATCCCACTAATTTAGTGTTATAGCGTTGTAATTTAGTCTTATTTATTTAATTATTTAGTTGCTTGTTTAGTTTAACGCTCATTAATTAGTTGATTACTCAGTGTCCGTTATTAGAGTCGATTTTAATTTCCCATCCTTAGAGCCTTAAATTAATAAATTGTAAACTTCATTAATATTAATTAAATCTAGACTTACGTTTTATACCAACGGCAGAGTTTTATACACACGTATTTCAGTCGCGCCACTTGGAATTCTTAATTAATATGACTTTCATTTTTAATTTAGCTTCATTAAATTGAAATTTACGTAATACTTTTGCTTCGACTATTACAATCCGTGCGTCAGTAATGAAATGATGGCTCTTTATCTACTTAGGTTCGTTTTATAGACAAATTCGTTCCCTTTTTTTATCTTGACCAGTTGGGTTTTATTCGGCATTGCATGTTATAGACGCTTGATTTTGCACGAACATCAGAGCTTTGTATTAAGGAGGTTGGTAGTTTTGTACCTTCAATTGCACGGAGTCTTAATTTTAGTGTCCATACTTTATATACACATGCTGGGTATTAAATGTGGCAATTCCTACATTTCAAACGCCACGTACGCTTTCGTCTCTATTTTTTATACTTTATGAAATATGCCCTCTTTTAAATGTTTGCCTATACAAACAGAAATAAATCAAATGCGTTTTACTGACTTAGATTTCTTACGCAAATGCATCTAGGTTGAAAGAAATTTTATTTTATGTTTATTTTGCTTTAAATATGTCGATTTTGTATTTCTTTTAAGCTTAGGAATGTTTTAAATGCTTTATAATGGATTGGGTTGCGTCCGTAATTATTTATGTGGTTAAGTCATTACTGAATGTACTTTCTTTAATTAACTGTAGATTATTAGTGATTTTATACAGGGTGATTTGTATCTGCTTTTGTATAATGAACGAATTATTTACTTTTTATGATTTAAATGTTTGGTTTGTTTTTATAACGTTTACATGAAGTATTCCTTCCTTGTGACTTTATATTCCCTTAAATAACCCTATTATCATAGTAATATATATTTTTATATAAGCTATAAACCATTTCAAATGGACCTGCAACTTGCCGAAGTTCTAGATTACTAGAACAGGTAAAATAGCTTGCGTGTTCTAATGTGCTAAAGAGCCAAACTACAGGTCCAACCAAAGTAATAGGGTCGTTAGTGAGGAACTAGACGAAGACAGCCTTCCGAAAGAGGGCAACGGCTCTTTCGGTACATAGATTGGCAGAGACCATAGGGGTCGGTATGGCAGTCTAAGACACACTACCGCGATGTGGAAGGCAACGGGAAACCACCATATTACCTCCCAAGTACACAGCGTACCTAAATTATAAAAAAATGATAGCATTCTCTGGGGTAAAAGATTCCGGAGTTAAAATAGTCCACCATTCGGATCTCCGAAAGGGGACTACTTCGGAAGATGCGATCGGAAAGTTAAGAATTAGGGTCGGGAACATTTTGCAAGTCAGATAAGTGCAGGTACATGTCCAACCAGTTTTGAGACGGGAAAACCCAATGATGAAAATATAAACGCAGATAAATCTGATGATTATTATAAACAACTACAGGTGTTGGTTGTGAAATAACTGCAACTAATGTTGACTGTGCGAAAAGATATATTGGAAAAAATATTAAATCGGTAAATGTTCAGGTGTTGGAGCAACTTGGCAGCCACAGGCTGTTTACCCCCCTTCGCAACCACTGAATGTCGGAAAAATAGGGCCTATAATTGTAAAACAATAGAAGGGAACCGAACTGCATCTAACAAAAAAGAACAGCGCCTATTATGAAAAACAACAAACATAGAACAAAAAGTTGTTGAAAGCATATGTGTGGAGCACAGCACAGACAGTATGCCTACGAAATACGTGCAGCCTAAAAGCAGACAGAAGAACAGTAGCAGCCTTTAAAATGCCGTGCTTCAAATGTATGAGGATGGACAGAGAAAGGTAATAACAAATAGGTTATAGAAACGGTAGAGAAACAAGGATATCTTTGGAAAAAATATAGGAGAAATAGAAGGGCAGAATACGTTCTAAGGCATTTTTGGGGAATAGTATGTGAAATATGACAAGCAGAGATAGGAAAAAAGAGGTAGATGTAGACCTAGATCAGATAGTGATAGATGCAGATTGTGCAAATTTCAGGAAAATCTGTAGGTTAGTTCAGAATAGGAAACAATGATGGTACGCGTTTAACCAGCTTCAGGACTGAAGACCTAATGATGATGATAAGCTATATAATACGTAAGTTATACTATCTGTCATCGCCGTACATCATTGTAAAGAAATGGTATAAACTCAGAATAAAATGAGTTCGTGTTAACAGTATTAAACTTCCTTATAAAAAGCAACCCCTACGAGCTGTGACAGACCTGAAAATAACATAAACGTCTTCCATTAACAATGTAAGTAGGAAGCTTAACATGCTGAATCTATAGTTTGTTATATACAAGTTTAATACACACCACAGATAAAATTTCTAATAAAATTTTGATAAAAAGATAATGGAGTATGTTTGAACATAGAACCCCAGGAAGTAATAGTTCAAAATGCATATATTCAAAATAAGCTGCAAGTGTGTATTTGGTTATGTAGATTTGTATTCACGTAGGGTTACAATTTAAGTGCTTTGGCTAAAATTGGAAAACGGTAATCCTCTGTATTTGATGCCTTTGTATCTCCTTATAAATACATTGTATTGATACACTCGCTATCCTTTTCTCGTCTTTAAGGCTTTTAAGCTCTTTAGTGGCTCTGTTTGCTGCTTATCGAACAATATTACAGTACAAGCCCCTCATAATTACAAATGCAGAGGTTTTTTAAGTTCATTTCCCATGTGAAAAATAAGTTTAATAAAATTAAAAGCAAATTTAGAATATTTTTCTTGTGTATCTTATAGCATGCCGTGAAAAATAAATTTTAGTATCATTGAATATTTATACAGCTGGAAGAAACCACTCAAATTAAGCAAATATCTGTGACAAAATACTGCTAGTACGAGGTAGCAAACCCTACCTATATAGCGTTGGTTCAAGCATCGCAGCTAAAGAAACCTGTGGAAAGAGACGCATCATCCCTTGAATGCGTTGAAGCTCCGTCCGTTAGTTGATGATTACTTTTGTAAATAAGTAAAGGGTGCATATTCTAGAAATGTTATGTTTAAATAATGAGCGGACTTTTGTTAATGCTAAGATATTTTCCTAGTGAATACAATTTAAATGTCAAAAGAATAAACAATCAATTGCTTTTATGGAATCTCTTATCAATATGAGAATTATAACACTAGCAGGAATCTTTCAGTTATGTTATAGTCTTATTTCTGGTTCAAAATAAATAGCTCGATAATTAATTATTAGTTTATTATCTAAATTACGAGAAACTTGCATAGCAACACTAAATTTTTCCAAGAAATATTGTTTCCTGGACATACTGAATTCTTTATTTATCTTTCTCAGTCAAGCTATCCTGCGCTTTTAAATTCACAGGGTATTTATATGGAATGGGTTAAATTGATTGCACCCTACGGCACAATGAAAAAAACACCCAAAAATGTACTGCATACAAAGGTATTGTCTTGCTGTTATACCTAATCTGAAAACATTTGGTCCCTGTATAAGCTATAACCTTGCTTAAGAATTTTACAAATAGTGGAAATTATGACGTTAATATAAGGTATCATTTGTTTGTTGGAAATTTCCAATGCCTTTGTAGACTTTTTAAGTGGAATAGTATAAATCGGAAAAGCTGCAAATGCAGCTAAAGCGGTCATCGTTTTTCTTTTTCAAAACTGCTACTTGTGAACAATTAGCAGTACATTATTGATTGAATTTCTTTGTACGAAACCGACTACAGATTCTCCAACACAGCTGATGATAGCGCTTGTTTATAGAATCACCCAAAGCGTTCGTTGTTGGATTTGACTGGAGGGTGCATTTAAATATTTTCAGGTTGGTTAATTGTGAAATTAACGATCGATATTGCAATTTCCTACTGTTTATATAGTGCGAAATGGTTGTGTATGAGTGAGTAAGTCATTCCCAACTCCTACTTTTGAACCTCATCCCATATTGATTAATAGTACATGCTCCACGCCCATCATCAGGACAAAAGTGGATCACCCCTTACAAAAGTAAAGATTCGCGCGCCCAATTAAATCACAAGGGATTTTACAGGAAAGTAATTCTATTATTAAATATGACGTAGCTCAAACCCGAAACACGTTTTGATTCATTATCACTCGAGCGTGAATACCAACGACAATACTATTCAAAATTTTTTTATTGAAATACATTTTGTTTAAACAGTCTGTTTGATATTAAGAAAAGGCACCAGCTCTGAAACCACTT